>JARJCM010000199.1:0-197256 GCA_029233265.1 Mycena alexandri
GAGTGGTTTGCGAATTTCGAGGCCGAGAATTTGGAAGACCCCGTCGCGAACGAAAAGACGCGTGGGGATGGCTCGAAGACGCTCCGGGAGAACATGAGCGCATTCTGGCGGTTGTTGCGCGACGACATTATCCATAAGGACCTGGAGTGGATCCGGAGGATCCACCCAGGGACGTATACTTTGGAGCGTTGGATGCGGGAGAATAATTACACCGGAAGGGGTGAGACGGTGCTGAAAAACACCCAGGAGGGAAAGATGTCATTTGGGTTTAGGCCGGAGGTTGCTGCGCTCTTGTAATAGTTACCTGTCGTGGAGTTTAACAACTGGATGGCACAGAATAACATTGAATTCACCGTTGGCCCCATAAGCTGTTTGATAAAGTTATTTGTTGGTTCTTTGTGCATGAGGATCCGCTAAAGGAGATAGCAATGTGCGGTCCGCAAATCTGCCATCCGGGCAGCTGAAAAAATAATTTGGGGGGATTTCAGGGTGGGAGATGGCACCGCGAGCGTCACTTTAACCCTACCCTTGATGTACCGAACGAACATTCAATGAAGTTGCGCAAAACTGCGGAATCTACTTATCACTTGCCATTAGGTAGCTACAGCCAGATTTAGAACCCCCACGACACATTTCCGACTCCAACCCCTCCTCGGAGGGCCGGGGGCCCTCCTCTCCAAAATACAAAAACAAAAAACAAAAAAAGAATTCTTCCAACATCCCCGAGATCCCCGATCTAATAAAATTCGAGTTTTAGTTTTGGTGTATGTAAATATATACCCTGAGCGTCACGGCGTGTATTTATGCAGAATGCGTGTTTAGGGCCAAAGTAACATGAATTCAACTTAAACCCATCTTTTGTTGAGCAGATGCAGATGATACTACTCCTTGCCGATCCATTGAATCCATAGAGCTCACCGCCAAAGGAACTCCGCGGCCAATGGCGAGATTCGCGACGTATACTACGTCAGTGTAGAAAAATCATCTTATAGACAGGGGCTGACAGGGAACCTTATTTTGTCGAGCCGCCGCGTACGAAACGTGGTGACGGAGGTGATGAACCAGTATATTTAGCATGGATGCAACAGGTAAGCGGCAATTTGAGTCTTCGGGACGTGGATTTTCATGCGATTTAAGCCTACACAACCTACACAACGTGGTTCCGCAACTCTATCCTTGACGCGCTCCGGGCGTCCGACTCGGATAGAGTATATGTTAGCACCCCGTCGACTTCGTGTACGCCCAACAGCTACCAGTCGCTTTCCTCGACGTCAGACCTTCCTCGCCGAGTGGCGGGAATGATGGGGATGGGTCGGGGCCCGGATGGCGCTGAAATACTTACTCTCAGGGCTTCCGCGAACCATGCGGCCACCGGGCATTTCCGGAGATGTCCAATTCAGGCACGCCAGCGCGTCAAAAACGGGCGCCATATGCTGCCATATGCCTCTGGATTAAAGAAGTCCAAGGACCAATGATGTTGTTGCGCAAGCGATTCCGGCCCGGAGACTACGGCAATCACAGCCATCACCTGGTTAAACGCCCTCCTTCTGAACCACAAAAGGTCCTAGCCGTGCTTACTTTCTGTTGTTCGATCCCTTTCGATCCCCGTCGTTGTTCGTCCTTCTCGCGGAGAAGAGTCCTCTCACGTTCTTCCGGTTCGGGTCCCCCGCTCAGAAGGAGTCAGATGCTCACATCGATGTCACTCGGCCCGGACGCTGGGACCCGGGTTCACACGCCCAAACCCCCGTGGGACCACTTCTCCCGCCGAGCTCCATCTAAAATGCTGGTGGACGGGATCAGAACGGGCCGAGAGAAAATCGGTTAACGGCGCAGATAGTAGTAAGTAAGCACGCGATAGAGCAATGAGTCTGACATTGCAATTGGAAGTGAGTAGCGGTTGTAAGTAGATAGATGAAAAGAAAAACAACATAGGCGGCCGCCATGAGTATTGACCCGAGGTTGAGCCGCCGGTCCGGTAATGACCGCGGCCCGTCGGCGTGTGGCGGTGCTCTGCCAACTCGTCTCGTCGTCTTCTTCGTCTTCTAGCGTCGGTGGCCCTGGCTCTGCTTCCCGCCTCGTCGGCCCGTCTTCGTGAACGCACCGGATGCGGTCAGGAACATCCCTCCGTGCCCACCAAGTCCGGTATGTCGTCACGGTATGCAGGATGTCCGATGTCCCGCTGATCCTCGTCTATCTCGCACTCCTCCCGCACTGACATCTGATGTCTTCTGAAGTTACAAATCTAGCGGTAGTCTTGGGTCAGCTGAGGGTATTCATCGGGATCAACATGATTCGAACCCGTCCGTTTAAATATATGAGGTAGAAGCATTGGTCCATGGGGCCTCCCATCGTTTCCCACTTTCCACGGACGATTAAACGACCCACTCGTCTCATCCTCTACACTAGCCAACATGAGTGCGGAAGATATCAAGGCCATGCCCAACGAAAAAGGGCAAATCGAGAATGGGGAGAATTACGAGTACAAGACGGAAGCTATGGAGGCGGAACTCACGGAGCACAACATGACGGTGATGCAAGCCGTCAAGGCGTACCCAATGGCTTGCTTCTGGGCTTTTGTCATGTCCTTTACGATTGTCAGTTGTCGCCTTTCTACCACGAAAATTCAAGGCTGACCCCTTCAGATAATGGAATCCTACGATGTGTTCCTCATTGGCAATTTCATCGCCCTTCCCGAATTTGCCCAGAAATTCGGCAAACTGGACACCGCATCCGTTCCTCCGGCTTATTTCATCGAGCCCAAGTGGCAGTCGGCGCTCCAGATGGCCGGCCAGCTCGGGGCGCTCATCGGTGTCTTCCTCGCCGGCCCTCTCACCAGCCGTATCGGGTACCGATGGGCAACCTTGTTTGGACTTCTCCTCATGAACGCGACCATTTTCATTATGTTCTTTGCCAATTCGCTCCCAGTCTTTTTTGTCGCCCAACTCCTTGAAGGTTTACCCTGGGGCATCTTCATCGCCAACGCCCCAGCGTACTGCAGTGAGATTGTCCCCCTGCGGCTGCGCGCTCCTGCCACGCAGGTCCTGCAAATGTTCTGGGCGATTGGGAGCATCATTGTCGGTGCCGTCACCTTCGTCTACAATCCTAGACTTGACGAGAAAGCCTACAAGTATGTGCTTATCTGTCTTACGAGCCTTGGCTGACGATAACAGAATTCCAATTGCACTTCAATGGCTTTTCCCCACTCCGCTCGCGATCCTTATGTTCTGTGCGCCCGAGTCACCCTGGTGGCTGGTTCGAAAGGGCCGTCTTGAAGAGGCGACACATTCGGTCGCGCGCCTGGGACGCAAATCGAGGCTGAGCAACCCGGGCGACACTGTTGCCCTAATGCGCCGTGTCATTGACCTCGAAAAGTCCGTCTCTGCGCCCACCTACGCCGAATTGTTCAGAGGCACCGACCTCCGACGTACCCTCATTGTTTGCGCCGTCTATGCCGGACAAAACCTCGCGGGTAATCTCATCGCTAATCAGGCCGTTGTACTTTCTTCGAGCGTGCGTCCTATCACCCGCTCTGGGAAACGGTTGTGCTGACTAACCGCTTGCAGAGGCCGGCGTGTCGACCAACCTTGCGTTTGCCCTAGGTTTGATCACTTCGGCTCTGCAGATGATCTTCGTTATGCTTTCATGGGGCCTTACAACTCACTTTGGCCGACGGACTCTCTACCTCTGGGGCACGGGCGTCAACGTTGCCCTGCTCGTCGCCCTGGGCAATCGCAGGTTCGGTCGGCAAGTCAACAGCGTCTTCTCTTGCGCAGGCGTCTCTTGGCCTCATCGTTTCCGTTCTGTTCACGTTCGCGGCCGCCCCCGTCTCGTGGTGCATTATTGCCGAAACATCAGCTATCCGCCTAAGGCCGCTCACGACCGGCATCGGTCGGGCCACCTACTACATCATCGAGATTCCATGTATTTTCCGTGAGTCTACCACATTGAACCCGCTCGGGTGAGGGCTAACACGCATCAGTGGGCTCTTTCATGCTGAACCCTACCGGCGGAAACCGTGAGTATTTTAATCCGGCGATTCTCGACGTTACTAACCATGGCGCAGTCGGCGGCAAGTGCGGTTACGTGTGGGGGGCGACCGGATTTATTTGCTGGATCATGGCGTACTTTTTCCTGCCCGAGATGAAGGGCCGGTCCTACCGCGAGCTCGACATCATGTTCAAGCGCCGCGTCCCAGCTCGCGAATTTGATAAAACTGACATCAAGGTGGAGGAGGACGAGTAGGCATTGGACGACGAGCGCTTTTGATGAGCAATCCCACGTCCTGTACGCCAAAGATGGTGCTCTATATACATTTCTCGACTATCACTTGTATCATTAAATTTTTATGACTTACATACGACTGTGGAAGACTAAGATGATGCGCAGCGGCCATTCTTCTCTTTGCTCGGCGTTGCCTAGAGTAAAGACATCTTATCTAGAGTTGTATTGCGCTTGTTCCCTCATACATTTTCATTAAGAAGAGACATCGGGCTCATGAGATGATATTGGAGACTACTCGCCATCGCTAGAGCTCTCTTTCGCCGCTCAAAGTCGATCCTTTTGACGCCCAGTGTATTCCAGAAAATGCACCGTGGCCATATCTCATCGATCGGGTGTTCGAGCAAGTCTGGCCCGTGCCTGAATGCGGTAATTCTTTCGCCTTGAACATGGAGCATTATTCCCAATTCCCAACTCCTACCAATTCGTAACAATTTTCTAACACTCAAACACGCGCTGTGGAGTACGCCCACCTCTTCCCCGTCCTCATCCTCCTCTTCTTCAGCCCATGCCTTCTTCTCCTCACTTTCGTACGACCGCGGAGAGGCGAAGAGCACAGACCTCGGGGACGACCCGAGGTCGAGCCAGGCCCAGCTGCGATGGAGTGTTTAGCGTGAAGAGTTTGCGCGCGCATCAGCAAGATCACAATTGTCTTGCGACTTTCGGGTCTTTTTCTCTTGTGGTAAAAAAAAAAGTTGGCAGAAATGATGTCTAGACTTCAATGGGATGGCTCACAAAAAAGTTTTTTTTGGCGTCTTTTGGTTTTTTTTGACATAGCTTGCGGTCTTGCGACTTTTCGGCTTTTTTGGCTTAGCCGAGCTAATAAAAGCTCGGCTAAGCTGTCAAAAGTAAAGTGTGGAAAACGCGATGCGCGGACGGGTTGTGCGTGGCGGGTAGCCGCGGGTTACGGGCTGGGCCCTTTTCTCCCGTGTTCCGTCTCCAGCTTCGCACGATCCATTTTAAGGGGTGCTTCTAGGCGAGGAAGGCGAGGAAGGGGAAGATTTCACAGGCGAGTATGTGAGCTAATATGGGACGGAAAAGTAACAAACGACACATATTCCCGTGTGTATTTGCAAGCGAATAAATGCCGCGTGGAATAGCCCAAAGTTTATTCGGCGAGGCCATGGCTAAAAGCAGGGAGGACTCGACTGCGTGGTTCCAGATGAGTGACTGCTAGCTACGCAATGGGGACTTCCTCGGATTAGATACCTCCAACGGCAGATTCTCCTCCGCCCACTCCGAGAATCATAGCAACATCCCAATCAGGATTATTCCCCAGTGCGTCGTAGATTTCGTTATACAAGCGGCGACGGCGACGGTGACAGACGGTATCGCGCCCCTCGCTGGGCTCCGTCCAAAAAGCGGCGTAGAGGTCGAGGAGGACGTATGGAGCGCACCAGGTGAGCCGGTGAGGATGATCTGTCGAGGGTCGTCCCGTGGGACATGAAGGAGATTAGAGCTTCGATTGAGAGCTGCAACTGAGGGAGGTAGGTTGGCATATTGAAGTGAGAGAACGGCTGGTAGGGGAATGCGACGCACCAGCTCACACGCGTCTCAGAAGGGTATAAGCGGATCTCAATTCAAGAATATGCCGGGTGTCGCTAGGGGTGTATTCCAGCACCAAGGCCCACGCCACCTAGTTAGATGGGGTTATGATCTATGAATGGACGGTCGAGGGAGATCGATTTGAGGCGACGTAGTACGGTACACAAAGACAGCACGGATAAGAATCAGGATAAAATAATCAGCGCGGTCCCTTTCGGAACATGCTGAGTTGTAGCGACTGTACATCCGGCCTCGATATACTACCATCACTACACTACAATCCACTTGCCGTCACCGGAGTCACCGCTTTTAAGGTGGGCAAGATCAGGCCCGCGAAATGCAGTTGTTAGAGAATCCCCCGAACTGTTACCTTTCACCGCTAAAAACCCTCCGGCCAATTCAACACCTCCTCGCTGAAAATCTGAAACACCTGGTGCACAAATTTTGCCACCCGACAGACCGTGGAGCGATTGAAAGTCAGAGCCTTCAGTGTTTCCGTCGCTGTCGCAGGCGACACCATTAACACTTCCGGCACATAACCACTCACACTAATTGAAAACGCGGTCCGCTTGGCAATAAGCACGTCAGACGCCTCACAGAAGAACATTGCATGTTCCACTGTTTCTACCTTCCCGCACCCAAACCTGCAGTGTCGCAAAGCCCGCGGCACTGCCGTATGACGCCGTTTTTTGTATCGCAGACGTTCAACTGCGAGAGGATGTTGACTCAGCAGCATTCTTGTCAAGGCCTTTCGGTGCTTTGCATTGACCACTAGCTCGAGATAATGGCGCAGAACCACCGTAATAGCCCTTGGTTTGTCGTTCTCCAATGGCTCTAGTCGATCATGCAGCAAATACAGGCGCGTTGACAATTTAATATCCATCTGCAGGTCTCGCATTGCTGCGATGTGAACCGCCTTTGATAGTGCATCACACCCATCCAGTGTTAGGTCTGGCAACGGTGGCAGCTCAACGGGGAAACGCAGCCGGCTCAACACATATTTAAGGTCCATCCAATAACCCTGTTGGCCCTCGAGGAACAGCTTGTACGAATCTTCTAGCCCAATTCGAGCATAGTGAGTGCTCTTCAAGGTCACCAGATACCTCAAGTAGCGCAGAGCAATAGTAAGTCTTCTATAGCGCAACGGCACAAGCCCCAGTTCGGTGAATAACGGCGTGCGCATCGAAAACTGCCCCAGTCCCAGCAAACGCCTCAAGAACGACGTCTGTACCTTCTCCAGCAGATTCAGTGCTGTGTCGTCAACATCGACCATAACATCTGCTCCGCTAATCAAATGTGGATCGATACATGCCATATACAAGAGACGTCCCTCCTTTGGCGGCAGATCTCCAACGTAAGATTCAACACCCAGCACTGAGTAAACCGTGCCACGCGCCGTCGAGGCCTTATCAGAATAGTGAGCCGCAAAAATGTTTTTGGTGGTAGACTGGAAGGTCATCCCCACGTAGCAGAACTTGTCCTTGTATCCCATTGCAATCCCATTCAAAGTGAAGCCTGGCACCTCGCGCGGAATCGGACCAAACACCATGACCCACGATTTCCCGGCATTTGCCTCGAGCATATTATCTCCACACCAATGTGCGAAGGTATCAAGATGGCGCTGCAGCCCTTCCGGCGTGTAGGAGACAACCGCCATATCATCGGCATGCTCTAGGTGAGACATGACAACCCCCGCCAAAAGAATGTCGTCGGGGTCCGGATGTAAATTGAAGTCTGCAAAAAACAGGTCCCAAAATGTCGGTGACGCCGGATCTCCAATGAGCACTCCGATGTCGGAGGTAAAAGCAGTCGAATGTGCACCTCCCATAGTGACAACGTACTCCATTTTGCTGTAGAGCATCCGCATCCAGTCAAATAGTTTCCCGCTCACCCCCATGTTGTACAACTTGACCCACAATAAATCACGATTGGTGGAAGGGAAAGCATTTGTGATATCCAAGAAGGCAACCCACAAAGTACGACCCTGTGCACGTGCCCGTTCAATCATTGTGCGCAAGACAAATCCATTGTTGTTGGTCTGGTAATGTTCTCGAAATCCATTCTGAGAATCAGGGATAATGCCCCGCTCCTCTGCCCAGTCATAAATTCGCTTATGAATGAGTAAACAGACGAGCTTGAGGAAGCAGCTCTCAAGTCCGATGGTACGATAACTTCCCGCCTCTGACAGCGGTTTGTCTTTTTTAGGAATTGCCGCTATCAGAGTGGTGAACCATAACGCAGGCGCGGCATTCCGAATCAGGCACTCGTTGACCAATTTACAGAGAACAGCATTTTCGATTTCGAGAATCTCCCGATAGTGGAGCTTGTCCAGACCCGACGCCGTATTGTAGTGAGAATTTAAATGGTCTTTTGCCCACCCAATATCCTCCTCCGTCACGGCCCCGTTAGAGTCGAATGCGGTGACTCTCCGGACGGTAAAGGTATATTCGCAGCGCGCTCCTCCACAACGCGCATGCGCTCTTGGTTGAAAGCTGAAGGGGCAGGATTCGGCGCATTCATGCGCTTCTCAAAACAAGACGCCAGATCAGCCAAGGAAACTGCTGGTGCCCGGCCTTTGGGACTAGCCATACTCTTATAAACTTTCCAAAAAGCACTCGAGTTGGAAGACGCATCCGTCAAACGCTTCAAATTAGCCTGTTGTATAGCACGATGCAAAGCCCTTCCTCGATGGGTTTCATATGCTTCTGGAACAATTTCTATCACTGCTTCTACCGCACGTGTGGGGGCCTCCGGAGTCTCGGAAATATCACAGGAAAGTTTGGTCAAATGTAACGGCTCGCTGAGTCGCAAGGGAGGTAACGGTGCCTGCCAAGGAATATATTGAGGTGCTGGCAGCGAGAGATTTGCTCCCAATTTCGCCGCTGCATCAGCGCCATCGTTCCGAGTGTTTCCAGAATGGGCCTTCACATGAACAAAATGCAATTGAGCAGACCGAAACCTAATCCATGACACAATATCCTGCTGCAGATCCGCATTTGCACATTTCCATCCTTTTTGTGCAAATCCCGCAGCCCAATACACACTTGAACGTATACAATATTCCGAATCAGTATAAATCTTGAGACGCTTGTGAGCAGGCACAGTTGAAAGCACATAGAGAATAGCCAAGAGCTCCCCCCGATTATTTGTCTGCTCCCCCGAGACACGTAGAGACATATTATATTCACTTCCAGGTCCATAATAAACACCAGCCCCCGCGCGAGCATTAGGAGAACCATTTTCCAAGCATGAGCCATCGGTGTAGACCTCGATCCAATTTCTAGATTCATCATAAACAGGTCCATAGAAATCGGCCCGCTGATCCTCAGGGCTTTTCTTGCTGGCCAGAGTCTCATGCAGCATAGCATCCAATGGCTCCTGACTCTCTTCCGCATTGCGCAGCTTGTCGCGAAGGTAGGGCAATCCCGGATTACTTGGAGCTGGAATGTCCGGGACCTCAAGTCGGAGCATAAGTGGGGCATGATCTGACCACGGTCCCATGGAGCCGACCTGAAGATTTTTAACCATTGCACAGCCCGCCAGGTCGCCGAGAGCGTAGTCTATCACAGAGCGACACCACCGTCCCCGTCTCTTCTGTGCAAAGGTCCAGTCCCATGAGTTACCGCCAAATCGAAGGTCTCCGTTCAGAATTCGAAGTCCATAGTCCGCGCCCATCTGGAGTATTGCTCGTCCTTGGGTATTAACCGTAGCGTCGGCGGACAGTCGAGATGGATGAGCCATTCGATCTACTCGGCGATCCGCAGTGCGGCCATTAAGGTCGCCCACGACAATGACCGCGTCCCCGCGGATCTTTGCAATTGCAATCGATTGAGCCAGTTTTTCCAGGGGAGCCACCGGTGCCCATCGCTCCCAAGGAGAACCATGAGGGAGAATGTAAGCACTGAAAATTGTCACCGCCCCAGCTTTTAGGACCAAGAGATCAGGACCAGACAGTATTGCGTCCATAGATAGTTTCAGATCCGCACGAACCATCGCTATAACACCTCCCCATTGTTTTCCGAAAGTCAACGAGGGAGTGTGAGCAACGCCAAAGACATCATAACCAGAAGGCAGAGGCAGAGTCAATTCTTGACTCGGGTATAGGTGAGTCTCTTGAAAGAAATTCACATCATATTTAGAAACTTGCGAGAAAAAGTCGGGATGAGAGAGCTTTGCTGCCAGACGTCCATTGACATTCCAGCATCGGACAGAGATTTTGCGGCCATTTAAAGAAGTAGAATTTGAGTCTTCACTGTAAAGTACATTACTGCTGCCTGAGTCGGCGCGTATATCGTTATTATCTTGAGCAGTAGAATTCGAAGGGGGGGAAGGGGCCGTATCACTGTCCGAGTCGTTGTCCGCAATTATCTCGCTCATCCCACGCCGTCAATCCTCAGCGAGTACCGCCTTCATGTTCTTCCAGCCGTCCGTCCCCGCACACCACCGATTCCACAACTGCACAAACACCCCCGCGTCGCGACGACTGTAGAACGCAGCCACGACGAACCGATCCTTCCTCCCTTCTGGCTCCCCGACCTTCTTCGGCTGTGGCACTGGTCCCAGACCTTTCTTCTTGATCTCGGCGATATACGAGCATACATCCTCAAACGTGTGCCTCTTTGTCCACGTTCCCTCGCCAATTCGGACCTCTGGTCGCAACGTCGAAAAGTGTGGCGCGTCTGGTGCTCTGAGAGGGGGAGGAGGAGGAGGGCGCGGGGCAGAAGGACCTCTGTGCGAGAAGGGGCCTTGCATGCGAGGTGCGTTATTGAATGCCCCACGATAGCCTCCGCGAAAGCCTGTGCCCTGACCTCTACCACCCCGAAAACCGCCGTTGTAACCCCCGCTAAAGCCTCTAGTCGATCCACCGCCAGGTCCTTGCGGTGCCTGCCAATTATTTGGCCCGCGCGGACGCGACGATTCGCCCTGTCCCGCATCCTTCATTCCACCTCCTTGCGTCTGATCCCCGCGACCCCTGGGGGGAGCTGGCGCAGAGGGAGAACGACTCCTCTCTCGCTTCTTCCCTTGGCGCCTTGAGCTCCCATGCGCATGTGGCGAACGCGACCTCTCTCTGTCGCGATGCGGGGAGCGCTCGTCGTCCTCGCGGGGCCCCACAGGCGAACGGAGCCTTTCAGCCAGGGACCGTTTAGGCCCTGTTCGGGATCCCCAGGTAGATCCTGTGGCTTTCGTACAGGTAGGTGGTCACACACTGTCACGATCATGTGGTTCAGAGCCGATATGCCGATCATCTCCGATCACTCAGTCAATTTGACCTTCGCCGTCGTCAACCGACACCGTCCTCATCGTCGGCGACGATGGTGGCCCATGGATCCTCCTCGTTGTTTGGATTTGGACATTGGGACTTTTTGCATGTCAAGTCTCCACTCTACTCAAGTCTATTTGCACACTTTTTGGGGTTACAACTATCACCTGGAATGTTGCTGCCAACGTGGCGCGGACGGGCGGGAAGAGGCGGCAGTGGCGGGACAATGGTCGCAGAGTGATGAGCTGGCACTTTGATAAAAGATCCGAGCGACCGGTCCAGGCCTGCGTGACTTCCTTTTACGGCCCTACTAGCCGTACGCTGTAATTATTACCTTATACGGTATCCTGTGGCCTCTGCCAGTAGCTAGCTGGGGATCCCGAACAGGGCCTTAGCTTCTGCTCTCTCCTTCTCCAATCTCTCCACCAGCGGACGACCACCGCCCGGCGACGCGACTTCCTCATCCAAATGTCCCTCGTCATCCTCAGTCTCTTCCCTCCCCGACCTCCTTTCTTCCTCCCACCTTCCCTGGTGCTGACGTGGGGATCGACTGCGAGATGCAGACGACCCTCTTCCGCCCGATTCATGGCGTGACGAACGGCTACGGCTCCCGCGGTCCTGGGACCTGAACCGACTCGATCGCCGCGAGGAGCGGCCGCGGCTCGTGCGACGCGCGCGTTTGGGTGTTCGCGACCCCGCACTAGATCCAGCCTTGCGCTTCTGGCCCCCCGCCGAGGCGCCGCCAGACTCACTACCCGTGCCGTCCCCATCGGCGCGCTCCCAGCGCAAGTCGTCAATTTTCCTCTCAAGGTGTGCCACCTTATCGCGCAGTGTCGCAATCTCATGCGCCGCGGACTCAGCAGTCGACGTGACGCTGTTAATTCGCATCGTCATTCCCGTGGTAAGTTTGTCCACCTTCACCATCGCCTTATTCAAGCACTCGACAACGTAGACGTACGAGCCTTTCCTCGCACCACCCTTTTCACCTTCTCCCGCCACACTCGACTGCGACGCCGACTTCACAGGTTTCTTCTTCTTGCCCTTTGCTTTCACCGTATTCAGATTCTGAGACTCGTCGTCATCGATGACGGGCGGCACCGCTCCCGCTCCATCGGCTTGGGAGGGAGTCGTCCGAGCAAACGACGCCGGTGTCTGCCCTTCCATCGAGCGCGTATGCGAGGGCAGCGTGGCATTCAAGGCATCCCCAGCTGCCGCAATTTGGGCGATGTGTGGGGGAAGTTCGGATTCAGACGCCGGCAATGGGCTTTCATCGGTGTGGGATGAGGCCGCCATATCGAGCAGATTCCTCAGGCAGTAGGTAGAGCAGGATAGAAGTTCCTGCTAGTAGCAATTCAGGGACACCCAGATAGTCGTTGGAGCACAAATGCAGAAGATTTCCACCACCACCACCAGATAGGGGTCTGGCGACGACGACGAAATTGATTCAAAAACAAGCCAGATGGCCCTAGTACACGATATGTGGCTACTGTCGCACTTGTGGGCGCTCAGTATGCCGTAGACGAGAGCAATAGAAGATTCGAAAATAGATGATGGTGGGAGAATCCAAGTCAGGTTCGGTCGTACACCCACGCCTTTTGCCGCGCAAGGTCCTCGGGGTCCAATCCAATCGTGGAGTGCGGGATATGTATGGAGGGCTGAATGATCTCCAGCACCAGAGCCGTGTTGTACGTCTCGTCGTCGGCAACTGCCGTCGCTGTCAATACTTGTGAGGAGGACGTGACACCGGACTGAAGTAGGCGCTGGAGCCGCAGC
This sequence comes from Mycena alexandri, assembly GCA_029233265.1. Taxonomy (NCBI): domain Eukaryota; kingdom Fungi; phylum Basidiomycota; class Agaricomycetes; order Agaricales; family Mycenaceae; genus Mycena; species Mycena alexandri. Next base: position 12,857 of record JARJCM010000199.1, read on the forward strand.
CTCGCGTAGGCAGAAGTACTTAGAAGTAAAAGTTGTTACGGTAACTCAGGCTTACCTACCGCTCCGTCCAAACGAGGCGGGACCGTAGAAAGACGGAGATGGATTGTATCAAGTTTGAGTCAATATCATCATGATCAAATCCATCGGGATTGAGAGGGAAATAACGGCGGTTTGGCGGTTTGCCGGAGGTGGTTCTGGACAAGATCGACGCGGGAAATTCCGGCCCGGTTGTTTGGCGCTTTCAGCGAAACACGGCAATCACTAAGATTCCTTGCTTTTATCGCAACCTGGCTTTGGATGGAAATCCCTGTCCACCAGGAATGTCTACACAACCCAGATAGTCCCGACCACGAAGGAATTGGCATCGGAAACGTCTTCTTGGGGCACGAGCTCAGAACCAGTCCGAGTCTCGGGTGATAATACATGACCTGCGCCGGCGCTAGAAGACTAATAAAACCGCTTTGCTGCAGCTGCTTCCCTCGTGCCCTCCATGATGTGAAACAAGTGCTGGGTTTCTTCTTCACTTTTTTTTTCATTGTCAGCTAAATTTTAGCTTAAAAACTTTGTAGAACCACCAAATCCGGGCCCCACGAATGGGAGGCGTTCAAATTCCAATAAGAGGACTTCATGCATACTGTCTCGCACCGCTAATTTCATTCGCTCCATCCAATGGTACCACAACCGTGACAGCATCGCTCTGCTCAACAGTTTGCCCCCGACTAGTGACAGGGTTATTCACATGCCCGTCGACGAGGATATCTGGTCTGCGTTCGTCGGAATTCTACAGCTCTCGAAACCGTGACATTGTGATACTGGGTTTATTTTGGCGACTCCGGCAGACCGAGGAGCCTCTATGGCTATTCTGTGTGATATTATCCGAGGCTCTGAGAGCTGCGCGTCCGACTTTCGCTCGACCATCATCTACTTCTACCACTCTCGGATCTCCAAGCAGTCTCGCATTCTGTCGAAATGCTTTCGGTCCCACAATTGCGCCCTCGCTCGCCTGTTATACGCGCTGTTCCTGCGCCTCAATACGATTCGTTATGACAGCCTGGACGGCGGTGCGAAGGAGGTCACCGCGCGGTGCCCAGAGGCTCAAAAGCTCGTCTTCATGTATATCAAGAAAATGCTTGGGCTTGTGACAACACGTATGTCCCTCGTGCGGTTCTTGTTTTCGCTGGTGGCTTAAGCATTGAGTAACATTGAACCAGTGATTTCAAAGAATCGCACATTGTCTGTAATTCAGTCCTCAACCTTTTCCCCGAACAAGCTACCTGATTAAACCCATCACTACCCAACTCTGATATTACACTTCGACCCCAGCAGCCGTTGGGTGTCATACGAAAAACTTGGAACAATACAGAGAAGATTAGCATGGCCCCTGCACAAGGATGACAATGCTCTTCAGAGTGGTGACCCTCCGGGTCTTCATATTTATTGCCCATTTTCGAGCTTCCTTTTTCTTCTCGCTCAGAGTCACTCCGGACTGGAAATGATGGGAGATAAATGATGGGAATTCGGAGTTAAAAATGATTTGGAGTGCTCGGATCTTTATTAGCCGGTTGCTCCGACTCCGCCTGATTGCGCCCGCTGTCGGTCACTGTCCCCGCCCCCTAGTCGCCGTCCCGCCTTCGAGCGCCATCCACATTGTGCACTTGCCAGGGCCGCCAAGATGCTAAAAATGTAGCTGACTGGTGTCTCAGTTGTCATCAACGGCATGCACAAAGATTGGGAATATTTGAGGAACTAATTCGAACCGCTCGTCATCGTCGGGCACAATGAGGACGCCAGTCTGATGGTCGTGGCAGATGTTCGGGTGCTGGCAGTCGTGAGACATCACTTGAAATCATTCTTAATTCCGAATTCCCATCAATTTTCTGGCATTTCTGGGTTTTGATTTCCAGTCCGGAGTGACTCTCACGGAGCCGACCAATTTGACTGACTAGTTGTTTCCCCTTTTGTTTGAACAAACAGCAATAACAATTGAAATCGAGTAGCGAGGCGATGTATAGAAAGCTGTTGAACAGCACAGCTGATCATGCACATGAACCGACGGCTGTGCGAGTCACACGAAGAATGATGCCGCGTCGCGTTTGATCTCCCATAAATACTGAACGCGTTCTTGGCGCTTGGCCCCTGAATCAGAAATCCCCATCCATCATGGCGGCGCGCCCAATGTACAAGTGCTTCGGTGTTCTGCTCGTCATATCGCTAGGCCTGTTCTTCGGGCTGTTCTTCGGGCTCAACTACCCAGGTCAATCTCGACTATATCGGCTCTTTAAAGACGCTAACGTCGCTTTTTTCTTCAGAAATTGTGAAGCACGGCTGGCCCCTCACTCGCTGCACCATCTTGAGCTCCGAGATTGCGACCCGGTACTGCTGCGAGACGTCTTGCCAGACGGGCACATGCCAGACCGCACCCTCGGGTTCGCCAGGGTGCAGCGGACTCGTCTCGAGTATCGACAACGGCTACAGTCCCACTATGTGCGCTGCTAATTCGAGTGCGTGCCCAACGCAGGTGGGGAGCGTTTGTGATGGGGGGTGAGTATTCCTTCCGGTGTGCGCAGAGACAATTTGACTGTGATATGCTTCATTTCAAGATACGATTGCTGCGCTACGTGCTGCTCGACGTGCGAGTCTTGTACCTCAAGGTACGATCGCACTCGGCTCCATTTCCTGTCACACTGACCAAATCGTTCTTCTAGCTGCTCGAACGGAAGTTGCACCCAATCCTGCACCAGCTACCAATGCAACTGCTACTGCTGCTCCTCCACCAACGACCTCTACTGCACTCTTTCCTGCCCTATCTGCTACGACGTCGACCTGGAAGTTAAATACGCCTCTCGTGACGGCGTCTCCCACAACGTCTCGTACACACAGGACTTTAAAAAGGATGTGAACAAAGCGGACAGCTTCTTTGGCGGCCATACGACGAATAGCACGAGCTTTTGTTATTACAATCCAAAGGACGAGACGCAGGTTCGTATTTCATTCTGCCTTCTTGTTTTTAAAAAATTGTCTACCCACACTCATCAATAATATAGATCCTATTTAACGTCAACTTCACCCCCTGGAAGTGGGCCATCTTCGCCCTCTTCGGCGCCCTCCCCACCTTCGTCGCGCTCAGCCTCTTTGCCTACTTCCTCCTCATCCGCCCCGCATGGAACCTCATCCGGCTGGGGTACGGCGACATGCTAGATGCGGCGAAGGAGGGCGCGAAGAAGCCAGTAAGGATGGCGAAGGCGTTGGGAAGCAGGTTGAAGGGGAAGAAGAAGGAGGCCGAAGGAGGGGACGAGGATGGGGAGGTGGTGAAGAGCGAGCCGGAGATGGATCGTCCCCCGCCAGCATATAAGCCGAGGGACCTGCAGGACGCGGGCCCTTGATTTGACTTATGATCTTTTCACGAAATAGTGTCCCTATCGTGGTAATGCCAAGTATACTCTATGTACTTACAGCGCTGTAATTACTATACTTTCCGACTCCATTGGCAATCCATTAGTAGAAGAGACCAGTGCCGCGTCTGCCTTGAAGCTTGAAGGTTGAACTGTATGTATCTCGAGTGGCAGCTCGGCTTCCTCGTCGGTGCATCCTAGCTCATCTTGCGTGCGGTTGATTGAAGTTCCATCAGAGTTCGTGGGGCGTAGAGTGCTCGCAGCTCGGGGGCATTCTCCGCAATAAGTTCCCACGGTTCAACGCCCGCGCAAGTTCTTCTCGATTACCGTGACTGAAGCAGAAAAGAGCACGACGAGAAGGTTCGTGAATCTCAACGACAGGATCGAGGAGAGGCGTACACGTTTAGAATCCCGGTCTTTATTTGACGTAGGGCGCTGACAGATGACACAGACAGCGCTGATCCCATTCAAACGACACCGAATGAGGCCTAAATGGGGCTGAGTGGAAATGCTGCTGCCGCGCACCGATTGCCGCAGTCCTACAACTTTTCTTTCTTGCCACGACATCCCGTCGACGCAGATTTGATGGAAATTAACGAGGATATCTTCTCTTGCATACTTTATTACATATCTGACCCAAAGACGCTCCACTCAATCTTGAATGGTCTCTCACCTCCACTGTTTCCTTCGACGCTGGCAAGGCTCTGGGAGCTGCCAGTGTACCTCGACTCCTATGACCCTCAGGTGACGTCTTTGTCTCAGAAGATCCTCGATTTTCTTCTTGAGGCCAGCCACTGGTCGAATCTGTCCGCCACCTTGTTGCTGCAGTCGAGCACAAGCCTCTACGGCGACCAGCACCTGGGAAACGTCACCGCATAACTCACGAAGTTCCAGCGGAAGCGACAGCTCTTCATGAGCGCCTCCCAGAACTCTTGAGCCGTGCAATCAACCTGGAATCTCTAGACTATCACAGCTTTCCCAGTGGTGTGGGCCTGCAGAGCGAGCGCGTACATTCTTTATCATATCTACAAAGGTTACGACGCCTTGCGGTCGACTGCGCGGTCGTTTCTCGGGACCGTGACATTCCCTCAAATGCGGGGTCCGGGAATTTGAGCGCAAGTATTGACACTGAAACTTGGAAGTGAGTCTTTCCTTAGCGTCATAAATTATGAAGTGCTGAATATAGATACACAGCCTGCAGCCATTCTCATCCAAAGTCGGCAGGAATTAACTCCCTGGACCTCCGTCATGTCAACCAAACTATGTTCACAGCTCTGCGCCAAAAGGCTGAGGTGCTTGGGTCGGATCATGACCTCAAGCACCTGAGAATGGACATTACCGGTGGCGTATGGAACTGGACGGGCGACGGCGAACCAGTCATGGGGCCGGGGCCAGCATTTACCTTTCCATTCTTGGGATTTCCTGCCGTGAAGCGGTTCGAGTTGATCGTCTGGGACAATGCACTGACTGGTTCGGCGTGGAGACCCTTAAATCTGGTTCATTGCAATTTATTGACATCGCTCAGTCTTGATGTGCGGGAAAGGTCGGTCTATCTGTTGGTCTCCGGACAGAATTTTATCCCCAGGTCCTCGCAGCATAGCCTTCGAACCCATCAAACTATTCAACGCCCTCTCCCCCCTTGATTTTCCAGTGTTGACAGTTTGGAGGTCAAGGACCGCATCAGGAACATCGCGAGACATTACTGGTAGCCTTGGGATGACAAAATTAGTGGATGGAACCGCGAGCGTTTGGGCCCACCTCTTCAGTTTCCTCGGTGGACCTCACAATTGCATTGGCTGGCGCGGCTCCCTGGCCGAGTAAGTATCAGAAGCCCCGTTTAACTGCAACTCAGAGGTGACTGACCGCCCGCCCACAGGATGAAATCGCTCCTGTCCATCCTCATCCGCACATTCGAATTTGAGCTGGCAGTGCCGCCCGAGGGCATGAACACCCTCCGGATGGCAGTACAGAGCCCGGTGGTCATTGGCGAGGAAGAGAAGGGACCACAGCTTCCGATGCGCATGCGGCGAGTGCAGACCTGAACGAACTCTTCTGAGTCCGAGTCTGTTCTCCTTACAGTTGAATGATTTACTGGAATGTGGGCAACTCCGTGAGCATCAAACAACAGATTCAGAAGCTCAAGCTTCAAGATCTTCAGCTGGACTTGACCCAAATGCGGGATGACGATGTTGCGCCTCATAGTGTTGTGATTTTCGATTACTGTACTATTTCGCTCAATTCGTAAGTCACGCGTCACGGGCCTCAAAATTTCAGAAAATTTTCGAACCTGTCACGGGTCATCGGGAACATTTTCGAACATTGAGAAGAAGTCACAAAATCGATGAAAACGAGTTGAAAAATCCAATTTTCTCCCCCACAATGCCTTAAGGTTGAAAAAAATTCCACCGCTCACTCAAATGCCAAACTGGAAATTGCTGCTGCTCAACCATCGAATATCTGCTGCAGGCTACCTGTTTTCTGGGTGTCTACGGCCCTTCGGGGCTAGTCTTGCAACGGTAAGTAACACTGATTTAACCTTTGGTTCAACCCTAGCAAATTAAGCCAGAATTGTGTGTTTTCAGCAGTGTTTCAGCCCACGCCAACAGGCCAGTCTCGGTGACATTTTTGAATTTTTTCCCCGGTCACGGTGGGTCCAGCAGATTTTCGAAAACTGAAGTTCGAAAATTTGTGTCACGGGTCACAGCCGCGGAGAATTGAGCGAAATAGTACAGTACTAGTAGTACACAGATAAATTCTTCATGGAAGTCCCTTGTATGGCGTTCAAAGTGCACATTTCTATCTCTTTCGACTTTTCCCTCTCTTTTGCCCAGAAATATGCACTTTCAGTAGTCCTGAGGCGGGTGAAAAATGGAGATACTAGATACTAACAATTTCGCTATAAATAAGCTCCACAGCCTTCAACTGTGATATGGCCACGTGTAGTCCACACCTTACTGCACCTTACCGCTCTTCCTTTGCTTTTCTAAACTGCTGCTCTCTCAAACCCCGGCGTCTGTCGTTCATCTCCGTTCAATATGTCCTTCGTCTCAAACTCGAAAAACTTCACTATCAACGCCGGAGTTTGCAACAATGTCAAGGGGAATATCTATAACTACACCTTTGCTGGAGACCGCGAGAGGGATACACTTGAAGGTATTGACATCTCTAACCGGCTCAACAGTCTTCTGTATACTACTATAGATCGGCGCTACGAGCCAGATGGAATCGAGGTGCGACAAGCCACAAAAAAAAACTCGAATGGGCCCTCATTCTGACAGTTTGTTAGCTCATTCCTAGGCAAGATATTAAACTCCTCCGCGAGATTGGCAGTGGTCCGGGGTACTTCTTGCATTCGGGGACGAAGAGAGGCCGTCGCGTCATTATGAAAGTGTTTGATGCACATCCGAATGCACGAGAAGTACGAGGCCCAACAACTTTGGCCTATACGAGATACCTGACGCTATCTGAAGCAATTGGATTCAACACTCGCTATGTCGAGAATGCTGATGTACGGTGTGGAGACCCTCCAAAAGTTGATCCAACTCACTCATTTCAGGCACTCAAACGTGCTTCGAGTGGAAGGATTTTCCTTCCCATCATCGATGCACCACTTCATAGCGTACGAAAACGGTATGCGGCAATTTCGCTGACGAATTTGCGACTGAAAAGTTCGCTGCCAGTGCACTGCAAAAATGCTGACGGACCGCTCGCCGACGCCTTGAAGGATGATGGCGATAGGAGTCTGAGACTAGCATTTACAATGGTTTGTGGAAAACCCGTTGGCCATCGCACCGCCTGACCTCCACAGGTGGCAGGATTTGCCGTCAGTTCCTTTATTATATTTTGGTGCATTCGATGTGAAGGTCAGTTGCTAGGCGGGATTAAATTATCTCGATGTGCAAGGACTCGCGGTGGCAAATATGGGAGTGCAGGTAAGGGCTCATCACGCCTGAGGAATACACTGCGTTGAAATATCCACTTAGAATTTTGACGTCTTGCTCGACATCAACGACCGGTTTATCCTCAGCGTTAACCCCGAGTGGACCCCGACAGATCTCGTTTCTGATGAGCATTCTGCGAACGGGACGGCGTGGAATGTGTTCAACGCTCTTTGCGCTAAGGTGCGAGTTTATTTATCCGCTCGCCCCCGATCAGCTTGTTTATTTTACAGGTTTTGAGGAGCGCCAATCATGTCATACACGGTAGGCCGCTTTGTATGCTCCCGTTCGACCTCTCTCATGCTCTGGTTTGTAGCTCAGGAGATTGAGCGGGACCCTGTGCCTTTCGAGAGACTGCCCGCCATTCCAGGTCAAAAACTGCCTCTTCGCGCGGCGGCGCAGTGTGGGGACGCCCCGGACGCGGATCCGTCTGATATTCCTAGCATTATAGCCAGACGAGAATACGTGTGGCGGAGTATTGACCACGAGACAAACTCGTTGTCTGACGTCGCGGGTCGAATGGCCCTAGACCTTGGCTTTGAACTTTCCTCAGTGAACCGATTCACCTGGACCGATACAAAGAGTCCACATCGCTGCCCTGGATATGTGAGGGAAGAAATCACCGTTGCGATGTTCAAGGCAGCGAGTGCAATTGTATCACGCGATGCTCCAAGCCCGCTGGAAATTTGTCCGATTTGCCAGGAGGTGGTAAGTCACGATGAAGAATTTGCATGTGTATGCGGTGATCCCAGTGAGCCTTCCGAAATGCCGAATAATATTTCGCAAATTACTCAATATTCCTATCCTCAAATAGGCCCGGGGGTCCGACCCACTATGAGATGCATTGTCTGCAAGAAATGGAGTCACGCGAACTGCGTTGGGAGTCCCAAAGAACTCACATGTCAAGCCTGCATGGAATCTGTCGGATCTTCCAATTTGCCGTTCCCGCCCCCGCCGGATGTAGATGTACGGACTCTTGTCATATAGTCCTCGGTTTTGAATTCACGACCTTTCGCAGCACAATAGAACCAAGCTCAATAACATCGGTCAGAGACGTGGGGTAGTTGTTGAATACAGCGACACCTCGGGGACGATCACCCAGGCAATTTGGACATCCGTCGTCTACCGTGAGCGTCCGACTATTACTCTATTTGAAGCGTCACCACCTAATTATCGTTAGTCAACCGTTCCGCGTATGGTCGAGGAACTGGATCGACGAAAGGAGAAGCCCGAGAGCGTGCTGCCATCCGAGCCCTAGTCGTCATTGCGCGGGGAGACTGAAGCGAGGGTTGATTAGAGGTTCTGCGAGTGGGAGCGGCAGTCTACCGTTATTCTCCCGATTTCACGGCGCGAGCCAAGGAAGACTCGTCATTTAACTCCTAGGTATAATGTATTTATTTCACAACTGAACCCAATCGCAATCGGTCAGGCTGCTCCGTTCCCGTGGTAGTTGCATTGCGCTTACGGTCCTGTTTGTCAAAGTCGAACGTGCCCGAGATCCCCGAATTCGAACGTGCACCGCTGAAGCTCGGAAAGATAAAAATGAAAATAAAAAAGGAGTCTGAGAAGAGGGATGACGCCACTTTGCTGGATATTATTTAGTGCTTATATTCAGCTTCTGCTTACCGCGATCTGCGTCGCCGGGAGGGGAAGGGGGACAAACACGTCTAACCTCCAGCGACGCATGTGGCCGCTGCCAGTGAGCGCCGAGTCTTTATTGTCTGTCCCCCGGCCAGCCACCCGGGCCCACCATATTTATCTTCTTTCCAGCACGTAATAGTCATGTCCACATTCGAAACTTGGGTTGAAAAACGGGTGAACAGCTGAACCATCCGGCGGAGGGCATCAGCGTTGCAGCAGGCCCGGCTTACGCAGTGGTCAGCAGTGTAAACCCGACGTCAGCTATACGGTGACGGTGCATTGTTCTTTTATTGCCGCACACTCAGAAAAGCTGCTAATATTAATCTTGCCAACGTTGAATTGCGGTTGAACCAATCGACTGTGCGACTTCAACGGGGGGACAGTTACTTTTTTTGTTTTGTTGGTGGAGTGTTACGGTTTTCAGACAGTCGACATATGGTTCGCGCAATGCGCGTCGTCTTCTTCAATCGACTTGTGTTGTTCCGAGGGAAAGTAAGTAGTAAAACCTCAGATTTTGGTTACCACGTCTTCCTCCGTCAGTTCTTTGATCCATCTGCATTAGCTCTATACCCACTGAAACCCCGATTTCCGACGTCCAGTGACGGTAGGTACATCTCGTCCCTGAGAGTACCCGTCCATGTCCTTGAGACTACGGATCGTTCATGCCCTTTCTTCGCGTATTTTTTGTTTGTCATTCGATCAAGTCTGGCATTTATCATGGCAAGCCACCTACCATGTGTTGCTGAGATGGTCTATGCCGCATTTTTATATTGCATGACTCTTTCGTTTCGTTTCGTAGTTCCCAGATCAAATAGACAGATTCTGAAGCCAGGATCCTGTAGTGTTTCTTGTTCCATCTTGGTTGCAGTGAAAAACTCCGCCAGACCACACCCCAGGCCCGGGATATTACCAAAGGAGGGGGTAATGATCCATTTCCGGCATTTTCCTGACCATAAATTTGAATAACCTTTCAGCGAGAGACCAAATTTCTGCTTGACCGGGGCTTGTACATTAACTTCCGAAGCCATTTGTCCCCAACCATGGAGGAATCCGAGTCGTGCATGGTTTTCCACGTTACTTTTGCTAAACAGTACTAGTCCTCAAAGGCTATTTTCACAAGAACTGAGAACCGACCTCGGATAGATTCAAATCCGATTCGGAGGATCCCGTCTCCTGCACAACGCCGGGGCAGCGACCCGCTAATGGCGTCTCAAAGGGGTTGGATCATGGCCATTCGAAAAGTCGCTGGTGCAAAAGTATATACATACCGGATCTATTCCCTTGGCTGAGCCGAATCTCGAGCTCCACCCACTTTGTCCGCACCGGGAGGACAATGAATGTCAGTCTGCCCCCCCCCCCCCCCCCCCCCCCAAAAAAAAAAAAAAAAAAAAAAAAGAAAAGAAAAGCCCCGCTCCGAGGTGAGGCGAAGTTGAACACCCCCGACACCGCCGAAATCGCCACTGGCAGTGAAAGCAACTCGGGCCTGGCCCTGGGTGACGAAATATAGATTGGAGTAGTACACGAGTTCCGGGCCCTTCAACAAGTTGTGCTCTATGATATATCCTTTGGTGCACGGGCTGGCGCCTATCGTAATAAGCTGGTCAGTCGGTCGGTACTTGAACCCGCGACGTCATGTACCCACCCGATGGCGACGCGGATTCCGATTTCGGATGTCGGGTTCAAGTTGCTCCCTCCCACCCATTTATCACTGCCAAGGAACGGATGCGCATGCGGTTCGTTTGGCGTTAGGCGCGACTCCCGTCTTCCGTCTTCCGCGGAGGCAGCGTCGTAGTAAGTATATTATATAGCGGATTCAATCGTTCTTTCCCCCGGGCGGGACGGATCCGCACCTCTTCGCCCCGGAACCCGGTGCTGCGTCAGCTTCGCGCTGAAATGCGATTGCGAAGAGCGACGTACGCGTGATCGTGCGCGTTCAACACTCGAAGACTTCAACTTCAGCTTGATTGGCACAACGGTAATTATAACGCCCGTCTCCCCGGGCCCGGGCTCGGCGGCATCGAGATTCGAGCCGGCGCCCATGCAGCAATTGCGATTGCGAGAAGGAAGGAGGAAGAACGCAGAAAGAAGAAGAAAGAAGTAAGAAAGAAGAAGGAAGAAGAAGGAGGAGGGGTGTCGATGACCGTCGCGTCCGAGTCAACTCAAAAAGTCAAATGTTAGTTGATTACTGCCGTCCTTTGCGAGCTGCCCGCTTTCGTCGGTGATTGTACTTGTACTGGCGCGGAGGCATGCATATGCATCGGTGGGAGTGGCCATCGGCGCAAAGCAAATCCTGGCACAGTCGTATTCGTCGCGGGCGGCGGTCGTCATCTGGGCGAATTGAAGATCGAAAACCACCTGTGTCCGGCTCAGTGGGCTCAACAACAAGTACATTGAACCTGTTGCGGTGTCGGTTGAATGGGATAATGATCGTCTTGGCATCGGCTCTTCTGATCCGGCACGATGCCGAGCGCATCACCATCACCACAACATCACCATCACCTTCTGTCACCGAATTTTCACTTTTCGATGCGAACCACGGTCCACCTCGCGCCCTCTTCCTCCGCCCCGCCCCGCCCCGCGTTCGTTACGACGCGCACGCGGATTGGGAGGCTGGTACTGTAATTATAACGCAACTCGGGGGGTGATATATTGCCTTGGTGACGTGGAAGGTGCGAGGCGACGCGGCAGGTCGGGGGAAGAAGCAGAAGTGCGGCGCGGGGGAAGAAGGGACGTCGGTGGGGGGAGAAGGGAGGGGGGTGTTAGTGGTGCTCCAACGCAACGCCAACGCCAACGCCGGAGAAGAGACGGAACAGGTGGCGCAGAATTCGCCGGGGGTCAGATGAGGAGTAGCTGCAAAGACTCGGAGCTCAACACGACCGGACCCGGTGTCGCGAGCTCGCCTCCGGCGCTGCAGGACCTGTACACGTAACCTACGACAGACAAGACTCGGAGCCGGACTGACCGATTTCAAATTCAGGCAGGCAGGACAGCGAAGCGAAGCCAAGGTCGAAGGTCGAAGGTCGAAGCAGAGGTGGAGGTGTGCCCGTGGAGCAACGTCGAACGCGGCAGCGCGCTGGCACACGAGGTGACGGTCGACGCCACGAGGCTCGCAACAGTGTTTAACTTTTTGTGCGGCGGTGCGGTCGTATGCGGTCGGTTGGAGCGATTAGTGGTGGTGTCGAAAGAGAGATAGACGTTGGCAGCGCACAGGACACAGGCACGCAAGGCCAATGACGCCGGATTTGGTTTCGAGGTAAATTATACGTAAGCGCCGAATATTTCCTTTTTCCGGTTTTCGACCCTTGACAGTATAATTATCTTGTTTCACTTTTGCCTCGTTTTTCTTCGTCCCTTGTCCTTTCTCCCACCACCACCACCGCCATGCAAGTCGACGCGTCGCGCGCCCCGCCCTTTTCCCTCCTCGAATTCGGCGACCTCGTCTCTGCCGCCCTCGCGTCCCCCGACCCCATCCGACCCCTTTCCGCCGCGTCCCCGTCGCTCTTTTCCCTCACCCTCCCTCCGCGCGAAACCGACACCAGATCCGTCACCACAAACGTCACCTCACGACGCCGCGTCCGCACCCTGCTCACAAAGTTCAAGAAACGCGCTTCCTCCGCGTTCGCGTTCGTCGCGCTCTACGCCCCCTCCACGCGTCCTCTTTCGCGCCCAAAGTCCCCCGCGTACCGCATCCCCGAGCTGCGCCTCTCCGTCTCTGCGTCCACGGCCCACCTCGCCTCATCCTCCCCTTCTGCCTCCGCCACTGTGGCCGACGCCGACGACGCCGACGACGCAGAAGCAGAAGCAGACGCACGATTCGCGCCGACGCTCCCGCTGGTGATGCAGTACGAACGCGCGTATGGCAAGTCGGTGCCGGAGCTGCCGCTGCGGGGCTACCCCTCGTACTCGCGTCTGCATTCCGCGTCGTCCTCGCCGTCGACGAGCACCTCCTCCTGCTCCTGCTCATCCTCGGGCTCGTCGTATCCCACCACCCCCACCGCGCTCAGCACCGTCTCCGAGTCGTCATCGTCTGCGTCCGAGTGCGAGGACGGGCGGTCGCGCTGGTCCGCGTCGGTGTGCAGCGGCGACGAGTCCGCGTCCGCGTCTGCATCCCCGCCCGCGGACGAAGACGTGTTCCTCGCGCCCCCGCCCACCACTCACGTGCTCCGCCGCCGCACCAGCACGCGCGCGCGCCTCGCCCGCGCGCTCCTCCCACCGCCGAAGCCCCTCCCGTCGCTGCCGTTACCGCCACTACCACCGCTCCCGCCGATGCCGCCGATGCCGACCACGACCAAGTACGCGACCTTTTCCGCTTCGTCAACTTCGCACCCTTCCTTCTCCCCCTTTCCCTCCGCAAACCCAAATTCGAACCCAAATTCGTTCGCCCGCGCCCCCTCCCTCCGCTCCACGAAATCGACGCGCTCCCTCGGCCCCGGCCCCCCCGCGCCCGCGCGCCCGAAGACGCCCACGCCCGGCTCGCGTGCTGCGGGTGCGAGTCTGAGTCTGAGGCGGGGACGGAGCGCACAGAGGCAGAGGGAGAGGGAGAGGCAGAGTCTGCTGGACGCGTTCCCTAAGCCGCCGGCGTTCACGCCTGCGGCTTCACCCGCTGCTTCGCCGGTCAAGCGGCTGTCTGCGCACTCCGCATATCCGAGCGCGGCACCTGAGATGGAGGTGGATACGTGGGAGCGGGAGCGGGAGCGGGGGCAGGAGCGGGAGGACGGGGCGGACCCGCGGCCGCGGAGACGCGCGGGCTCGCCGTTCCCGTTCGCGCGCGCTCCCAACGCGAACCGGCGGGTGGGTGGGCGCGGTGGGGAGGGGCGGCCGCCGCACTCTGTGTTCGACTCGGAGTCGGCGTCGCGGTTTGCGTTCGGTGTGGATGGCAGTGAGAGCGAGAGCGGGGATTCCTCGGAGCCTGAGGCGTGGAGTGAGGAGGACGCGGGGGATGCCAGTGGGGATGAAGGGGAGGACGGGGAGGAAGAGGATGGGGAAGACGAGGTATTCCACAGCGCGTGTTCGGGCGCCTGAGCGCGCGTCGGTTCACCCCAGGTTCACGCACACCCATCTCTCTTGCATGCGACGCCCACCACCCACGCTCATATTTTTATTCGTTCGTTCGTTCGTTCATTTTACAGCAGCATCGGCTCTGCGATATCTTGCTCTCGCGCTCTCCTCCATCCCATCGTCGTTCCCTTGTTCGCTTTCTCTGTACACCCCCCCACCCCCCCCAGTCGACGTAAAATAAAGTAGTGTAAAGTAAAGTAGCGTATGTATGTAATAATCCTGCAGTGGGTAATTAGCATGTAGGAGTCGGAAACAAAAATGAAGTTGTACTTTCGGGGTGGTGCTATATCACTGGATATTACGTGCGCATGGTGTGCATTGGTTTTGGAGGAGGAGGGGGAGGAGTTCGTGGGTCGAGAACAAGTCGAGAACGTGGTGTTGTGGTTGTGGGCAATTTTGTAATGTGCAAGGATTCAACATACTTACTTGACGTGGCACAGGGGGCAAACATAACGGCACTTGTCATTACCGCAACCAAGCCGCAACCCACCGGGACTCGCTACGTCCTTGCTGCGTCCTTGCTGTCTCCTTGCACAATATTATGTAATACACCGGTGCGTCTGTGCAAGGGTTCGATTCCTACCCATCCCATTCTTTTAACCTCCGATACGTTTTTGATTGCAGCATCAAGGGATGTCAGAAATATGTAGTGTGATGATTGTTGGCCCACAGAAAATCAACTTCAGGATTCAATTTGCATCTTCCAAAGGGACAATATCTTGAGAGTGCTCTCAGAGATGTGTGCAAATATATAAAATGCAGGGCATTGCCCACAATTTTGCAGTGCGGGGACAGACCGAAGTGACTTGATGGAGGTGATGTGTTTGTGCATTATTTGGAGGGGTACCTTGAGGGACACCTGGCAAGGACACGTTCCGCTGCGAAGTTTTGGCAGGCTATTCCTGGGGCTGTGCAGGGCTTTTTACCTACCAATGCCAGACAGGACAAGTGCTTGGCTTTTTCACAAGGTGGTAAAATCCCGGGAGTAGGTGTGATTCTAAAAGCTATGCTCAGTATTCCCTGGAAATGCTTGTTGGGCCATAACAAAGGGGAGTGTGACAACATCTACTTGCTTGGTGCTGAAATTTGGCCAGGTCAAAGACATGCCTTCTTCTGCATTAATTTATCATGAATGGAATTAGAGGCACATTTAGTTTGACCCGTCATGGGTGAAAACATTGGAAATAAGAAAATGACGTTGCTCAGAATTGAACCCATGCACGGAGACCTCACCACATTACATAATATTCTGTCAATACAGAGCAAAGACGCACAGAAGACGCAGCGAGTCTCGTTGGGTTGCGGCTTGGTTGCGCTTATGACAAGTGCGGCCATGTTTGCCCCCTGTGACGTGGTCTGACCTTGAGATCAATTTTCAACAACCAACTTGATTGCGGCGCAACTGGACATCGAGAGCTGCCGACTCGGAGGTCAGCCGGCGGTCGATGGTTTCTGTTGAAAAGCCCAGACATGGGAAATCACATCCAGGAGCTCCCTGGCCATGGAAGGGTGATGGCAAATGACCGTGACGCTGATAAATAATCAATGATAATCTTCCACTGCACTGCTAGTGGCTATAGGCCAATAACTTACAGACACACACCCAACTCGATCTTGTGCGATACAGTACACCCAGCCCGTGGTTACGCATGCACTCCGAATTCAGATCCTCGAACCGTGGGAACAGTTGGCCGGCTGCGTCGGCAGGTGCTCGGCTGACCACGACGAATCAACAAAGCACGAGGCCCCATGCACATGATAGCCTGTTTCGTGCAAAATGCTTTTACGTGTGCCGGTGCTGGTATAACTTGAGCTTGCGTGGTGGTGTGCCGCGTGCGCAGGGGTGTGCAAGCTCGACTCGGAGTTGAGCTGGTTGTTTGTTTCGTTGGGAGCTCATATATATATACTACTAGTGTAGTACTTGAGTAACTACACTGGCCATCACTAGGAGCGGTTTTGCGCTGCGTCATGCGTGGCATTCATTCATTCATTCCTGTTCCTGTTTTTGTTCTTTTCCTTGGCGGAGATAGCTGCTTGCAGGAGATAAGTAGCTTCCAGTACCTATTTAATTCTCCAACCCACGCTCTCACGCTCAGGCTCGTATGCAAATTCGAGTCGCCGCCCCTGAAAATCATATATCTAGTCAGGTTTCATGTACCTGGCTGGATGGTGACCGGTACCGGTGACCCTCCCTCTGCGCCTTCGTTTGGTAATCATAGTATACCCCAGTCCGGGATACTTAGTCCCGATATATATATAGTATGTGCGTATTTGTTCGAATTGAAGTTGAAAGAAAACTCCGAACTCGAGTGAAAAACAAAACAGCATGTAAGCGAGTACATAGGAATTGGCAGATCCTGTCAGTGTCGCCAAGTACACGTGCACGCTCGGCGGGAGCTTGTCCTGTATATATTTATATTCACAGTGTACGGTGATCAAGTGGTGCCTGCATCCCTGGGATAACGAGTACGTGTGATGTGGTAGAATCCTGCGGTTGCGGTAGTAGGCGTACAACATGCAGCAACATTACTTAGTTGGGACTCCCAGCTAGAATGTAGCGATTGACCTTTCTTTTGGCTCCCTCTGGCAGGAAGCAAGTAAGTAAATATACCATATGCCAGGCAGATCCTCCCCGGTCGCGTATTATGACTGAACGCACTTGGTAGTTAAGCCCTACGCTCGGGCTCCCGCGAACCCAGCACCCAACAAAAATAAAAATAAAAATTCAATACCACCGTGAGTGGTCATGGGAGCAAGCACAACACGATCTATATTTTATTCGAGGTATGTAGGGATTACAGATCGCTCCTCTGTGATCATGAAGCAGTGCGGTTCCACCAAAGACAAAGGCAGGAAGGGTAGAGTTAAGGTATGCAGAAGAAACATGCACTACCCTACGCACTCGAATTTTTATTTTTATCACATACATGCACCAAAACTCAGTTTCGGATTCGGGGATCTCGGGGATGTTTGACTTTGACTTTGACTAGGAGGGTTGATTTTTTTTCCCCGGCAGATTGGAGCCAAATTCTGCTCTGGGGCTCTAAATTTGACGATCGCTAGGAAGGTCAAAATCCCGTCCATATAAGGGCACGGTGAAAGTGACGCTGCTTACCCTGTTCGAACGTCTGAGCTCCTTTCGTTCGTTCACGAAGCACGACGGGACGCACCAGATGATCTCTCTTTTGCTCGCGCCTCCCCCAGTCTTTTATTCCACTCCGATCTGCTCGCTCTGCATCCTTACGTGCTCTCACCGTCGCTCTCCCCGTACACCAAAGTAAAGTAGTAATAATCGCTATTTGACTTACAATGGTGTAAAGACCAATAGGTGATAAACTGACACACCACCAAAAAAGAAATTTCCGCCCAGCTGAATTAGTTTATGAAAGCATTAGATTGAAAAGCTGTTGTTCTCTCAACAGACACTAACAGGTGAACCGGGACAGAGACACACGTTGACAGGGGGGTACGTCATGCGGTGCGGTCCAAGGGTAAATGTTGGCTATATATATAGGAGGAGGTAATCCGGTGTAGGGCTGTACTGTACTGTAAGTCCGAGCAGTTGGCTGTGCTGGCTGTGCTGTAGGTCCGAGCACTGCCAAAGGCTATACAGATATGTTGTGTGAGGATGACATCCTTACATAGATTAGGCTGCAATAAAAAGAAAGCTGAAAATGTGTACGAAACCGTAGGATTCAGCCCATAGCTTAATTTAGCCGCTTCTTATAAGCGCGAAGTTGTTCCCTGTCTTCCTTCCCTACCCCCGCCATCCAGCAGCTGTACTGTAAGTCCGAGCAGTTGGCTGTGCTGGCTGTGCTGTAGGTCCGAGCACTGCCAAAGGCTACTGTAGAGTTTCGTTCAATTCGGACGGCACGTGATTAAAAAGTTTTTCCGACAAATCTCCAAAATCCGCTAAAATCGAAAGAAAATTATTGGCGGGGTCCCCGGAAAACGGCTGTGACCTGTGACGTCCGAATTGAACGAAACTCTACAGTATACAGATATGTTGTGTGAGGATGGCATCCTTACATAGATTAGGCTGCAATAAAAAGAAAGCTGAAAATGTGTACGAAACCGTAGGATTCAGCCCATAGCTTAATTTAGCCGCTTCTTATAAGCGCAAAGTTGTTCCCTGTCTTCCTTCCCTACCCCCGCCATCCAGCAGCATCCATGAACACTGAGACCTACTCGGAAGACGAATACATCCCTGCCTCAAGCCCCGAATACACGTCGTGAGCTCTTCCTCACTCTGAGCTGCCGCGTGGTTTACAGCCCCGAACTTAGATATGGCGGCGGTATGTTGGCTGGCTCGCAGCACTTCACCATCAGTGGAGGGACCTTCAACAACAGCACAAATCATTATCATCTGGTGCCGATCACACCCCCAGGTGGTTTTTATCACGGATGCTACTCGCTGAGGACGTTTAACGTAGAGCAGAATTTCGCATGATCCCAATGGGGGACATCGACCTTCAACGGGAACTCATCGTGAGCGAAAAATCGGGGGCTATCGCCCACCAACTCGGACGTGAACGAAACTGTGTTCGGCGTGTGTACTCCGCGAAATTAGAGGGCCGCAGTACAGACTTGACCGTCGCCATGTATCAAGGTGATGGGGCAGAGGAGGTGTGTGTTTAATCCTCTTTCGTTTATGTATATGCTGTTGACCTCAATGCCGCAGGACTGGCGGCATGACATCGAGACCTATATGTCTCTTCGGTGAGTCGTAGTCCGTTCCTCTTCTGTGTCATGTTTAAGTCGATCCCCAGCCACCCGAACATTGTCCAGATGTATGGGACGGCTAGTTCAGGTGCCATCATGTATGCGACAATATTCCACGGCGGTGCGACTTTAGCCTTCGATCATCGTCCTCGAAGGTTGACAACGGAACTAGACCTCATACCACTCAAACAATTCACCGCCTCGTTTTCACCTACCATGACCGTGTACCTCTATGCATGCCATGTGTGTATCTCGATCTCCTCTTACATCCGATATTGATCGCTTTCGTTTTTGCAAGTGGGCCGAGTGGGAGGTAGCTGAGCTGAACCTTGTTTTGACCTTTAAGGTGCTAATTCGGTCACACGGTCATAGCAGGCTTGCGTTTATGTGGAGCGGTCGCCACACGTCTGCAGGAGCGTCCGGGGGGACTTCAGGTATCTCTCCACGGTGTCGATACGTCGCTCGACTGGCCGGCTCTGTGCAGACTTCGTCCCTCAGCCAGATCTTGAGAATCACACGAGTTATTTATTTCATATGCTTTTCCCCAGAAAATCCCACCCATCAGTCAACCCTTCGTTAGAGGCAACAAGCCAGGAGGCCTCAGCTATCGATTCTTTGACGCTCTGGGAATATCACTATGTATGCAGGTTCTCTCTATCCCGATATCGATTCGGCTCCGTTTCCAGCTCCGCGACGATCCCTCTCGGAGCTGTCTTCCTTTTGCCCCAGAAAGGTCAGCCTGAGGAGGGTGCTGAAATTGCATCCTTGGCAAAGGTAGAATTTGACGACTGCGTTTGGGCCCCTGGGAAAGAAAGAGAGAGCGGAATGATTATGGAGAATGGGTGGACACGGTATATGCTTCTCCGTCGACGCTGTTAACCAATTGTCTCATGTCAATGTCGTAGTTTCAATGCCAACGATGTGTGCAACGACATACTCAGATACACTGTGAGGTTCACAGCCGAGGACTACGCATGGCTCGCACAAGCAAATCACATCTTGAGTCGCCTTCAAATCACATCCAAATTAGAGGACTACGGTGCGCCTTGTATGGCAATTGGAATTGTGTGTTAAATAACCTTTCAAACAGTTCTCGTGTCCCGGATTAATGTCAAAATCTTAATTGGGAATGTGACGCAGACATCTGGTTATCTATTTCTCTGCCCAGGGAAGGATTTTCGAACCGGGCAGACGTCACTCAAGTTGCCGAACTGTCCAGCGTATTGGTCTCTCGATCCATTAGGCGCCGAACACCTCAGCACGGAGCAGGCGACACAGCTCGGATTCCCGTCTTTTCAACTGACCATGGAATTTGCCGGAGCCTCGTGGGACGCCAGTGTCTACACTGGCCTCCGCCAATTCCACCAAGCCAAGGGATTCGATCCAGAGAGTCAGGATGTTGCCCGGCATCTAGGCGAACCACTATTTCGATTATCTGGGGATGCAAGTCATCCATTCGCCCATGGTGAGTCGGTCATCTCAGCTAGACATTCCGTTTCATTACGATGTTCAACTTTACAAGTGAGTAAATTGAGCGAAGACGACGAGGATCGGTTCGACGACAGCACGGCTGAAGAAGACATGAGAGAAGATTCGGAGCCCGAGGAGAGTCCATTCAACAACAATGATACTCATAAGGAGGACGGAGAGCGTTCATCGTGTAAGAACCGACCTCTCCCGCGGTTGCCGGCGCTAACGACGGAACACCAGGTGATTTAGATTTGGAGGAGTCTAGTGCTGAAGATAACAATGGGCAAGTTGGGGCTTGTGTCCCGCCGCGCGATGGTAAGTTTAAGGGATACAAACCGCGCCGCCTTCGCTCACGATACGACCAGGTCGCTCAGTGCCCTCCGTTCACATGCAGCCAATTGACCCTACACCCCACAGTGTGGATCCGGAGCCAAACCAGGAGCCTCAGATTCCTAACAACCACGCGACTGGCGGTGGCTTCATCGACCGTATTATATGGGGTTTACGCCAAGGTCTAGCGATTGAAACAGAGGAGATAGATGTTGGTACCATTTCACCGTTCCTTGTTTGAATTGATTGTTGCTGGAATGTGACTGAAGATGTTGAACGTGTTCTTGGCTCACCGAAAGGATGAGAAATTCTGAAAAAGAAAAATATTATTACGGGGACGACAACTGCGTCGCTCAGGCGATGATTTTCCTGGATATCCTCCGACATGTTCGACTTGACGAGGAGCGATAACAAGTCTCGACGATCGGACTCCTTCTCTCCATACAATATCTGAGCCTTGGCGTCCTGCAGGAGCTGCAATCCAATGTGGTCCATCGTTTGCGCGCCAGTGAGTTTCTTCGAGTTTGGCTGCACAGTCCATCTAGTCCCCTTAATACATTAAAAGCTTGCCGAGCTCAGTGGCCATATTACATTAAGTACTGGGCTCTCCAACACAGCCACGCACGCACGCCCACCACCCACACGGTCTTTTCTTTTTATTCGTTTGTTCGTTCGTTCATTTTACAGCAGCATCGGCTCTGCGATATATTGCTCTCCCCCATCGTCGTTCGTTCTCTGTACCACCCCCCCAAGTCGACGTAAAGTAAAGTAGTGTAAAGTAAATTAAATTAGTGTATATGTAATAATCCTGCAGTGGGTAATTAGCATGTAGGAGGTGTCGGGAATAGAAATGAAGTTGTGCTTTTGGAGTGTCCTCATGACTGAGTATTACGTGCGCATGGCCATGGCGCGCATTGGGTGCGGTTCGTGCGTCGTGCGTCGTGCGTCGAGAGCGTGGTTTTGTGGTTTTGAGCCAGTGGGTAAGGATTCAACATACTTGACCTTGAGATCAATTTTCAACGACCGAATTGCGGCGCAACGTTAACGGGGCATCGGAAGCTGCCGACTCGGAGTTCAGCCGGCCGTCGATGTTTCTGTTGAAAAGCTCCAGACATGGCCATGGGAAATCATATCCGGGGACCAAATGACGCTGGTAAATAATAAATAATAATCTTCCACTGCACTCAGGCTACACCGGCTATGGGCCAATACAGACACTCAACCAACTGGAGATCGATCATGTGCAATACAGTATGGTTGACAACTCTCCGTTACACCCATGGTTCAGATCCAGTCTGGACTAGTACTGGTGCCGAGTCCATCTCGAACCGTGGGAACAGTTGGCCGGCTGCGTCGGCAGGTGCTCGGCTAACCACGACGAATCAACAAAGCACGACTCCGAGCCCGAGCCAGGTCCCTACAACCCCGATATTTTGTGCAAAATGCTTTTACGTGTGCTGGCCATGGTGTAACTTGAGCTATCGGGCTGGTGTGCAAGCTCGAGTTGAGCTGGTTGTTTGTTTCTTCAATTGGAGCTCATACTTACTAGATTACTCAAGTACGAGTAAGTACTACTAGTACGCTGGTTTGTTCGACGCCATCCATCATTGGGAGCGGTTTTGCGCTGCGTCATATGTGGCATTCATTCATTCATTCGTTCCTATTTTTTTCTTTTTCTTGGGTGGAGATAGCTGCTGCTGGCAGGAGATAGCTTCCAGTATATGATTTTTTAACCCTCCCACGCTCAGGCTCGTATGCAACTCCGAGTCACCGCCCCTGAAAATCATAAATATTTCACGCACCTGGCTGGACCCCTCCCTCTGCGCCCTCGTTTGGTAGGCATAGTACTGAGTCCGGTATACTTAGTCCCAGTATATATGTGTGTATTTGTTCGACTTAAACTTGGAAGTAAACTCCGAACTTGAGTGAGAGGGACAACAAAACAAAACAAAACGGCATGTAAGCGAGTACATAGGAATTGGCAGATCCTGCCAGTGTCGCTAAATACACGTGCACGCTCAGCGGGAGCTTTCCTACAGTGTGCGGTGATCAAGTGTGGCCTGTGTTACGTGGTAGAATCCTGCGGTTGCGGTTGCGGTTGCGGGCGGCGGGCGGTGGATACAGTAGGTATGGCTGTAATACTGTCTCATAATTATTTGTTACACAGGTTAGAATGATTTCACACCTTTTTCTCAAAAAACACACTACCTCCCAATATCACCAAAAAATGTGGACACTCCTTGGATCTGGTGGCAAAGCTACACAGGTACTTTACACAGGTAATAGACACACATCTTCCCGGTAACAAAAACTTTAACCACTGTCAAAATCTCAAATCTAAAATTCACACCCTCGTTAACGAGATTCTTTTTTCACCACCTCAGTTCTGCGATGGGGTAGGCTGCGGGGGCGGGATTTGTTACTGTTGAGGAATGGAGGTTCATAGTGGTCTAGGTGTAGGAATATGGGCTTGTCGATTAGAACTCGAAGGATGGTGATGAGCGAAAGGGATGTAGAAAGAACATTCGAAGACTATTGGATCCAAAGAGCAGGTTATGGTTCAGAGTCAAGAAGGTTAGGAACAAAAGATGTTATAAACATCTCGTAGGCCGTGTCGCGCCCACTCTTCGGGAAGACTTGAGCGCTCTTGGATGTGAAGCTGACTGGAAATCAGTTTCAGGGCCCTATAGCAGGGCTGCAAGATGCACTGAATAATTGTCGACCAGTTCAGCCATGCAAACAGTGATGGTACAGTGATCCTATAGCTTAGGCATAGATGTAGAACCAGTCAACATACCCAAATCATTGCTGTGTGGTCAGAGCAAGATACACTCACCAAAGACCGGTCTCAGCGCGGAATCTGAAAGTATCCTCCGCAAAAAAAGGGAAGTCCCAGCTCTGATGATAGATTCGAAGGACTGGGCGAGGAGGCCCATGTCAGTTGGGCCAATTCACCAAGATTAGCCACAGATAGAACAAAGGAAGTCCCAAGGAAGTCCCACTCATGAGATCGGGACTGAGAAACAGGAGGAGATAGTACTCCTCAAATGCGAGGGCCATGCCGACACAAAATTTGTGAATCTAAAACACGTACAAATTGCGCATTGAGACAAGGAATAGTAGATGAGACCAACACCGCAGCCAACAAAATCATCGGTGTCAATTCTTGGGAAATGACTCAAATGAGGGGAGGAGTAAAAAAAAAAAAAGGAAAGTATTAGAACCTGTGAATCTCTTGTACACAGCATCACCAGTGAACTTTTTTGTCTCAGTGGGAGCGGTGCCTTTTTTTTTTTTTCTAAGGTCAATCCAACCGGTGTTGTTTTTCCCTACACTGGTGCACTTTTTCCCGGAAAATGGTAATAATTATGAGACAGTATTACTCCCATAAGTAGGCGTACAACATTGTAGTTGGGACTCCCAACTGGCATGCAGTGATTCCTTTCTTTTGGCTCCCTCTGGCAGGAAGTAAGCCATATGGCAGATCCTCCCCGGTCGCGTGTTATAACTGAACACACTTGGTAGTTAAGCCCTACGATCGGCCTCCCGCGAACCCTGCACTCAACAAAAATAAAGATAAAAATAAAAATTCAATACCACCGTGAGTGGTCATGGGAGCAATCGCAACGCGATCTATCTTTTATTTATTTATTTATTCCAGGTGGGTGCCAGGTAGGTCGCTCCATAGGCTCTGCGATCATGAAACGAAGTATTGGATGGCGATTGTGCGGACCAGCGGCAGGCATCCGTAATCTGAATTGAGAGGTCGGCATCAGGAGCCGGAGTGATAAATCAAACGCGGGGTTAAAAAAGGCTTTAGACAGACAGAATGGTTGATTCGATAAAGAGGGTGATGATTCTAAAGGGAAGTGATTCCAACACAAGGCAGCCACTGCGTTCCGTGGCCACGTTGGCACTAAATCAGGCTGTGTTGACGTGGGTTGACATCCGTGGACATCTGCCGAGCCGAGTCGGCACAGTGCGTGGACTCGGCTCGGCAGATGTCCACGGATGTCAACCCACGTCAGCACAGTGTGCCGACGTGGCCACGGAACGCAGTGAGCTACGTCCGCATCCCGTGTAGTTGCGGAGGCAACTCGAGAGAAATTGACTGCGGGAGCGATGGGATACAGTGCAGGGAAGAAGATGACATGAGTGCGAACGGAAGCGGCTGGTGCAGGAGGATTCCTTCTGAACGGGACTTCAACGGCTGATCGACGAGGTTGAAAATAGCGTCCAGTTTCCTGGATCGAAGCCGTGGGATGGGATGCACCTGGAAGCGGCTGTGGAAAATGGAAGAATACTCCAGGCGCGATCTGATACGGCACAAGAGTGTCCACCACTTCGATTCAAGATCAAAAGAAGCATAAGAGCTGTAAAAGCTGTTAAGGTCTCACAATAAAAGCTGTTAAGTCGTGCCGAGGTGGGACCGGTCCCCGGCCAGGCTCGGCATCGTGAAGCCGGACTTTTATGGCTGTGTGATCAGAGGTGCCACGGTGAAATGGTGGTGCCATCAACGGACCTTAAAAAACTTCAGACAGACAGGCGCGATCGTATAAAGAGAGTGATATACACTCTGTCCACACCCGGACCAATTATCGATATCCACTCCCCCTGTCACATTTGACCTAGTCTTCTACCAGCTGAGACAAGCTCGAGTCCCAGCCGTTGATACCCCTCCTATCTTACATTCGACTCAATTTTCTACTCGGAATCAGACACTGCGATGCTGTTCTGGTTATTCGTGGTCCAGATTCTCTCCCAAAAAATCAGCCTTTGTCAAGGGCATACCCTGGACTCCCGCGCGCCCATTGACTCTTGCGACGATATTAACAACTGCCGGAGGCTTTTTGACATCGTCTGGGGCTGCCTTACCACCATCTTCGCGTGCACTTGGGTCGCAGTGCACCCAAACCTCCCTCCAAGCAACCAGGGCCGGCTGGCGGTTTTGGGGCGACGGTTGGGGGTGATGCTCATTGCCGTCGTGGCGCCGGAAATTATGGTGGCCTTCGCAGCCCGGCAGTTTATGGCTGCTCGGAGATTCTCAAGGGGTAAATAATTTTATTTATTTGGGCTTGTAGACACTACTTATTCCATGTAGAATTCCATGTCTCGTTGACCCACGGATTCTTCATCTGTATGGGCGGATTTGTCTCCCGCAACGGACACCACCCCATCACCACCAAGAAACGGCTCCAGACTTCCGACTATACTTTCGCTATACAGCAGATAGAAGCGCAGGATATCACCGACAAGAGCAATGGTGACACCCTGTCCAAGGGTGTAGCGTTTTCCCAGGGACTGTGGTTTGTCGCACAGTGCCTGGCGCGTTTTTTCCAACACCTTCCAGTAACCCAACTCGAGGTCGCGACGCTGGCATTTGCCGTCGTCAACGTCCTTATCTGGTCTCTTTGGTGGTCAAAGCCTCTTGATGTCGAGCGGCCCATCGTGGTTGGATCTGCAGAAGAGCTGCAAGATGTTGAACCAATAATTCCACCCGTGAGCCTATGGGACACATTCTGGGCGGCGTCAAGCAGGGGTTACATCTCTCACCTTCCATTGGCATCCACCTCGCTCCCCACATTCTGGTCAGTAGACTGGGATGAAGCCGATCCTGGTGATGCCGATATCTCTTTATACACCGAGTATCTCGTCGGCACTGTTTTCGGCACCATTCACTGTGCAGCCTGGAACTCGTACTTCCCTTCCGTCATCGAAATGTGGATGTGGAGGTCCTCCTCATTGTTGGTGGTCTCAATTCCCGCCGCCCTGGGATTGAGTCTTGCATTTGAGCGGAGATCGGCCGGAGGAGGTGTGATTGCAGCCGCCCTTGGGAAAATCGCGAAAATAGTTGCAGTGGTTTCGTTTTGGCTCTACCCCCCTCGCCCGCCTGTTTCTCATTACAATTCCCTTTACATCCCTTCGAGCCCTCCCGCCCGGCGCGTTCGTCGACGTGGATTGGAGCATCTATATCCCACACCTCTAGCTCTGGACCGTTCATCCCTCAATCACCGCGGTGGCCACTTTGTAATACTATGTGAAAAACGGCCTGTAATAAATATGTGATGTTCAGTAAGTTTTCTAACTAGTTTTCACTCACTGGGAAAATGGGTCAAATTTTCCCTTTGTGACGACCGACCCTATTTGTTGGGGTCTCTCACTGCAGAAATCTTTTACCGCAACAAAGAGGGCTAGTCCTACCAAAGAAAAAAACAAAGCCAGGTTTTGGATTGGGTGCAATTTTTATTATTATTATTTGTTCATTTTATTATAAACGCTCGCGGCTCCGATTTAACACTACAGAATGTGAATCGTAATGGCGCAGGTGCTTGATGTTGAAGCAAGCAAACTTACAGTTCACACAAGATGAGGGTTAGGGATAAGGTAACAATGATTTAGCTTAATTCATAGTAGAGGATACATGTACTTAAATACTATGCGGTGTACAGCCTTGGTGACACCGGGGGCAAAGACCCAGGCACATGGTTTTCATGTGCCTTAAATGCACATCCGTCGCACATGCGCCGCAGAGGGGGCGCACAAAGGAAAACAAAGGGACCAAATATTTTTTTCTTTGTGCATCCCGTCTGCGGCGCATGTGCGATGCATGTGCATTTAAGGCACATGATGTCCATGTGCCCGGGTCTTTGCCCACGGTGCATGAGTCAAACTGGAGTCATAGGAATATTCTACCACATTCTACAATACTACTGAGTATTCTACAGAGTGCCGCGATGCACAGGTTTACATTGGCGGATTGCTCGAGATGCCCGAAGCCATTTACTCCAATAAATGGCTTCCCTCAGAATTCATCTGAGGCCTGGAGAATTGTTTTAGTCCTCATTTGAAACTGTTGTGGACCAGAGTCCCTCGAGGAGTACAATGGTAAGCGAATTGCTGGCCGTCCGGCTGCGGGGCCTGGGGTGATGGTGTCGTGGATACTTTGTACTAGGCCCACGCGCACGATGATCATTGTCGGAATTATGTTCTGCGAGACGTGAGCGTCAGGGCAATCGGGCCTGGGTATATATATGTCAACCACTGACCACAGCGTGTGTTGCAATCCCTTTTAACACAATGTAAGAACTCCCCTGTAGGTTGGTTGAAATTGTTTCGAAGTTGGGTTTAATGGTTGGTTGACTTACGATACCATAGATTGAGACACCCTCTACGAGGATCAGAGTATCAGGTTAATAGGTGATGACCGCGCATATTGCGAGAATGAGGTACAGCGCCCCAGACTCTAGGCTGATGGAAAGGGTCAGTGCTAGTCTTGTTCAAGACATACACACGTACATCATTGCCATCACCATATTGTAACGACCCAGGGTTGTTTCGTCCGGCAAGACGCGCAATGCATCGCGCCGAATCCATCATATGCGACCAGCTGTTGAATTTGAGTCCAAGCGGAAGACCGAGAGAGTCAGTACCTGTCAGGACTGTCAAAACGAGGTTGGTGAAGGCACCCAGACCATATCCCGCTCTGAAATCGACATTGCTGAAAACACCCGCGCATCCTACGGCTGCAAAGAAGATATGTGTTGCTCCATGCAAGTACTGAATGTGTGCCGCGACTCACCAAATGTGGACACCATGAGAATGCCAGGCACAACAAGGACCTTGCGGCGACAGCCCCATATCCTGTAGCAGCGATGCAGCTTCCGCCGAGTGGTTCAGTGCCAAGTGTACGGTCGGAAGAGGAAACGCAACCAAGAGAGCATCCGAAACCAGACTGATTTTCGTTTAGCGGAGAACGAGTGAGCCCAGAATTTCACACTTATTGATCCCGAAAAGGGCCTCTTGAGTTAATCCCAGTAAACTGACCGTGGCCACCGACGCGGGACTTGTATCTTGATCAAGGGAACCTCGTATGGCACGAAGTGACACCGCCGCTGTGACCAGACGCAGAGCAGTCTGTGTCGTTCCCAAGACAGCCATTATCCAGGCGAAAACAAGCAGGATCCTCTTTGGTGCTTTTCGACACGCGAGAGTGTATATTGCGAAAATGAAGAGATTAAGAAAAATCGGTAGGGCAGTAGTAAGGCCCTGGAACTGTGGCAGCGGGAGTTACAGACCATATATAAGAATATCTCCACCTGGGAAACACGTTAGAGTGTGCTCAGTGACTGCGATCTTCCAGTACTTACGCCTGCCAGGGATACCTCGAGCACAAGAAAATGCCACGAGCTATCAAATGCCACAGATTCCATATACTTCAGTGCAGTGGAGGTATGAGGAGGAAGGCAGGAGGGAAGATGGAAGATGGAAGTCGTGGCAATGATACTATTTGTCGACTCAGGATTCCACCAACGAAGATTCATCGCAGTATCAATTGTTTTGCTGTTGACATGAGTAATTGGTACTAGTCTTGCCAAAAACAAACGCCGGCATCAGGATCGGCATCTTGAGAACGGGATGGCTCCGAGCCCGCCGCCTTGTCCCTCGGCTCGTTTCCCCGGTGCGATGTTTTTGAGCGTTGGTAGGGAAATCCGGAGCACCACGCTTTAAACCAACATCACGTTTCAATTTCAAGTCATGGCCGTTGCCTGTGCCGCAACCCTCGTAAGTACGAGCGAAATGATAAGGTATTCAGTTGGATAGGGGGATCATAGCTTCAATGTTGTATATTATCCTATTGCTTCACTTGTAGTCAATGTTGGTTCACACAGGGGTTCAAGACTACAAATAGGGGAAGAAACCAACAAGGAAACAGGCATTTACCTCCGTGCCCATGCACATTTTTGTCGAGGCATCGAAGCACAAGCAGTGGTCTCATTGGATTCTTTGTTGTAGTTTTTATAACGGTCAGAGGCCTGTGAGCACCGGGGCAAAACCCCAATTGCCGAGGCCCCAGTTTTGAACTTTGATCCCAGACTCAGACAAGGGACCTGGTCAGGGCATTGCAGAGAGGGTCATCAGTTACACTTCCTCGTCGCCAATGTTGTTGTTGAGTGGGGACTCACTCAAAGACATTGTTTAACCAGCGACTCGAACTCTGATGCGCACTATGGTGTTCCTGCCTGTAGTTGGCGTATTCTCCCCCTCCTTGCCATGATTTTTTTTTAAAAAACATCCATAAACCGTGACATCCAACGTTAATCAGGCCGATCTTCCTCGACAACTACCCCCATTTTCGACCACTTTGATAGTGGGGCATCTCGGGCATGTTGAAAATACATGCTCTGTCACCTAGGGCAAGCGTAAATGAGCTAGGGCAATATTTAACGGGTTTCATACATTAATGGAGGTCCTCCGAGCTTTTGATCCTCGACAGATCCCTTTTACATCCCTACAGTTCCTGCCTCTTCCGATGGCCTGGCATGATCAGTGTGAAATTTTTCCCATATTGCAAGACATTCAGGCTCGCTCATTTGAGCATTTTCAATTCAACGCCAGTTCGATCTACGTGGAAGCGCGGCCATCACTCGGGGTTGATTCAATCACTTGTTGCAATCAAAATTCTATGTTCAACTGTGGAAAGCTCGTCCAGCCGAGCTTCGGCACGAATGTCGAACGTGTATGAAGTGTAGGGAGGGAATCATAACCTGCACCAGCACTGGTCCAGCAGCGCTCAGGGGGAAAGGAGCGACAACCGCGGGTGAGACCAGAAACACTGAATAGACCAAGCATCTATCATCTATCATTGCGGGACAGGAACTAACAAGTTGTGTCAGACATTTGAATAGTCGCGTAATTTTGTGTGCGCGCTTCTCTCGGTGACCCACATCGACGATAAAATCGATAACTATGAAGGGCGGGCCCCGGAAGAGCATGCCATTTTTGTTTGGTAGGCAGTGGCGCAAGGTACGTACGCCCAAGTACACTTCAACCGTGTGAACGCAGTTCGGCCGAGTGCGGCAAGACTATCTAGACTCAATACTTCTTCGATAAACATTCAAGCAAAGGAAACTAGAGTGGAAAATCACGATCGCAACAGCATTCTTCCGAGCAAGTTCGGCGTTATTGGTGTTTGCCTCAACCCCACGGCGAACACGGATAAAACATATTTCTGGGATTTTCACTTAGTGAAATAGAATAGCTCGAAGTGTGGACGCCGCAGCGTAGATCGACAGGTGTCTGCGTGGCAGGGTTATATCTCGACGAAGAAGAAGCGACAATAACGGCATTCAGAACCAGAACCGCAGTTGAGATACGTGAGAAAGTCAACAAACGCCTGTGAATGATGCGAAACAGGCGGGCCATTGCTAAGACACCGAGAGACACTGATTTTTACGAAATACCTCGGTCGTAACAGGTCGTAACACCGGTTGTTGCATATTGAATCCGCAGACATTCATATTGATAACCTCATCTAAAAGCATATGGAGTTATAACAGCCCCGAACGCATAAGAGACTATTTCGCGGTCGCCAGCAAGACGGCGGCTGCACCCCCTCCTCCTCTCCCCACCACCCTCGGGCAGCCGAGAAAATGGACTACATCGTCAATCCCAGGTTATTTGCTTCCAATTGGCACAACATGGTGTTTATCATCACTCAAGCATGTGTACGTGCCCGTAGAGTGTCCCGGCCCCACCCCTCACTGTTCCGCAGGTCCAAGTGTTGTTTTACGGTGCGGAATTTGCTCCGGCGCACCTCACAGCGTTGATTGGCTCCCCAGGCATTTATCTTAACCTCTTTCTTATGACAATCTACACTCTTGGTCGTCGGAAAGTTGCGAAGCGGGAAATCCTACTCCGGCACATGTGGATCTTGACGGCTTTTGGAACGACACAAGTCGTTCTCTGCCTCGTGGAGACAACCACACTCATTCGCGTTGTCCAAGAATTTGTTGAGCAGGGGTCGAGCTTGAATGTGTTAAAGCTGGAGGCCTCAAGCGAATCGCTGCAAACGGCGCAGCACTTTACTTTTGCGGTCAACGGGTGCGTTGGTGGATCCATGATCGTTCCCGGTTTCAATTGACCTGAATCTCAGGTTGGCCGCGCATTGTCTTTTTGTTAGGCTTCCTGCGATGGCACCAGACCTGAGCTCACACAACGCATTTGCCAGGTTTACCGCTGCTACGTGATATGGGGATCTCAGTGGAAAGCGGTAATCTTGCCCGGCCTCCTGGTCGTAGGTACCTTTGGTGAGTTGGTCTTCCCCTCGCTCAGCCACAGCGTTAACTGTTGCAGTGTCGATATGTGTTGTTGCGGCACCCAGATTTGGTACCTCCCCGCCGCTGGGTATTCAAAGACTCCCATATATCATGGCAGCAGTGACCAACTTGACTCTTGTGGCATTGACCGGTGATTCTATTGTCCTCCACCATTTGTCTCTGGACCCTACTGAACGCTCTCAGCCGGTCGAATATGGTGGATCAGGTGTGACGCCGTGTACGTCTGCGCCGACAACACCTTGGTAAATCAGTACAACACGGCTATCGCAATGATGTTAGTGTTCACGCCCAACACTAGCAATTCGTGTGCTTATCATCCCCAACAGACTAGAATCTGGGGCTCTCCACGCGATTATCGCAACATTACTGGCAATTACATATCCCTTAGCCCACATCTATCCAAAGGGGATGTCTTTCTGGGCCATTCAGGCCCTTGCCATGCATTTCATTGTGAGCAGAACTGCGGTGATTCGTTGTGGGCTTACTGAATATTTTCCCCAGAACATTGCGCCGGCCTTGGTTATTGTGCGCGTTGGCTTCGGACATGATATCCAGGAGGCCATTGAAAGGTCTCGGGTTACCAACCCCACCGTCCATCCTGCGCGGACTCGCGTACGACTCGTTCCACCATTCCAACTATCCAACGATGGGCTGGTCCTCGATATCAAACCGGATGTGGAAGACCAATATAATATAAGGTACTAATTCACAGCCGACTGGGTTTTGCGGGAAAATAGGGCATTGCGTTCTGTAGCATCAAATAATTTGTATTTCTTCACCGTAATCACTGCCATCGAGGACGAATTCAAAACGGTGTCTGCCACTGTGAGAGACTGTGAGAGGCCAAGTACAAAGGAATCCCTTTATGCGATCATTTCGTGAAGTATCCGAGGTGCTGGAAGCACCGCACGATCGTCGCTGTAACCAAGTCACTCGACTCCAATTCATCGCTTGCGGCAATAGTGCGGTAATTGATTGGCGGCTAAGGCGAAGACTTCGAGCGGCCGTCGATTTAACAATTTAACAATGTGATATTCATCTACGTATAAAAAATACTTAGGTACGGATGCCTTGTTTCCGTTCCTAAGCGGGACCGGCCGTGTAATCCTACCTACCTACCTACCTACCTACCGTCATGACATTTGGCGAAACGCAAGGGTATAATATTAGATCAATTTATGCGCGAAGATAGGGCCGCCTACCGTTACCCCCGAACGCAAACTGTAGATGTAGATAGTGTAATATTCGTTGAAAGAGTGCGGGGGGGAAAATACTCGTGATAGAAGGATAAGTCGAGCACCTTAGAGTTATTTGTACCTCCAGGCTACTGGCTCATACCAGCGTAACTTCTCCATATAAAAATCAGCTACTCGGAGTCTGCGGGAGACTATAGCTTCACTGCGTAACGCCGCAGCACCGGTGCTAGGGACAGCCGATCGTCCATGAGGGATTTCCGGCTGCCGGTCGGCGAGAAGGGCGTACGAGTCCTCTATCGCAAGTTCAGATGTTTCCTTGTGGAACCCGCCCCGTGTCCGAAGACGAACGTCAGCACGCTTGGGATCGTATTCGTCGACACGCAGAGAAGGAGGTATCGTTTTGCCGTCACGAGCGGAAGGGAGTTAGGGTTAGATCGAATGTCTAGAATTAGGAAGCCGATTTAATGGGTATACGCGGCGAGAGGGGGGCGCGGAAGCGGTGGGGCCTCGGTGGGCGGTTACCGCTTCTCCCGTAGCCTCAACACACCGGAATATCTACTGTGTGTGGGAGTGGGTAGTGCAGGGCAAGAAAGGACGCCGTAAACGAACTGGGGGGAAAAAGCGGATGGCGAACAGCGAAAATCGAAAGGTGGGGGAAAAACAGGCCAGACGTGTGCGCCCACCGAGGAGGAGTATAGAGTCACCGGCTAGTCATCCCGTCCATCTCTGCATCCGTTCTCTCAGAAGTGGGCTTTGGGTGGTATTCGGGGCCTACGGCTTGGTGCCAAGGAACGTCGGGTTTTAGATTACACGAGGGCAGCAAGGTATAAGTTGGGAAATTGGACCTGTACCCGACGAGCTTCAGAGTCGTTGACAACGAGAAAGAAGAGCCAAAGAGTGCGGTGGGTCGGCGAGGATGGGGTAAAAGGCGGGTATGATCCGAGTCGGAGTGTGAGCCATCTCAGAGGATCGAAGGGGCGCGGGACTTGAAGCTTGAAGCTTGAAGAGCGTGGTGGGCGGCGAGCGATGTGGGCGATGTCGGATGTGGCATGGAGAATTGATGGAGAAGAGATCGTGACTCGGACACCGTGACGTGCCGTGACACACGACCGATAGGGGCTGAATCAACACTCGTCGTTTATCGTCCTTGGGCGTTTGAATGAATTCTGCATCGACGGAAGCTCTTGTAGTCGTCTCTTAGTTTACCTAGCACAAAAGGGCACCAAAATATCAGCGATTCGGTTGCTACTTACTTGTTTGTGTCCCGTAGACTCGTTGTTCTAATGTGCCCCCCTTCCCACAGAATGACGACGGTAACAAAGACGGTACGGTTCCGAAATTGAATACAGTAATAACCCGGGAAACGCAACAGTCGGGCTATTTCGATGATACCTGAGTTATCTCGGCCAAATTCGACTCAAATCCCCTAATCCATGCAGCAAATTACCCCTATCGATTGTGTTCAGTAGTTTTTGAGAACGAGGCCAATCTTTGTGCGCCAATAAATTTGCGAAGCGAAAGAAAGTTGGTTGGTTTTGGTGCAATCAGGCCTGTTTGATCTCACCACAAACATCTGTCTTCTCGGCCTCACAGGCTTCTGTTGGCCAAATCCTGTTCTGATTTCCATCACACAATGTGTGTCAACGTCCGGGGAGTTTCTCAGATTTTTCCGGCCGTGCAAAGCAGTGAATAGCTAGTGTTGCGCTTCTACGTTATGTTGCGCTTTCCGGTTTACTACTGTAATGCTATCTAGGCTGTGCAGAGGATTAAGGGCCTCTCCAACCACGTTTACAAGTAAGAAGCTAAAATTCCGATTATCAGAAGGCCTAGAGCTGATATAGCAGCCACACCTCTCCAACTGCCCGCCGTGATATATCACCGCAGGCGGGCTGCTGCCGACCTATTGATATATATAGTACTCCGTTTAATAATCCAGGGCCGAGCGGACAGTGACAGGCCTCTGATCCTTCGTGGTTCATACGTCCGTCTTCAAGTTCGTCCAGAGATCGTCATCCTCACTCTGCTTTATGTGAAGCATCTGCGGACTTGGAGGTTGCAGTGGAACGGGGATTTGTGCCGGCGGTCGGGTGCTGGCAGCATTGCCAGGCAGACTCTGAACGGTGCCTTGAATGTCGTGTCCTAGTCCCACGCGTACGACAATCAAGGTCGGTGCAATATTCTGGGGAGAGTTGATTTAGATTGAACACCTTGGGGTCAAATGAAGTCTCACAATGAGGTGAGTTGCGATGCCAGTTATGATAGCACGAGGGACCAGCGGCATGGGTATGAGCAGAATTATTGTGGGGAAGAAATACAGCGCCCCTGATTCAAGTCTATGGGCAATACGGTTGAGAAGCGTTGGTCGGAAGGATAGGAAACACATACATCATTGCAATGGCTGTGTTATAACGATTTAGCACCTCGCCCCCGTGACATACACGCAACGCGTCGCGACGGATCCACCAGATCCTGCCAACTTATTTTTATAAGGACTCCCTGCTAGGACGGCAAGGGATGGAACATAGCTACCAGTGAAAACCATCAGAACTACGGTAGCGACTGCAGCAAAAACATATGGAGCAATGGCGTCGAAAGCCAAAGCACGGTGAGAGATTTCACTAATAGTTGTGCCGTAGCCCACAACTGACTGATGAGCCATCAACCGCTTCTAAGAGGAAAATACCTCACTGCAGGTAGCCACGATGAGAATTCCCGGAAGAACAACCGGCGGCCATCGAGACCCCCATATTATGAAGCAGCGATACAACTAGAGCATACCCCGTCAGCGCAAAGGTACTTATCGCCATGTATTTGCTCACCAGAAGAGAGTCTGAGACCAAACTGGGAATTTTCTATTAGTTTGGAGAGAGAAGGGCCATTGATTGACACACTTGTTGGCGAAGAAGACAAAGGTTTGCGCAAGGTCCAATGCCAAAACAGCTTTCCTCAGCTGCTGTCTGGAACTTGTGGTACCTCCTTGAACAAAGAGTTGCACGGTACAGACAGCCTCTGCAACATTGAGGACAACTTGTGTCGTTCCGAAGAGAGCCATGGCCACAGTGTAAATCAGCAAGAGTTTCTTCCCTGCGGTTTTTCGACGAGTGAGGATGAACATGGCAAGAATGAAGAGGACCATGTGTATCCCTTGACGTCTCTGGTTAAAGAATCTGAGACAACATTGCTTGACCGCTCACCATAACCCAAAAGTTCTGCCTGTACGGGGTTTAGTTGGCAGTCGTTAGCTTTGAATCGGACGTACACCTGCCATAGTGACGTTAATGATTAGCCATTCCGTGTCGTACCAAACGAATCTGTCGAGGTCGATACCCATGTTTTAGAGACGGTGAGGAGGGTGGAAGACGATGACTGTCCGAGCTGGACAGTCAATGGCATCGCCCGACTCAGACGTCCCAGGCCTTATTTAACCTGTCCCGGCATTGTGAAGATGCCGTGGTCGGTTAAGAGGATTGGTGAGAGGTTTTCCGAGCAACTACCTCCGCAATAGAGTAGATAAACGCCCAAAATTTGGATTTCTCGGTCCGTGGTGTAGAATAAATCAGATCCTGGGCGAAAGATTTCGCTCCGTCATAGAGTAAATCGGGCGTGCTAACCCGAGAGATTTTTCAAGTGTAGTACGAGGGAGCTGAGATTTTTTTTACGTTCAAAAATCTAAACGGCAGGATCGAGAAGAGGCGTTTACTGGATATCGATCCGGGGATCCGAAAGTTTGACGTAGGGCGCTGACAGGACAGCGCTGATCCTATTCAAATGATACAGCGACGGGGAAAACCGCAGAGAGGCAGGCCCCCGGTCACTCGCCCCTAAGTAGCTCCGCCATAAGGTAAATCAACGGCCCAAAATTGGTCTTTTTCACTCCGTCCCGTCAGGTAAATCAACGACTCCGACACGGGTTCCGCTCCGTCATAAGGTAAATCGGGCGCAGCCCGGGAATTTTTTTTTGAGCAAAAGGCGTGGTTGAACCCAAGAAACACCGAGTTCAAACACCCACACACAACGTCTCGCTGGAGTCAATCATACCATAACATCATTAGAGGCCAGGAGAAGAGCGGGGGGGCGAAAAAAGCGAAAAAAATAGCCTAGAAATCAATTTTTGCACTTTTTTGGGGGGAACCAGCTCCGCCATAAGGTAAATCAGCGTCCAGGAAGCCCAAAATCATAAGGTAAATCAACGAAAATTTTGGACCTTCGGTGGAGCTACTTATGGGTGAGTGACCGGGGGCCTAGAGAGGCCCGGGGCCACAGCGAGAAGATTGCGTCGCAGAGGACCCTATGTACTATTCGAACGATGATACTCAAAGATCGATTACCGAATGAGGCCTAAATGGGGCTGGTGAAAATGCCGCTGCCGCGCAGTGATTGCCGCAGTACTGTACTATTACTTACGACCATGGAACTTACGACCTAACTCTCTATCATATGTGTTATAATTCTGATTTAGTTCGGTCTCCCTATCTTATTTTTCGAGAGAAAAGTAAAAAGAAGAAGAACTTCGTGAAGCTAGTGTTGTGCCAAACTATGACCGAACGCTCCCGGCTCAGCCTTAAAATCCAACGAAAAACCTATGATTCGGCTGCGGAACCGAGAATGAGGGACACCGATGTTTATTGGGAGGGTTTCAACGGGTGTAAGCGCTTACCTCTTCAGAGTTGCATCGGGGGGTGGACACAGCTTCTTTATCTTTCTTTTTCTGGCCTGTTCGGTTTTCCATTCCATGCCTTTCCGTGTCCGTGACTTGATTTAGCTCCCTCCACTTCCTTCCACGCCGGCCAATAAAGAGGAGTGTGAGAGGTTTTCTTTGGCGGCAACTTTGATGGCCGAAACGGGGCATTCCCACGGTTGATTTATTCCTCTTCCAGCGATCAAGACAATCCATTCTTTGCGGAATCTGGGGAAATCAATATATTATGTGCCGCATAATTTAGGAGTAATTGAGGTTTGAGGGTCCAGTGCCAGGCCTCCGATGGCCCGAAATGTGCTTCATACTTCAGCCCTCCCCTAAAGATCAACATCCTCACTCGGCTTTATGTGAAGCACATCCCGGGCTGAAGCTTGAGGCGGTGGAGTTGGAATACGTGCCGGTGGTCGGGAACTGGTAGTTATATTGTCAGGCCAACCTTGAATAGTGTCTTGGATGTTATGCCCTAGTCCCATGCGTACAACAATCAAGGTCGGTGCAATGTGATGCTCAGAACTATGGCGGTCACTTTGCACATTTATTATTCAGGTGTTTTTTTTTCGTGTTTTTACGCCTTTTTCCGTGTTTTTCGTGTTTCCGATTTTTCTTTTTCATTGTACTATACTTTTTTTTTTCAATCCTCAATCCTTTGTTTTTTCTTTCCCATTTTGAACTTGGTACCACTGTTTTATAAGCAAGCGAGACACTGGAGGGTGGTTTGAACTTGGCCCCTAGAGTGGGGTTAATCAGGGTTTGATGGCCGATGTTGATATGTCGTCTCGGCTGCAGGGGTAACCTACTGCTAAGCCACAGCAAGCATGTCTCTGCTGTGGCTGGATGGTGGTATATGTCCTGTGTCCTGCAAGTGGTGTGGACATGGACCTTGTGAGTCCAGGTCTGGTTCAAGTACTCTCAACATGTGCTGCTGATCAAGGCCATCAAGGCCGGCTACTCGGCCTACACAGCCACCAAGTAAAAAGAAGATTGGGATTCTCATCTCACTCAAAACTTGGGTCCAATGTTGGGAAGAAATCATTGACACTCTGCAGAAAGAAAATATGCCTGGACCAAAAAAAAAAAAAGGTGTACATGAAAAAAAAAAGTATGAAAACACGCAAAAGATGAACAAAAGTACAGAAAAGTGGAAAAAAAGTATGGAATATTAAATGTGCAATGTGACCGCCATACAGAACACAATCGAAAACCTTGGAAACATATTTGGCTTTTAGGGTTTGGCATTTGTTTGAAACTGCCTGATCATTGATCCAGGAGGAATCCGGGATATTTGTTTGGAGTTCGGTTGTCGGTTAGAAATAGGGCAGGGGAAAAGGAAATGAATGGGTGGGAAAACCGCAATTCATGACACCCTCCCTCTCTCCAGAATTTTAATCCCGGGTTCCCCTTTCTTCCAATGTTCCTAACACTCTGGAATCACCATTTTTTTACTCGTCTGGACCTGGCAAAAGGTGTATGTCGACAAAGATGGCCATCTCAGATGGATCAAGAGCAAGAGGAGGAGGATGAAGGGAG
Source organism: Mycena alexandri (assembly GCA_029233265.1). Classification (NCBI taxonomy): domain Eukaryota; kingdom Fungi; phylum Basidiomycota; class Agaricomycetes; order Agaricales; family Mycenaceae; genus Mycena; species Mycena alexandri. The sequence continues at coordinate 51,947 of JARJCM010000199.1, forward strand.
CGAGCCCACCAAGCAAAGCAAACAGCAACCCGCCCATCACTTCGCAGTGTCGGTATGCCTTGGGATAGTTCAAGGGAACATATACATGCATGGACAACGCTGAAGAACGCAAAGATTGAATGTCAGGTGCATAATGAGCACTACTTAGATAAGTGAGATGGAGAGCATGGAGTGCTCATCTCTCAAAGCACTGGCACTAGCCACTTAGTTGCGGTGCGGAGTGGAGCATTGCACCGAAAAAGGGAAAGCATCATCTGATTCCGGAACAAGATTGGACGACACTGCCGCAGACTTCGTAGATTCTTCCAGTCAAGTAGAATCTCTGATCCCGGTGACTGCAAATTTTTGTGGTCCGTGAAAGAAAGCAATTGCAGATGGATTTAACCGTTTCCTCGGTGGCGGAGACAAGTCGTGAGAGTTGCGACGTTGGGAAAGAAGTCTCGTTCTCCAAAATCTAAGATTCTTTCCTTCCTCCTTCATGCCTAGGATGCGGAAAAAGAAAAGGAGGTTACCCATGAAAGACTTGAAACAAATTTGAGTGATTCTCTCCTGTGCAGCTCGCAACCGTGGGAATCTCGTTCGGCAAATTTCGGAGGCATTGATACAGCCTCATTAGTTCAATGACTACTGTATGTACAGTGAGGATAAACTTCATGGGAAAAACCAAGGAATTCAAGTTGTGGTTCATTCACACTGCCATCTTCGCGCTGGAGGGATCACCATCCTCACCTCGCATGTTCAACATATGTAGGTTCGAAAGTTGACCTCGTAAAGGAACAATGTCTTGAACATTGTGTCCCAGCCCCACGCGGACAATAATCATCGTCGGTGCAATATTCTGTGATTTCAATTTGAGGCAGAAAGGTAGGATACACGCAGTGAGTGGTACACACGATGAGTTGCATTGCAATCCCTTGTAGCACAAACGTGTAGTCCGAGCCCGTGGGAGCAGTGATAGCAAGCGCAGTTGCAAACATAGCGTAGAGCACCCCCGATTCAAGTCTGTGAGCTCGGCATGAGCAAAGAGTGCAAGGGAATCCCACATAAGCAACACAAACATCATTGCAATTGCCGCATTGTAACGATTCCGCAGTCTGTTGTCTGCGCCCACGAGCAACGCATCTCGCCGGATCCACCAGATCCGGCCACCTGGAACATTCATAATCAGTGACTGGCAAAAATGAGAGATGAAATGATTATTTACAGGTAAGAGTCACTAGGGTCAAGTTGGTAATCGCGGCAAGTATAAAAGGTGCACGATGGACAAAAAACGCAGAATTGGAATTGGTAACATTAACCACACATCCAACTCCTGCACCAAAGAATCAGACCTGGGAAGTCGGAATACGGAACAGAGCAGCTCGCCAAAGGTGGAAATCATTAGCACCCCAGGTAAAACGACTGGCCTCCACCGGGACCCCCAGATCACAAAACAGCGATACAACTACACGGTCTCAGACCAACTATTGTCTGGAACGAGATTTGGAAAGAAACTCAACGAAAAGGGAATCCGACAGTAAGCTGGAGGGTTATAAAGAGTTAGTTTCAAAATTCAAAAGGCCTTCAGGGCACGGACTTGTTGCCCGCAAAGACAAGCTGCTGTGCCAATGCCACTGATACCGCAGTAGCCTCCAGCCTGAGAAGATTAGGGTTGGTAACATCCAAAGTCGCGGTATCTTCTTCGACCAGGACTACGACGAAGCGGACGATTTGGGCAGTCTGGACCAGACAAAGGCCGAGCTGCGCTGTTCCGAAAATAGCCATGGTGCAGGTGTACAGGACCAGGAGCTTATTCCCTGCTGCCTTCCGGCGAGCGAGGATGTGAATGGCGAGAATGAAGAGGCTGACATATATACCTGCAGGCAGGTTAAGTACTATGTAAATGAGATCTCCACGAAGTAGACCACCATAGCACACGAGCTCCACCTGTATAAGAGGTTATTACTCATGCCTCAAAACCTGCGAAGAAAGTCATGTACGCATGCATTGACACCAGACAAGATCATCTGAAAAGAGGCCTCCTTGAATGCGCTGGACTCGACCACGTAGTTCATCGTCAACGTTCGTAGCGAGGAGGGAGGGAAAACTGAGAGCGAGCGGCCTTAAAGTGGGAGCGAGAGATCAACAAAACACTGTCATGGCAGAGATGATCACTACACCGCCATTCGAGTCTGTTGGTGTCTGAGCCGAGACCTGATTAGATTAGATTACTACGACACACATACACGCGTGTACCTCATGTTTCCCAATCAATTGTTGCTTGCCTTTTACCTTCGTGTCGTCTCTCTGTTGTGACTTTACTCGACTCCCGGTGCCTATCTTCTACAGGTTATGGGCTTGCCCCTGCGTACCTCTGACTAGATTACTCCTCGTCTTGTTTGTCTGTGTTCGCTGTTACGATCAGCACCCCGGTCTACCCGTCTTATCTACCTCGATCTATCCCATCCTCGCTCACCTCTACCCCATAATTGGCACGTCTTACAATGGTTAAACCATCCGATATCTCGAAACTCACCGGGCAGAACTGGTGGACTTGGCAGGATGATGCACAGGCACTCTTATTGGCCGAAGGTCTGTGGAATGCCGTTGACCCATCGGTTCCCGTTCCTGGCGGCGTCGTTCAGATGCGTGCTTGGACCAATGACAACCAGAAAGCCTATGGCATTCTGTACCTCACGTTGAACCCGGCCGTACAGGCTAAGGTTAATAACGCTGGTGTCGGAAAAAGCGGGCGTCTGCTCTGGGCGCAGCTCCTATCCTTCTACACCACATCCGACCCTGCTATTCGCTCCATGCTCATGTCCCAGCTTAACACCCTTGCCCACGACATCTTGAAACCCGCCGATGACTTTCTTCAGGCCGTCGTCACTGTCGAGAGTCGTCTCACCGCCATCGCCGTCTCACTCCCTCCGTTCATGGTCCAGGATAAAATCCTCAGTGGGTTGGCCGCCGTCTACTCCCCGATCACTACCGTTCTCCAGAACGAATCGCCTCCACGTTCCGTACCGGACATGGTCACCGCGATTAATGCGTGGGAGCTCGCAGATCTCCAGAAAGGTGATTCGGTAATTAAAGCCGCACGTAGGGCTGAACACGATTCCCGCACTCCGAATCATGGAGGTGTGGATCTGGATATTGCTCCCTCCGCACTCGCAGCTCGCGGTGGTCATTTCCGTCGCTCGACACCGTCGCGCTCTGCCGGCAGTAAAGAGTTTGATTGGACGAACACCAAGAATCGCACGGATGTCTGTTACAGATGCGGTCTCCCCGGTCACTTCGCCCAGTACTGCATCTCGATCATGCCCGACGATGTTCGTCAACGGATTCTGGGTCGCCGCGAACCGCAAGCTAATCTCGCCGACGATTTTGACACGGACACCGAGTTTGCGGCTGCTGCCGTTGACACTGGCACTCACTTCGCACTCGCTGTTCACGATCTCCCATCCGAGCTTAACTTCGACACCATTGACCCTACGATCCGCGAGAGCTATGCCAGCGCCTTGGTCACTCCTCACCCCGCAATTCATGAGTCCGCTTTTGCTGTCCATGTTGATCCCGACATTCCCCCTCCGTCTCCGACCCTCACCGCCGCGACCGCTAGTGTTGGTGGTACCCCGAACAAACAGAGAAAGAAGAAGAAAAAGAAAAAGAAGAGTCTCTCACCAGAGGAGGCTCACACCGCGATGTTGGCTCAGGAGATACATGATTCCGACTTCTCCATGTGATGAGTTCTGGAGGTGTCTCGTCTCTGGAGGTGTGTTGGTGTCTGAGCCGAGACCTGATTAGATTAGATTACTACGACACACATACACGCGTGTACCTCATGTTTCCCAATCAATTGTTGCTTGCCTTTTACCTTCGTGTCGTCTCTCTGTTGTGACTTTACTCGACTCCCGGTGCCTATCTTCTACAGAGTCAAGTGTTTCCGAGACGTTTTGACACAATGTTGATGTGATGTGAGTCAGGAACATCCAAAATAGTTGTTCAACCTTCAGCGAACGTTTTGGGACGGAATGCTGACGGGATGTCTCCCCAGTGTTCGCAAAATATTTTGGTGACCCTAGATAAAGTGGCTGACCGAGTGGTTGTGGGGAGACACATACTCAGAAGCAGACATTTGTGCTAGAATGTGCAACGGAGGTTTTTCCTGCCGAACATCGATATACTGTAATCAGAAGAGGTCCGTGCGCATCAACCAAACAGAGCCAATGTTGGTGACTCGACAGCTCGCTTCTCTCCCACCCACCATCTCCCACCGCTCGCCATCGTCCACGGAGACGAGCCCTTTCCTGTTGTGTGTTCTCATCCAACCTCAGCTGTCATCTCATGCAAGTCTACAACAACTCCACTGCACTGCAGAGTCTTGCGACCACCAGCTCACCCCACCAACCCCGGGCCTCCATGCCGCCAAGTCTTCAATTGCAATCCTTTACTCAAGCCCTTGTTGCTCGCTCCTCAATCAAACTGCTTCGGAACCTTTGTCAAGAAGTCAATGCCTTACTTTCGGATGGCCGCAAGTGCGCAGCAACATCAACAAGCTCAAGCTCAAGTCAAGAAATCTCCCGGATAATTCAATCGGCCCTGGGCCTTCGTCTTGGTTCTCTCAACGGCCTTTTTTGTTATGCAGACAGCAGTACTACTTTTTTTTCTCACCCTCGTGTTCTTTCTCCCGTGGAACTTCATACATATTGTACTGTGTTCTGTTCACGTACTTAGCAAGTACTTGTACGAATCGAATTCCATTTCCCTTTACCGCACGGATGCTTGTATTGAAAAAGCTGAAAAAGAAAAAAAAAAGCTCTAGGTGAATTGGATCTCCATGAAATGTTGGCAAAATGTTGCCTGGGATGTTCCCTGAATCTCGGATTTGCGAAGGCTTGAGGGATTCAACGATTTATGTTTCGGGAAGGTTGTGGGAACATCCGGTGATCATCTGATCGCCCAACATCTGTCAAACATTTCATCCAACTGCCGGTGTACCATGGAAGTTGTGCCGCACAAGTATCCCACGGGAGTCCGAAACGGGGGATGTTGATGCTTATTCTCTGACAGATACATATACGACGTCCTGGATATTCATCGGCAACGAGGGGATGGGACCGGATGTTGGGGAGTGCGCGAAAAATAATGGCTCGGGCTCCAGGAGAGTAATGACAGAAGCCAGCCTATGCAAATTGCATGTTTGAAGATCAGGTAATTTTGGGCGCTTGTAATTTCCGCCTAAGGTGGCAGGCTTTGCACGCGCACGTCGGTAGTCATCTAGACATTAGTGGTTGGTGGGAGTGACCGACGAACAGCCGAGCGGATTGAACCCTGTTTCGATCGGTCTCTTAGTCTTACTGCTGGTCGGGGAAGACGCGTCGACCGGACGTTGACAGAGACATAGTGGGGCAGCGCCAGAGGATATCCTGGTCCAACAGCAGCCCAAGTTGTTATTATGCGATTTTGGTCTTGGTATTGCACTTCAATTCCGAAGATATTATATTCTCTTACCTCCCAGCAAACGTTGGGGCTTCGGGTAGCGGGGATGAGAGAAACACCGAGATCCCAACGACCAATCGGTCAGCGGTGGAGAGCGGGACCTGCATAATGCTTTGTTTTGAAGGAAAGCGAGTGGTCCACGAAAATTGAATCCTAATTCGTTGTGAGGAGAGGACAAGGCGGATTCGACCCTCGTGCAAGCCTCGTGCGCGTTGTGCGTTGCAATTTGTTGCCCCCGGGTATGGAATATCCTGGGGTACAACGGAGAACTAACTATGTTTGATTTGGGTTTAGAGTTAGACTTGAGGGGAAGGTGAGTTTGAGACATTCAATTTACAGAGTGGATTTTAAACCCTATTGGATTGATGCCGATGGAGACCGGCCGAGTTCGCGTCCGAGTCAGAGTCCGAGATGCACAAGGTGGTGAGATGGGATCCACAGTGGAGATATAGAGAGTGCTTGAAGACCACATAAAATTTAAGAAAAATCACGGAGTCCAAGATTCGTTGCCAGTCGTCCTCAGCTCTCCTCACCACCCAGTCCCGCGCGACCCGCGCCCCGAAATTTACCTCAAACTGGGTAAGCTCCTCCCGCGAAGCCCGAAAACGAGACTGGTACTTAGAAGCCAACCAAGAAAAGACATCAATCAAAAGCCACGCATCAATCAACACCACGACACAACCAAACAAACGCGACTTCCTCTTCATGATCAATCTGGACGACTTGGATGAATGACGACAGTGACACCAGTCCCGTCTTTTTTCAAGCCCGCTCGTCTACCCACTGTGTCTCTCGTGTGCCAGTCCGTCCGTCCCTGTCCGTCCGTGCACCACTCTGCCGCACCCACTCTTCATGATCACTCACGACACCCCGCCCGGCCGCTTCATTCTCTTGCTCACCCATTGTCCCTTAGGCCTTTAGCGCTCGTAAGCACTGACCCCGCCACCATCTGCCTTCTCTCCCCCCCTCTACCCCTCGTTCCTCGTCGCGGCGCTGTAATTCAGACTCGGCTGTATGTCGAGTCGAGCTGATTACGAATACAGTGCGCGGGGTTCGTGTACCACGCACTCCGCGCACGCATGCCCTCGCGGGACAGCAGTAGCATACACGCACTCAATGCCGTCGCGCGTAAGACACCACTACATGCCCCACCTTCTGCATTTTTCTGCCATAACTCCGTCCTTCCCACTTCCCAGGTTCCCTCCTCTGTATAGTCTACACCCACGACTCCGTGCCAGCCGATCCAGATCTCCCGTTCTTCGTTTTTTCTTCTATTTGACTTCGTTCGGCTTATGGATTTGTGTTTCAAGTGCCACTGGAAGTGGAGGCAGAGCCAGAAAGAAATAATGGAACGAGGAGCGTATCGCGAGGAGCAACGGGGCTGAGCGCACCATTCGAATCATTCGAGTTCGATCCGAGTCCATGCGGTTCGCCCCGCCCAGTGTGTTCCATTCGATCCATTTCTCGCGAGTCGCTCTTCAGCGTACCGCCTGTTTCTTTGCGCCGAGCGGACAATCCGAAATAGTTAGGCCTCCACAGCAGTCCAACATTGAACCCTCATAGACTTACCTGAATACAGTCTTGTCGCGCAGTGATCCGACGACACTGATACAAAAGGCAGCAATAGCTCAAGGCGGATTGTCAGTTGTCACCGGGAGGATATGGTAAGAGCGAGTAAAGCACTCCAACGCTACTTCCACTAATAGTCATTGGCTTCGACTTCAACCATGAGAAAAGCAGTATATTATGTCCCGTTTGGGAATCTTACACTAACTCATCTAGGGCCGAGGGCCGGTGGCAGGCCTTGGTTCATGCTTCTGCCTTCACCCAGGGATCGTCATACTCACTCTGCTTTATGTGAAGCACCCGCAGACTTGGAGGTTGCGGCGGTGGAACTGGGATACGTGCCGGCGGTCGGGCGCTGGTAGTATTGCCAGGCAGACTCTGAATGGTGCCTTGAATGTCATGTCCTAATCCCACGCATACGATGATCAAGGTCGGTGCAATATTCTGGGGAGAGCTGAGTTAGATCGAACACCTTGGGATCAAAGAAAGTCTCACAATGAGGTGAACTGCGATGCCTGTTACGATAGCACGAGCAACCGCCGGCATGGGTATGAGCAGGATTATTGTGGGGACGAATAACAGTGCCCCTGATTCGAGTCTATGGGCAATACGGTTGAGAAGGACTAGTCGGAAGGATAGGAAACACATACATCATTGCAATGACTGTGTTATAACGATTTAGCAGCTCGTCCCGGTGACAAACGCGCAACGCGTCGCGACGGATCCACCAAATCCTGCCAACTTGTGATTATAATGACTCCCTGCTAGGACGGCGAGGGACGGAGTGTATCTACCAGTAAAAGCCACCAGAACCAGGTTGGTAACTGCACCAAAAACATTTGGAGCAATAGCGTCGAAAGCCGGAGCACTGCGGGAGATGTGACTAGCAGTTGCGCCGTAGCCCACAGCTATACCGATGAGCTATCAACTGCATTTAATAGGAAGATGCCTCACCGCAGGTAGCTACAATGAGAATTCCTGGAAGAACAACCGGCGGCCATCGTGATCCCCATATTATGAAGCAGCGATATAACTACAACATCCCGAGTCAGTGCAAAGATACTTGCTCGCCATAAATTTGCTCACCAGAAGAGAGTCTGAGACCAAACTGGGAATTTTCTATTAGTTCGGAGGGAGAAGGGCTATTGATTGATACACTTGTTGGTGAAGAAGATAAAACATTGCGAAAGGTCCAATGCCAAAATGATTTTCGCCAGGCGCCGCCCGGAACTGGTGGTACCCCCTTGAACAAAGAGTTGCACGGTACGGACAGCCTCTGCAACACTGAGGGCAACTTGTGCCGTTCCGAAGAGAGCCATGGCCACAATGTAAATCATCAAGAGTTTCTTCCCTGCAGTTTTTCGACGAGCGAGGATGCACATGGCAAGAATGAAGAGGACCATATGTATCCCTTGACGTCTCTGGTTAATAAATCTGAAACGACATTGCTTGACCGCTCACCATAACCCAAAAGTTCTGCCTGTACGGGGTTTAGTCGGCAGTCGTTAGCTTTAAATCGGACGTACGCCTGCCATCATCAGGAAAAACCAAAGTTGCCCCATAGACCCAGAGAGACCCACATAGACGTCATAGACGTCATAGACAATGGACTTCTATCATAGACTGGTGGGAGGGGGGGGGGTCGACCCCATAGACACCCATAGACCCCCATAAACCCCTACTTTCTATGAGATTAGGGACATTTCTATGAGAGTTGTCGACTTTAAATTTATTTACAGTGGCTTAAAACACACACAAAGATGACGGTAAAAACATATATTGTATAGCATGTATCTCAGGTTTCCACGTAGTTCTCTTGGCTCACCCCAGAGAAGTCTTGACCACGACTGACCTTACCTACTATTCAAGGGTTTTTTCCATTTGAACTTAATTACTTTTAGCTAAGGGACCATACACATTGACTACAGATTTATTAGTAACGATATCGAATTAAACAAATAAAGAGTGCTTTCTAACAGGAAAGAACTCGCGACCTCGCGTGTTCAGACAAAATACACAAGTGGATCCATTACCACTGAGCCATCAGCCATGTAAGTACATCGACACCAATCTGATAGGTGTACCCTTCGATCTCCAGGTCAGTTTACTTCTCCCAAGTAAGTGGTTCTTCAAGTTCTTGCCTGTCGCCACTCTGCTAAAAGTGTCTGAGCATCCTTCCCTAGCAAGTAACTCAGAAAATTTCTTACAAAGGTATGTATTTGCAGATCCAAAAATAGACCCAAAACAAAAAATTGCAAAGCTCAAAAAGAGTTGTCTGGCACAAATTTTACTTAAACAGCTTAAGTGAAGCACAAAATGTGGAAAAAATAATTCCCATACACAACAGTTTGAAAGCCAGAACAATTCAAAACAAGGATTTTCCAAAAAGGGTGGTTGACACCTAGACATTCATAGACCATCAGAGACCTTCATGAAACACCGTGTTCTATCATAGCATTTTGGTTTTTCTGATGCCAAGCTTGGTCCAACATGACTCGCTGGCCAGCATGGTTCCGCCCTTGTTGGACTATGTACTTACAACCGTGTCACATCAATCAACCGCTGAGGAAAGCCATAAACAGTGCAGCTACATTGAAAGACCTCCATAGCTCCCCATAGACACTCATAACAGCGCGGGGTACATTGAAAGACCGCCATAGCTCCCTATAGACACTCATAGAACCTGGGGGTTGCCCCATAGACACCGATAGACCATCAAAGACCTCCATAAAAGGCCATGTTCTATCATAGAATTTTGGTTTTTCCTGATGATAGTGACTTTAACGATCAGCAATTCCGAGTCCGCATCGTCCATAATCATATTTTAGGGATGGTGGGAAAGCCCCGGAACGGGAACGTCAGTCACACTAGGAGAACAATGCAGTGGGGAAGCTCGCTGTAATCCCGGCAAGTACACCAAGTATTTTATACTGGTTCTATTGATAACGAACAGTGCCAGTCCCCGGATGCCTATCCGCACGGCCACGATCGCATCAAGCACTTAGCGGCCGCGCCTTCGCAACAGCTCACACAGCTACTCCAGATTTCAACACACACCCTCGAGCTGTGAAGAGCTCACCCGCCCAACACCCTCAAATCCCACTCCTGTTTCCGCACTCCCTCAGACCTCTGACTCGGAAATTAAACCAACTGAAATTCTCTCAGATCCCAAACTAGTTGTGTGAACCATTCCATTCAAATCCAAAAGGGTGTGTGAACCTCAGGTGAACCTTGGGCGAATGTGGCGACAGAGATGTGTCTCGACGACTTCAATAATGGGATTCGGCCCCCAACGGCATTTCTTCGACGTGCGCCCGACCTGGATGACTTCTGATGCCCCGATCGAACGAGGACTTCCGTGCCCCGCGTCCAGCGAGGACCTCATGTGATTGCCCCAGAGAACATGAGGACTTCCATGCCTTCATCATTGTGAAGGATTTTTCGATTGCCCCCGTCGTCGTGGGAGACTTTCTCCTTCGTCACAAAGACTTCCGTCAGACGTTGAAGGGTCAGGTGGAGGAACCAAACGAAGAGGAATCCAAAACCCATCGCGCCGAGCTGGAGCCAGCGCCGGATGTGCCGGCGAGAAAGAAGGAAAGCGGGTATTGGGCCGGAAGTCGTTCCACGCGACGAGAAACCAGGCCGAGGAGGAGACAGATTTTCGTTCGTTTCCGCGAGCGTTCAGTTGCTCTTTGAATGACTCTGACTTGACTTTGACACTCGCTGGCTAGAATCAACTTCCGCATCCGGCCAAAGTGAACAGAACCCCGGCTCCTCGGTACGGTTTGAGGCGAGAAGCACAGGCCTATTAGGTGTACATATCATTCCGCGACGATTTGAGGCTATTTGGGTGTTGGGGACCAGGAAGGATGGGGAACAGGAAGCAGCGGGGTTAAGACAAAGGCCGAGCTCGCCGATTGCGCACCGATTCAGATTGGCCGGCTTTGAACGCCGGGACTTGCATAATTTGAACAGGTCGGACCCGACCGTCGTGCGCGTGTGCAATTCATTGCCCTCTGATGTGTAATAAATATCTTCGAAGCTCCGAGACATAGGGGAAGGGTTAATTAATGTTTCGCTGCAAGTTGGTGGTTAAAGTTTTAAACTTGAGGCAGCGTGTGTTTGACGTCGAAATTCCAGTGGCGGAGGCACACGAGTTGAGCGGATTTTGAAGTGGCATATTCCACTTTATCCCGTCGCCGCCGAGTCGTGGCTCACTTCCCGCGCTCAAATGGCGTGGCGTACTGCGATCAGACGTCCGGGGCGAACGACACCATCCGGAACAACGTTGGTTACACACAGGTCTTGCGCGAAATTTTGAAGTTAATAGCATGAACACTCTGCATCAAAATGCGAAGCAAAAAAAACATTATTCCACATTTCAGGCTTGAAGCAACATGGCCATGTGCATACGATATAGTAGTTAATGGTTCAAGAGATCTGCAGCCTGCGCATATAAGTTGAGGAGAAATGATCTCAAGATAGTCACCTACGAAGGATGAATCGAGATAGAGGGTAGGATTCCGTGGAGCTCGAAATACGCTGAGCGTCAGTCCGCTGCGACACAGGTCACGCAGCCTCGTCAGGGTATCGCGGATGAGCCAGTTGTGGTCGACGATAAAATCAAAGGAGACCGAGAATGATGTGATGCGTGCCCCGTACCTGTTGTCCCACCGGGCTACGAGCATCGCAGCGAGGTCGTGGACATCAACTGAGGTAAAACCCCTATCTAGTATCAGTGTCGTGAGCGCAGGCAGCAGCAACGGGCGGCCGGTCACCGTGCCGGATAGATCAGAGAACAGTTGCTTGAGTTGGTCTGCGGAGATGTTTAGGCCACTCAGAGTGAGTGTACGGACAGTTGGGAGCGCGGCGAGGCAGGCACGGAGCTCCTCAGGCTGGACGAAAGAAATCTCGAAGGTGTGCACTTCGCAGGCAGAGCGGCAAACCAGCGCGTCGATGGCGTTGACGCCCTCGGGAGATACCATGCACATCTCAAAGTACTTGAGACGAGGAAGCGCAAGGTGGTGAATGAGCCAGCCATGAGGATCGCGGGAGAGCCTGAGGGTGTGGAGATCCGGGAGAGTGCATGTCGGGAATGAACCCACAGGCTTGGCATATTCATGCGCCGACATGTCTGGGTTAAGATGCAACTGCTGGAGACGCGGCGTTTCCTCGAGGATGTAAAGGCAGTTGTCGAAATTGTGGTCCTCAAGCGTGAGTGCCGTGAGCTGTTGCCAAGGAAGGGAGATTAGATCTTTCCCAAGGGTCATAATGTGAGCTTCGCGCAGTTGTGGTGCACCAGCAAAAGCAACTATAGGGACAGTATTCTCGTACCGTCGTCTGATCTGTATGTCGAGTTTCCGTAGCGAAGGTAGCGACTCTGAAATTCCGTCAAGGAAGGAAGATCTGTCCAGCACGAGAACAAGGCTTCTGAGCTGTCCTGAGCACGGCCGGAGGGCTGCCCAGGCTGCATCCCGCAATTTGGCCAGCTCCGGCAGCTCAATGTACAGATCCAGCAGACACTTCGCGGCATGCGTGAGGTGAAAGTCCAGCAGTTTCATGGGTTCACGCATGCGGGCGAAGCTATCCTGCGTGAAGTGCATTCGCGCCCACAGTTCGCCTGTGCCGAGGGAGATTGCACGCCACGCACGGCAGACGCTAGCCAGAAGCACGGGGCTGGGCCTACCACGAGTGACGTGAGGGCTCGTGTCGATGTAGGACAGAAATATTGCGATGGTGATTTCGGGGGGAATGGTGAGGATTGGATAGGCGCTGAGCGAGCGAAGGATCTCCTCCTTCTCCGTGCGCAAGCGATCTAACTGCACCTCGAGTGCAGCTATGTTTGCCTCTATGCGGGCGAGGCGTATGCGTGGCGTCGACGGAGCAGTGCTGACAGGAGAAGGCAGATCGCTGGGAATCGGAGCAGCGTTTGCCATGCTAGGGTTTACTACAGGTAGCCTGCTGAGCGCAAGCTTGTTTGAAGGTGGTGGTTCTGGAAAGGAAGAAGGCGGAGCCGGCAACAGGTCGGAGGGGAACCAAACACGTGTTGGAATATCAACCGAAGCATCGACGCACCGCCAAGTTGGCTCTTCGGGCGCTGCGAACCACAGCTTTACCATTCTATTCATTCCAAGCTTTTTACTCGTATGCGCGCTGTTTCCCATTCCGCTACTTCTGACCGGCGTCGCCGGTCCGGGCAAATTACAGGATATCTCTGGGTTATCCTCGATGTAGATATGTTTCTAAAAATGCAGTGCTCTCAATTCAATTTCCTTCGTGTTAGCCTACCTCCCTTCCTTTCACCCAGAGTCAGACTCTGGACTGGCACCTCCAATTGGAAGAAAACTCCAAGGCTCCGCATTGTATTCCCGGGAAGTCTTCTTGATTTACACACACGCGGGATCGCAGGCACCGTGTGCCCGAAGGCGTGCGCAAGGGCAACGGGGAGGGGAAAAGCGGGGGAACAGGGGGGAGGACGGGAATGAGGAGAAGGGATGAGGAGAAGGATGAGGAGAAGGGATGAGGAAATAAGGGCAGTGTGCACGATTACGGGTGCGACTTACCCAATCTGCCCACCCGCACCAGCAGCAGCACCGGCGGCGGGACTCGAAGCGCACGTCATCTCCGCACAGCTTCGGCGGCAGCGCCCGCCACTGAGTGCACTGCAGCGGTGGGAAGCGGGACGCGGGAACCGGTGTCTGTGCAGACTCGATGACGGGGACGACAGCGACGATGGAGGGTGGATGACGATGGGGAGGACGGGGGGGAGGTGGATGGGAGAGGATGCAGGGTGAAAGTTCAAAGGGATATAGTACATACCTTATTTGTTTGCTGCTTGAGACCGAATTGGCGCTGACGACGTCGCGCACGCGCAACGCGGGGGAAGGTAGTCAGTAAGGCAAAGGGAAGGGGACGGAGGTGAACGCACCCTTCATGTCCTTCCTTGCAGCGCCACCTCCAGGTTCCCAGCGTCGAGGCATTGCCTCGCGTAGGCAATGATAGCGTGCTGTGGGTGAGCGAGACCGAAGAAAGCAATGCACAGTTAGGAAACACACCGTACCCTGAGTGCAGGCGGTAAGGCTACGATGAGAGTAAACGTCAGTAAGAAAATGAAATAAGTGAATGAGCGCACTGAGGCTACCTCCTCCCCCATCTCTGGCTCCCCGTCCACGCGCCGTCCCCACCACGCCTTGCACGCGGAGGTGAATTCGTCCGGGAGCGCCTTTGCGAGTTCGGCGGTGAGGGGAGCTCGGCGGTGGTTGCGGTCGGCGCTAATGAAAACAGTAAGGATTGGCGTTAATATTTGAGAGGGAGGGAAAAAACTGACTACACAATTCCCTGATTGCGCAAGTACGACGACAGGAACACGCGCACCACCCGCACGGACTCGTCCAGGAACTCACCCGCGCGCTCCTCCTTGGCTACGCGCGCACTGTCGAGCAGCGTCTTAATTTCATCGTTGCCCTCCACCATGACGGGCGGCTTGCTGTACAGCTCGTACGGTGCGCGCGGACGGAGGCACGGCGGGAAGCGCTGCGAGTGCTGTGGGTCGGGCTCGGGATTGTCGTAGGAATACCAAGGCCGTCTTTTTCAACGTCTTCCTGGTCGGGGATGCCATGTTCCTGGAAGTCCTTGAAGGGGGGTGATTGTGACGCCTCGGGGAACGGGGGGGAAGCGTACTTGACCCGGAGGGAACTCAGACTTGGGTGCATTTGCGGCTGGAATCGACATGGTGGACTGTGAAGAAGGGAGACCGATTTGGCGGTATGAGGGCAATGGACAACAGACCACAATAGGCGTCAACTTCGCCGTGTACTTACTTACTCGACTCTTGGGAATGTTCAGCGGTCTTCGACGCGATTCTCCGCGTTTTTCACGCGCCAATCAGGATTTCTGACTTCTGCTTTGAATTTGGTTTTTTAATCACGTTTGGCGACCTCCGTGGCGTTGACCAGGTTTGATGCGACGCCGACTCGGACTTGAAAGTTGAGACAACATCCTCCTGGAACCAACCTCGAACATGGTAGTTGAGCATGATCGTCAACGGAATAGAAGTCCCTCCGTAGGCTGGTAAATGGTCAGGCTGAGAATTTGCTGTTGAGGGAGGAAGAACTTCAAGCAAACTTCAAGAACCGGAACGCAAGATTCATAGAGTTCAACCACGCACGATCCCGCTATACTAAAATGCGGAAGGAGAGAGCGCAGTCAGCAGGGAGAGACATAGGGTAGACACGGATGCAGGAACGGTCCGAACGGAGTGCCAGACAGACCGGTATAAAAAGGGCACGGGATTCGAGATCATTAGACCTCGAAGAGTATGATTTTTTGGAGTTTCAATCGTCGCACTGGCGCCAGAGATTGTCCTGATTCAGAATCCAGAGGTCTCGGGCAGATTTTGTGTCGGGCTAAAGCAAGATCTAAGCCAGGCTGACGCTGAGCAACTACAGTTCCTCCTGATGTCTCTGAGAGTCCTAGATTTCATTCAATCCCATGTCTACATTGAGTTGGAAGATATACTTTCTTTCTCGATCGATGTTCAGCTGAGAGTCACTGACATTATCGTCTTCAATCATGTTGCTCGCTGCGTACAGTAATACTCCAAAGCCGGAGTTTGTTTCTCTTCCACGAGTGGGTCTACTACTAGGGTTGTTCACAGTTGCCCTTTTTCTGGCCCTTTTTTACTCCTTCTTTCGAATTTTCAACCACACAATATTTATTCTAGTTGGTTTACATGGTAGTCATAGTTGGGAGTCTAAGAAACATTCAGTGTGGTCTATAAACCTTCATCTCTACTCCCAGCATGCAACCATGTAACAAAAAGGGAACAAAAGGGAGCGCAGTCGGGGGGTTTCACAATTCCCTTTTTTCGGCCCTTTTAGGCACCCTTTTTTCCGGTATTTCTGTGTTTGCATACTTACGAGGTTGGTTTTTTTTTCCCTTTTAGACCCTTTTCACACTGTAGAAGTGAAAAGGGGAAAAAAACCGGGTGGAACGAAAGAAATCCGAAAAAGGGAGAAAAAAAGGGAGCGAAAAAGGGCGGAAAAAAAGGGAACTGTGAACAACCCTACTGTTCCAGTGAGTGCCTTGAATTGATCGTCAACGATAAAAAATTGCTAGATTTTCGCTCGTAACGTCAAGCACGGTTCTGGCGGTGGGACTGAAGAAGGTATGAATAATCCCAGAATAGGCCCCAAAACCCAGGGAATCGGCGCTGTGCCGTTAGCTGCACCGCAAAAGCGGGCGAGTCCTAAAACAGTGGCAAGCAAAACACCGCCTCGTTGTCACCTCGTCTTTGTCTGACCCATAAGCTCCAGGCTCGATCCAATGTTTTCTGGGACGACCAACTTTCAATTCACCGGAGGCACATCAGGAAACACCTCCTTTGCTAAAGAGGTCAGATTAGGCCAAATTCGCACTAATTTAGCTTTTTAAGTTCGATTAGTTCTCTTAGCTTTCTAGTAAGCTTGCCGATAAATTAGGGCTAACTTACCACTAAGACAGCTAATTTAGTGAGGGTTTCCTCGCCTTGCCGCGGTTTGTGCTGCTGATATTGCTCGTTTGTTGGTCGATATTGGCCCAGAACCATTCAAATCGCAGTAAAACCATGTGTATTGACAATATGCAGAGTACGGTTGTAAGTATATAGTCAGTATAACTACGATACAATGGAAGCACTGTGGAATTGGTATGACTACCAGTCTGACGAGAAGCATAATCAGCGAGGAACATGGAATGCGAAGGACATAACTTACATTGAAAGGCTGTGAAGCACTTCGTGCAAATGCAATCAGCTATAACTCATGCAGTGCTGCAGGGGCATTGTATGCGGGACATAACTTGCACTCTTGCCAAAGTATCATAACAGTCCGAGCGGTTTGGGTCTTGAATGCGGCCGTTTGAGGAGAAAGAGGACAAAAGGTTGCTGGATAGTAGCTTGAATCTGGCAAGACGAGTGCAGTGGCATTGATAAACTTGACGCGAAATGATTTGGCAGGACTAGATAGAAATCTTGCGGTACCGACAGCAAAGAAGGAAGCACTGCCGAGAAACTTGCGATAACTTGAGTTAGGGAGGCAGAGTAACATGGGGTTTGCAGTGATTTGAAGTTGAAGGGGTCATTAACAGCCGGACGAGGTGAAGTGAATCGAGGACGACTTGACTTGATGAATAGAAACCAAGTCAATCACTAGGCGGGGAGATCTAGGAGGATGCGATACGGAGGAGTGAGGAGTCGGATGGTGGTGGGAGCAGGTCAGTCAGTGTATAAAAAGAGAACCCAAGTGCACAGGACACACACCTCAAGCACCTCAAGCACTCTTTCCGCTCATCTACCTCGGCATGGTTCGCCCTGCACGGACAGCGTGAACCAGATTGAGGCTTCCGGTAAGCCTTGGGGACATCTTGATGATAATTCGAGGAGAAATAGGTCGTTTTGAGCAGTTAGGAGGCGCAGGCGCTGAGTGGGAGATGGGGGAAAAGGAAGAGAGTTGTTTGATTCACAAACAGGAACGAAGTGACGGTTTGTGCTCATTTCACCGAGAATGTCCCCATCAATTGCACGTGCCCGTACATTTGTCATTCTGCTGACGTCTTTCCGTCCATCTTCCCACCTTCCCTCATGCATATCGACCAAGGATGACGTTGATTCCGCTGGGATCAATTCTCTCCAGAGAATCTCTAGAGACGTCAATCAAGTAAAGATGGACGGGTGGGTAGAATTTTGCGGTGCAAAGTGACGGTCGGGTAGAAAGGTTGAGAAGCGATCACACACGGATGATTATCGGCACAGCCGGCTTCTCTCTCAGTTGTTGAAGTAAGCAGCTTGTTTTCCAGTAGCCAAGAATTCAATTGCACACTATTTCTCAGCATAAGCCTCTAACTTATAAAATTGGCTGATTGTGGCGCCTTGGTATGAACCCCTCGAACGGTCAAATGAACTGTCGATGTCGTTGATCTCCGACCTTCGTGGCTTGGCCCGGACAATACTGAAGCAAATGAGGAACAGGTGAAAGCTGTTGAGTGCAGAGAGAGTAACACCCATCACCCCTTAACAACTGAAGATTCTGCAGGTACCTCAGGTTGAACTATCAGAAGATTGAGCAAGGTCAAGTGTTCGGAAAGATGCCGAGATGCCGAGATACCCGGCACTCTAGCGGCAACGAGTTGCCCAGCGGAGGTGCTCAAACCCTCTCTCAGTTTATGAAGGTGGGAACCATCTTGAAAAAATGTACCCAGTCCATTCTAAGGTCTTGAACAATGACAGGACAACATTATCTTTCAGCCCGCTAGATATTCTACCTGAGTTCGGAATACATCGGCTACGCGAGATCAATTCTATCCAATTCTCTGAGCGATTCTCCGCCCCAGTGGATTCGATCTTCTGGGACCATTTGAGCTTGCCACGGTACTTCCCGATCCGGATTCCGCCAAAGATTTCATCCAAGCAACATTTTAAACCATCCAACATACTATCTGAACCTGTTTGTGCCCCGCCGCTTGCCGGCCACTTACAATCATGGTGTTGTGACAGGATCAAAACGAACCAACTTTCGCGGGCACGTGAGTTTTTGATCCGACGGACTTTGGACTTGGCGCGTTTTTCTCAAGTTTCTCATCCTCTGATTCCTCGCTTATGCTGAATATTGAATGACTTTGGGTGCTAGCTATTTCCACAACCTGGGTGGGAAGGTATGTGTAATAAAGTTCCTTACCTAGGTCCTTGGCTAAGAAGATTTCCGAGGCGGATTCCTCCTTGATGTGACTCCTCTGGTGCGGTAGTTGGCGGCAAGAGTCAAAAACTCAAAGGTCTGAAAGGAAACTCAACAATTTTACAAACAGATATTCTTATTTCAGAATAATACAGCTGAGTACTTCTTCTTCGAAGACGGAACTGGGAGGCCAGTGTACTGAGTCACTGTAACTGTCAAAGGACTAAAGCTGGTTTGTTCGAAAATACGAACATGCTACCAAGAGCACTAGACATACCTGAACGGCCGCTAGATCTGCGTCTCCGAGATCCCCGGCTGTTACATTATCCGTAATTACCTTCGCTTCGACATATTAGTTTCTCTTACCCACTTTCACACTAATTTATCCTAAAGTTTGGGTGAGGAACTAAATTAGTCCTAAATTAGGAAAGGAGGTTTTTTCCTGATGCACATTTTACAATGTCAACGGCGACGTAAATCTGCAAACCCACCACCACCACATCGCATTTTCCACACTTTACTTTTGACAGCTTAGCCGACACCTAATGTGCCCCACTAACCCCTCTAGTTAGAGGCTGAACGTGGGGGGGGGTTCAGCCTCTAACTAGAGGGTTTAATGCGATTTCATGGGAATCTCTTATATCCCTTATGTGGGGGACTTAGGAGATCGCCCAAGGCCGTCCACCAACTACGGCGGGTGGTGGACACTACCTCAACGGCGGCCACCGCCCTCCCCGCCGCCCTCCCTGCCGTCTTCATTGCCTGTCGCCGCCGCCGTCGTCACCGCCGACTCCGTCCCCAGCGCCACTGCCATCACGGGTGCGCGCTGCCATCAAACTGCCTCCCCCATCACATCACCCATCAACAACACGTCCCGCACGTCACACCGCCACTCCCGCACATCACCCCGATGCCCCCGCCCGCCGTCCCAACCTCCGACCTCGAATTTCTCAAAAAAAAAAATCTCTCTCTTTTTTCTTTTGGGGTTCTATCGTAGTTTTATTGTTTTCTATATGATTAAACACGATGTATTCTGCAAAACATGACATGGTGGAGTCCACCAACTTCCAGTGAAAAACGCAGCCCGCTGTCCGGCATGCGGCCTACAGAAGTAGGGCATCCGACAATGGGGTCCATTTTTAAGTAAATGTATAATAAGTGGTACAACAGGGCGGGGCTACTGAACAAGATCAACCAATATGTCCACCAACTTCCTGTGTCCACCAACTTCTCTGTACTATACACAGCACGAACATCACTATGGTCTGTCCTCCTCTGCGCCATTCCCATCCTCAGCGACGTTCAGAACCGTCTCAATGCCGACATCGGTGTCTGCCTCATCGACGTCTGGCTTACATTTGTTTGTTGACGTGTGCGTGTGTTGGACGTTGATAATCATCTAACTCCCTTCAAGGCCACCACCACCACCCGACCACCTCACCCAACCAGAGGACCCGGTAAGCCCCTCTCCTTGCCTCACCCCATCCTTCTTGCCACACCCCGGAGAGTGCGTTGCGTTGAGCTCAAATTGGGCTCCGCATCGCCGGCTGCTTGCCTCTGGGTGTTTAAGCTGCAGAGGCGTGTGTGCTCCCACTAGGCCTCCTTTCACTCATTCCTAAGCCCCTCTCCTTGCCTCACCCCATCCTTCTTGCCGCACCCCGGGGAGTGTGTTGCGTTGAGCTCAAATTGGGCTCCGCATCGCCGGCTGCTTGCCTCTGGGTGTTTAAGCTGCAGAGGCGTGTGTGCTCCCACTAGGCCTCCTTTCACTCATTCCTAAGCCCCTCTCCTTGCCTCACCCCATCCTTCTTGCTGCACCCTGGGGAGTGTGTTGCGTTGAGCTCAAATTGGGCTCCGCATCGCTGTTAGGGATATTGGTAATTTGGGATTACTTCTCCTATTTATCCCCATAAATCTCATCTCTTGATTCACAAGCGAAGCCATACTTCTCAGCTATTATTTTGGTGTCTCAACCGAATTGCTAGTCCAAGTTAAGCTTCTGAACGACTCTAAAAGCTTAACACATCGATATCTGATCGGAGATCAATACCATCAGATTACCTTTGTGCAACCTTGTTCTGTACTTTAAAACATGTTTCTCACATGTTTTCTACACTCATTAAGTCTCAACCCTTATGGTTGATACACGGCCATTCTATGTAGTCATTTCCTTTGCAGTAGTGCTTCTCATAGTGTCTAGAATATTCTTCAGATTGTCCAAGAATATTCTAGAACACCTATAGAACTTCCTGGAACATTATTCCAACATTTCATGGAAGCTTCTAGTACTATACATGAAGATTCCAAACCTATGTAGAAGGTTCTGGAAACCAGAACCTTAGTATATAACTGAGAGCCTGTCCTCATGTGAAGGCATCCATTCTTACATCAATCCACAACGTAGCACTTCTGCATACAACTCCGAAAAGGCTAACTGTAGAGTCCATAGCTAATTCACCTACTTCCTAACTGTAGGGTCCATAGGATAGTAGTCCCTCTTGCTGAATCCGCTAACCGTAGGGTCCATAGCGCATTCAAACCAGTTCCTAGCTTAACAGCCCATAGGATCTGGAGTTACCTGTTGTTTGATTTAAGTTTGAGACCACTCGCATTGAGAGTTTCCGAATCCCTCACATCTGAACTATTCAGATATCCTCTTACGACTCACGACACACTTTACGACTTACGACTAACTGACAAAACTCACTAAACATCACTCACGACATCAGTATTTAATTACTGACTTACGCTCGTAAAACACTAAATCCTAACAATCGCCGGCTGCTTGCCTCTGGGTGTTTAAGCTGCAGAGGCGTGTGTGCTCCCACTAGGCCTCCTTTCACTCATTCCTAAGCCCCTCTCCTTGCCTCACCCCATCCTTCTTGCCGCACCCCGGGGAGTGTGTTGTGTTGAGCTCAAATTGGGCTCCGCATCGCCGGCTGCTTGCCTCTGGGTGTTTAAGCTGCAGAGGCATGTGTGTCCTCACTAGGCCTCCTTTCACTCATTCCTCATGCCTACTCCGTTCGTTTGCACCGCGCTAACCGCAGTTCACAGGCATGCTTTGGTCCTGGCATCTAGAAAAGTCAGCTGTCCACCAACTTCTCGGGCACGTACTCACATATTCCTCTAGACGCAAAGCGGGTGCGTTTTTGCCGAATTCTACCAGGCCACCATCTTTTCGATTCACACACCATTTGCTGCTGCCGTCTGCGCTGAATCCGACAACCGGCAAGACACCGAACCTGAGGACTCTGAGCCTTACCTCAACACCTCGCATTCGGACACCACCATCACAACCACTGATACAGAAGCTGCCGGTCCCACCCCTCCTCCGCCCTGAAGAGCAAGAAGCACAGCGGCGGCCCTGTGCTGCCCCCATCGTCATTGCAGACCTTGAAGCGCCCGCATCGCGCAGCAACCACATCCAGTGTCGCCCCAAAGGGATCCGAGAGGCGGTGGTCATCTCACGACAGGCAAAGATCCAGGCATACGATCATTGTGTGCCTTAAATGCACATCTTGCGCACATGGCCCGGCGGTAACCGTGACTTGTCACAAAGGGCTTTGTCGGCATGTTGTCGGCTACCTCAAAGAGCTTTGTGAGCATCATGTCGTTAGTTGACCAAATACTAGTTATAATGTAGCTACTTAGCCGTTAATTATGAATTGTTTCCAGCTTTGAGCACAAGTAAATGTGGTGTAAGTTAACAGTTTGTTTAGCTGAGCCGTGACTCGGCCCACAAATGCCGTCACAGCTTTGCGAAGCAACAGATCAATGTGGTTGTGCCAGATTCGTGCCCTTGTGCCGAGGTGAGAGAGGGTGAGAGCCACCCGCAATCTAAGGAAAACCCCGCCCGTCTGTCCGCAGCGGCCCGCCCAGCCCAAACTTCGCATCTCACATGGTCCCGCCAACCGTGACCTCATTGCGCCGGATGCGTAGTCCCTTTGTTGGCATGAGATTGTGTTTCTACGCCGGCTTTGTCGGTGCACAAAGCCATCCTCACATCGCCTTCGCCAATACTGGACCCGATCTCAACATTGCCCTTGTCAGTACTGAGGCGCATCTGCACGCTACCTTTGTCGACGCTGAAGCCCGTTTTCACATTGCTTCTGCCATCGGGACCACATCAGGGTGCTCTGCCTGATCCGGTAAGGCGAATCACCGATCATTTCCGTCGATCTTGATTCGTCACTCACACTGTTGGCTGCCGTCGCCCTTAGCATGGCAAAATTCAAGCACAATTACAATTGATTCAATTTTTTTCTTGCTACCGGTCATTATTTTTTCTTAATTGTGCTCCTCTCCCGTCAGATACCCCGTTAAATATGGAAGCTCAATAGTTTACACGCTCAAATTTTGCCCCGGTAAGTTGCGAGCAGAAGAACCAAAGGGCGACGGCAGCCAAAAGGAGGAAGGCAGGAATCAGGATCCACAAATCTACCGGATCAGGGGGTGCACCCTGATGCGGTCCCGATGGCAAAGGCAACGTCCAGGCGGGCTTCAGTGTTGACAAAGGTGGTGTGCAGATGGGCCTCGGTGCCGACAAAGGCAATGTAGAGATGTGGTCTGGCACTGGTCAAGGCGACATGTGGGCGGCTTTATGTACTGACAAAGCCGGTGTAGAAACACCCTTCCATGCCAACAAAGGGACCGCGCATCAGGCGCAATGAGGTCACGGCTAGCGGGACCGTGTAGGAGTTGAATTTGGCGCTCAGCAGGCCACTGTGTTACCCCTGCCGCATGGGTTGCTGAAATTGCCGCTGGCTCTGGCTCGTCACATGGGCGTGAGTCGGCCGCAACTGCATCATGCCGAGTGGCAACGGCATCTGCAGCTGAGTCCCGGCTCATTTGAACAAACCTGCAATTTATCCAAATCTCGCGTATACTCACCTGCTAAGTAGTTACCATATAACTACTCTTTGGTCAACCAATAACCCGACACTCACAAAGCTCTTTGAAAAACCCAACAAAGCCCTTGGTGATGTGTCACGCTTATATCCGGGGCATGTGCGCGGGATCTGCATTTAAGGCACACGAGAATCGTGTGCCTGGGTCCTTGCCCCTCGTGTCTCTGCCGGGCATGCGGTACGCCCTGCTGCATATCTCAAGCACACGGCGGGGGGATGGAATGTGGGTGCTGATCTGTGTCCACCAACTTCCTCTCAGTCAGGGCCGGCCCCTTGTCAACGCGAAGGGGCACATCTTTGCCGTGCTCATCGAGGACCCTCTCACAGCTCATCCGCATTGGCTTCACGCGGATCCACTGGGATGGAATGTGGGTGCTGATCTGCGTCCACCCACTTCTCATCCACTAACTTCCTCTCAGCCAGGGCCGGCCCCTCGTCGACGCGAAGGGGCGCATCTTTGCCGTGCTTGCCAAGGACCTCTCACAGCTCATCCGCATTGGCTTCACGCGGATCCACTGGGATGGAATGTGGGTGCTGATCTGCGTCCACCCACTTCCTCTCAGCCAGGGCCGGCCCCTTGTCAACGCGAACCGGTGCATCTTTACCGGCTCGCCAGTCAACCTAATACCCCCGCCTATGCCCCCGCCGTCACCAATCGACCTGCTCGCTATGTCGACAACGACTTCATGGCTGAGGCGGAGTTGGCCGAATCGAACCCTGAAGAATACCGGGAGAATTTAGCGAGTAAGGAAGCCCGTTGGGCGATGGGTGTTGGTTTATGGAGTACATTCAATGAGCTAGTAGAACTGGCGGAGCTTGTAGAAGCAGCACAATAAACAACCGTTCCATGATTAAGAAGTTGGTGGACCAAAGACTGAAATACTTTAAGCCCTTGAGTACAGCACGGATCTGATCTACTGCAGGACTTTCTATTCATGAGAGACCCGTGTTGCTGCAAATTATCAGGCGGCTCGCACATCTGGGGTGGACTCGAGAGGGAGGAAGTTGGTGGACGCGCTGGGCGTTCAGAGTGAGTACAGCACAGATCTGAGTTACTGCCGGAATTTCTGTGCATGCAAGACTCGTTCCTGCAAGTTATCAGGCGGCCAGCACACCTGGGACGGAAGTTGAACCAGGTTTAATGTAGGGGAAGTTGGTGGACACGGGAGGGAGTTGGTGAACACGGTGGATTTTTGCCAATGTTCAAGTATGACGAGATAGCTAAGGCAGTCACTCACTTTATAGTCATAGAAGACATTGACCCCAACTATCAGGCCCCAAACACGTCTTGGGCAAAAGTACAAGCGCGTTTAATTTAACAGACACATTGTGTTCATCTTCTCATTCTAGCCTATTCACACGTCCTAAACTATGTTAACATGTTGGATTTCAGTGCAGTGACCCCTGAGTCCATCACGATGCCACACAAAAAAGTCACAAAAAAGTCATACCAACCTAAGTGGATTTCAGTGTTAGTCCAACCGAGTTTTGGGAGACGATGAGATATTACAAGTCCCGGGATTCAAGTTCAATACAAACACCTCAGAAGGACTTCATATCATTAAGTAAGCTTGGTGAACATCCCACAGCAACGTGGACCCCCGGGGAAGTGAGAAATGGCATCAAAGTTCAACGATGGGAGTTGGTGGACGGGCAGTTGGTGGACGGGTAGTTGGTAGACGGTGACCAAATTCTTTGGAATCGGTGGCCCCCTCGTTGAACTCTGCTGTAGCATGAGTATTCATATCATTAACTAAGCCTGCCGAGCATCCCACAGCGACATGGACCCTCAGGGAAGTGAGAAACGACGCCAAGGTTCAAGGAAGGCAGTTGGTGGACGGGTAGTTAATTCTTTGGAATTGGCGGCCCCTCATTAAGCTCTGCTGTAGCATGAGTTTTTATATGGATAGGTAAGCCTTGTGAACATTATATAGCAACATTGACCCCCCGGGATGCGAGAAATGGCGCTAAAGTTCAAGGAAGGGAGTTGGTGGACGGTAGTTAATTCGGCGGCCCCCTCATTAGAATCCGGTAGCATGAGTATTTATATCATTAACTAAGCCTGCCGAGCATCCCACAGAGACGTGGACCCCCGGGGAAGTGAGAAACGGTGCCAAGGTTCAAGGAAGGCAGTTGGTGGATGGGTAGTTAATTCTTTAGAATCGGTGGCCCCCTTGTTAAACTCTGCTGTAGCATAATTTTTTATATTGATAATTAAGCCTTGTGAACGTCCCATAGCAACGTAGACCCCCGGGGATGCAAGAAACAGTGGTTCAAAGAAGGGAGTTGGTGGACAAGTAGTTAATTCGGCGGCCCCCTCATTAGAATCTGCGGTAGCATGAGTATTCATATCATTAACTAAGCCTGCCGAGCATCCCACAGAGACGTCGACCCCCGGGGAAGTGAGAAACGGTGCCAAGGTTCAAGGAAGACAGTTGATGGACAGGTAGTTAATTCTTTGGAATTGGCGACCCCTCGTTAAACTCTGCTGTAGCATAAGTTTTTACATTGATAGTACAACAGGGCGGGGCTACTGTACAAGATCAAGCAATATGTCCACCAACTTCTTGTGTCCACCAACTTCCTGTGTCCACCAACTTCTCTGTACTATAAACGGCACAAACATCACTATGGTCTGTCCTCCTCTGCGCCATTCCCATCCTCAGCAACGTTCAGAACCATTTCAAGGCCGACATCGGTGTCTGCCTCATTATTGTCCGGCTTATTTTTGTTTGTTGATGTGTGTGTGTGTTGAACGTTGACTAACATCTGACTCTCTTCAAGACCACCACCACCGACCACCTCACCCCCCAAGACGACTAGGTAAGCCCTCGCCCCGCCTCGCCTCACCCCGTTCTTCCTGCCGCACCCCGTTCTTCTTGCCGTACCCCGGAGAGTGCGTAGCGTCTTGAGCTCAAATTGGGCTCTGCTACTCGCCCCTGGGCGTTTAAGCGGCAGAGGCGGGTGTGCCCCCACCAGGCCTCCTTTCACTCACTTCTCGCACTTACCCCGTTCGTTTGCACCGCGCTAAGCGCAGTTCACAGGCATGCTTTGGTCCTGGCATCTAGAAAAGTCAGCTGTCCACCAACTTCTCAGGCACGTACTCACATATTCCTCTAGACACAAAGCGGGCGCGTTTTTGCTGAAATCTACCAGGCCACCACCTTTTCGATCCTCACACCGTTTGCTGCTGCCGTCTGTGTTGAATCCAACAGCCAGCAAGACACCGAACCTGAAGACTGTGAGCCCTACCTCGACTCGGATTTGGACACCTTTTCGGACGCCACCTTCGCATCCACCGATACAGAATCTACTGGCCCCACCCCTTCTTTGATGCTAGCACGGGAGAGACGCAGTTGGGGAAGCGGAAGAGACCAACAGAGGATGAGGGCGGGGGAAGGGAGTTGGTGGACGGAGCGGCCGACGACGTGCTCGCCGCCAGGCGAGGGTGTCGGACAGAGAGCTCAGAAGCACGGGAGAAACGCGAGGTAATGATGGCGCAGTTGGGTAAACGGAAGAGGCAAAAAAAGGCGGAGTAGCACATACATAGGTAGTTGGTGGACATTCTGGTAGTTGATGGACGTTCTGGTAGTTGGTGGACAATTGAAGTTGGGGGCGTAAAATATCGGCGGCCTTAAAATCACCTGCTCTGAGGCGGTGCGTCACGGCGTTCAAACAGGTGAGTGCATTACCGGAAGTTGGTGGACTCCACCATGTCATGTTTTGCAGAATACATTGTGTTTAATCATATAGAAAACAATAAAACTACGATAGAATGTCAAAAGAAAAAAATATATATATA
This sequence comes from Mycena alexandri, assembly GCA_029233265.1. Taxonomy (NCBI): domain Eukaryota; kingdom Fungi; phylum Basidiomycota; class Agaricomycetes; order Agaricales; family Mycenaceae; genus Mycena; species Mycena alexandri. Next base: position 79,408 of record JARJCM010000199.1, read on the forward strand.
TAATTAATAAGGTCGGGGTCGGGGGTCGGGACGGCGGGCGGGAGCATCGGGGTGATGTGCGGGAGTGGTGGTGTGACGTGCGGGACGTGTTGTTGATGGGTGATGTGATGGGGGAGGCGGTTTGATGGCAGCGCGCACCCATGATGGCAGTGGCGCTGGGGACGGAGTCGGCGGTGATGACGGCGGCGGCAACAGGCAATGAAGACGGCGGGGAGGGCGGCGGGGAGGGCGGTGGCCGCCGTTGAGGTAGTGTCCACCACCCGCCGTAGTTGGTGGACGGCCTTGGGCGATCTCCTAAGTCCCCCACATAAGGGATATAAGAGATTCCCGTGGAATCGCATTAAGCCCTCTAGTTAGAGGCTGAAGGTGGGGGGGGGTTCAGCCTCTAACTAGAGGGGTTAGTGGGGCACATTAGGTGTTAGCCGAGCTTTTATTAGCTCGGGTAAAAAAGCCAAAAGACGCAAAAATTTTTTTTTTTGCAAGCCATCCCATTGAAGTCTAGACATCATTTCTGCCAACTTTTTTTTTTGCCACAAGAGAAAAAGACCCAAAAGTTGCAAGACAATTGTGAACTTGCTGATGGCCAACACTTATCAATCGAGAATATAAATACGCATGCGCCTTTGCAACTTGAGGACGGTGGTGCTGGGGGGTCGCAGCGGCACCTGGCAATTGAGGATGGTGAGGCCGATCGGAGGCTACAACAGGACTTTGACGGCGGAGGAGGAGGAGTTCAGCCCGCATCTGGGCCCACGAGGAACCCGCGTCATCATGCCACGACGCAGGCACCATATAGTGCGCATAAATTTCCTGTGTAATTGTCCAGACTCTCATTACTCTCAGATGTGTCCCTTCACCCTCGTTGTGAGGCAACTTCTTCGAATGAGCCACCTTCAAACTCGGGTGTTTCTCATTCCACCCCCAAACTCTATGATCCACCAGCTCCTCCAACATCGACATCTAACTACTTTCCTACAACGCGTATTCCCCACCCCGAACACTTTTATCCCTACGATACCACTGATTCTCATTCAGGCCAACCCTCGGACTCCCATGAAACAGCGCAGAGTATTCCGGTGCACACGTCCAATGAACGAGCATATTCCGCCCCATACTCGAACGGCCCCATTCCTCCACCACCATTCCAGGGCGGAACATACATCAGCGCAAAAAATGTCCATAATCGCCAGGGAGACAGAGGAATGCATATCCTCCACCGCTCCGTCGCGCTAGAGGCGCTGTACGATTCCGCCGACAGCTTTCCACAGCCAAGATGTCATCCCGAGACACGCACAAAAATGCTGACCAAGTTATATAACTGGATTACTGGGGACAACACTGCCCAACCGATATGTTGGCTGCATGGCCCTGCGGGGGCAGGAAAATCCGCGATCATGCAAACCTTGTGCAGGCAATTGCAAGACACGGGTCGGTTGGGAGGCGCCTTTGTCTTCAAACGAGACCATCCTACCCGTGGAAATGCCAAAGTCTTGTTCACAACATTGGGGTATCAACTTGGACTGAATAGTGAAGATTGGAAGGCCCTGATCTCAGAGATCACTGAGCTTGATCCCTCCATCGTGGGCAGGGAGATGCAAGTCCAGCTGCACCATCTGATTGTTGAGCCATGCCGGCTGCTCACAATTTCCCCGCCTGCAATCCTCCTTATTGATGGCCTGGACGAGTGTCAACACGAAAGTGTCCAATCCGAGATACTGCGCCTCATCGGAAATGCTGCCCGCCAATATCCGACCACTTTGCGATTTCTTGTCGCGAGCAGGCCTGAGGCCGCTATTTCCGAGACCATAGAGGACCCTGTGTTCGATGGGTTGTTGACCCGCCTCAATGTTGAGCAGTCATTCGAGGATGTTCGAACGTACTTGAGCGCTGAATTTTCACGCATCCATCGTGAGCACCGCAACACGATGGGCAGTATTCCAATTCCGTGGCCATCACCGGATATCCTCGACAATTTGGTTAAAAAATCCTCCGGATACTTTGTCTATGCGTCCACCGTCATCAAATTCATCGACGACAAATGGTTCCGTCCGACTGAGCGGTTGGATGATGTTCTAAACCTACGCTCTGACACCCCATACAAGGCTCTCGACCAACTGTACATCCATATTCTGTTGAATGTCCCCCTACAGTTTCGCTCTAGACTCTTGGACATTTTTCAATGTGTCGCCATGGGCTTCCGGTTCACTCCTGGTACAATTGACAATTTTTTTGAGTGGCCCCAAGGGGATAGTCGACTGATCCTTCGGGGACTGCCCTCTCTGCTCAAAGTACCCAACTCTGAGACGGGATCCATTTCGGCTCAACATGCATCATTGCTGGACTTTCTATGCGACAAACAAGCGACAAAGGACGATCATCGACTTTTCATCTGGACTTACAAACACGCATGCATGTAACTCGAGCGGCTCTCAAGACTTTTTCTGCTGAGAATGGGCCGTTTCCAACAATGTGGTGTGCAGTCTGCAATCTTTATCACATTGCCTGATTGGTTCTTTCGATGCAGGGGGCTTGGCGTCGATGATCTTTGTAGATGTATCGGCTCTGTCCCGCCTTCACTGGAGCTCGTGCCGCTGCTTCAAAGTCTGAACCCAGATGCTCTCTGCAGAGACATACTGGTTTATGACTGTGAAGAGGTGGTGGAAATTGGGAAGGTTGTAGCTTGGTTGAAAGTAGGTTTCAACTTTGAAGCATGAACATCTTATGCATCTTCTGAGTAGGAAATTCGTCCTACACCGGAAGATGTCATTTGCCGCTGGCAGAATTACCATTTCATGTGCCTGTCTGAATTGTCGTATCAGGCACTGCCGGACCAGGACTGGGAGCCACACCTACCTCAATGATTATTTTCCCTATCTGCACAGATGCTTTGCGTACTGCAGACAAAGATGTCGCGGTTCCTTCCGCTTCCACTGGCAGCCTATCGTCAGCTTGTGGCCCAGTCTCCCGAGGTTGTTCGAATTTTCCAGGCCAGGTGGCTCCTCAATGGCTATCGATATTTGAATTCAGTGTACGCACGTCTTTTATTACATGAGCCGTGGGATAACATCATGCGTGCAGTCGCTGCTTTCCGGTCAGCCACAGAGAACCTTGAAGTTGAGGGAATAAAAAATCCACTCCAAGTGATTGCTGCTACTACAATCACTTTGCTTGCTCTCTCCCTGGAACTTTTCCCCGATAGTGCGCAGAACCTTCTAGGGGAGTTGGCGTGTGGCTGCCTTCGTCCCCTTGATCTGCATCTGACTCGGTAAGTTGGCTTTCCGCATGAAGAGCCGAGCTCATTCCATATGCAGGATGAGAATAAACCTGAATACCCTCGCATGGGGGCAACTCGTTCGATGTTCCCCATATCCGAACTCCCCACTCTTGTGTGCGCTGGAAGAATTCACCCCAACCTGGGATAACTTCAACTCGCCTCTCATGCTGTCACCGGTCGAGTTCCATGATGTTATTCAATGGCTCAAGGTGAGGCGAGGGCCTTGAATTTCCACTGTATACTCACAATAAATTCACCATTAGGCACACTCAGACTTACCAATGGTCCTCATCGCACGCTGGGAGGGCTATTTAGCCGAGCGCCAGAATCTGCGCCAGCATCCTGGCATGTCGTTCAGCGAAGACCTTGAAAGCCGATGGGAGTCCTCCAAGTTCTGGCGATCTGGAGAAAACCCCTCCGAGTCCAAGTTGCGTGCTGACTTTGATGAAGAGGCGGTAATTCGGTCTTATGAAAGGGCAATAGAGTCCTTGGGTGAAGGTCCGTTGGCTGAATCGGACTTGGAATCGGAGTCACTGGCTGAAGATCCGTGGCACGAATCGGAATTGCAATCGGAACACGACGACGATATTGATGAGCACTACCTTGATACGGATGAAAAGGGTGACGATATGTACGAGTAGCGTACCCTTGTTCCACTTTTGTCTTGGTTTGCTGTAGAATGTAACACTTGATTTTGTTACAGAAATTTAGACTACAGCGACTCAAATACTGTACCCTTTTGTATGGGTGAAACCACTTTCAAGGTGTGACTGAAACCGCGAGGTTGAAACCAGAAACGACTGGTGAGTTATGCGTTACATGAGAAACAAACCTCAATTTTTTCGTGTTTTCGGCAGAGTTTGAGCAAAAAATTAGCATGTAACACAAAATTTTGTAGAAAACGACCCCCGGGTTACGCGTTACCTCGGAAACGAAACGGGGGCTGCGTTACGCGTTACGTTTCACCCATACAAAAGGGTACAGTACCAGAATGTACAGAAAAACCCGGAGCAACCAAGCATTCTCCCAGCGAATGTCTCTGAAAGAGGAGTTCATTCTGCGGCCAAATCGTCACGCAGCAACCTTTGCTGCAGCATCTTTTTGGTAAGCACTTTATATCTTGATGTTGCACTTGCCCGAGCATGTAGCATGTATCCCTCCGCTAATTGACATGTATCTCGTAGTTAAACTTTCAACATGCCGGCTCGGCTTGATCGCGGATCAGACACGGTTACATGTTGCATGACCGTTGACGAACACACTGGAACTTTGAGGAAACCAGCATTATAGCTATCTATCTCCGAATCTTAGATTCTTTCCTTCATCCTTCGTGCCAAGGATGCGGAAGAAGGAAAGGAAGTTTACATGCACTTTCACCGCGTGAAAAACTGGAAACAAATTTGAATGATTCTCTCCTGTGCGGTTCGCAACCATTTTGGCCGAAGGCGTTGATACGGCTTCGGGCGAAATTGCCAGGGCACAAGAGATTTGAGATAAACAGCTCAATCTGTTCCGACTTTATCGGGTGGGAGTTCGCCTGAATGTCGCAGCGGAATATGGAATCCATCATATGTCTAGGCGAAGCTAAGGAAAAGCTGTGGTTCATCTGTGCCCTGAAGGGAGCGTTATCCTTACTCCGTATGTTCAGCGTCTGCGGCTCCGAAAGCTAACCTTGCAACGGAGTGAGTGGCAAGTCGCGGCGCCGGTTGTCAACGATGTCTTGAACATTGTGACCCAAGCCCACACGAACAATAATCATCGTCGGTGCAATACTCTGCGGATACCAAGTTTAAGGTGAAGCGCAGGACACAGGCAGTAAACGGTACACACAACGACGTTCATCGCAATCCCTGGCAGCACAAAGGTGTAATTCGCGGCCGTGGGAGCAGTAATAATAATGGCAGTTACAACCATAGCGTAGAACGCGCCCGATTCAAGTCTATTTCGGCATGAGCAAACAGTGCAAGGGAATCCCACATAAGCAATACAAACATCATTGCAATCGCCATGTTGTAACGACTCAGCAGCTCTTTGGCTGTGCCCACGCGCAAGGCATCTCGCCGGATCCACCAGATCCGGCCACCTGGAGCACTCAGTGACTGGCAAAAGGAGAGATGAAATGATTAGCTACCGGTAAGAGTCACTAGGGTCAAGTTGGTAATCGCTGCAAGTATAAAAGCTGAACGACGGAGAGCAGAAAGCGCAGCATCGGGACTGTTCATTGCAACCGACGCACATCCAACTCCTGTACCGAAGAATCAGTGACGCGGAAGTTGGAGTACGGAGGAGCAGCTCGCCGAAGGTGGAAATCATTAGCATCCCAGGTAAAACGATTGGTCTCCACCGGGACCCCCAGATCACAAAACAGCGATACAACTACGCCGTCTCAGATCAACTATTATCTGGATCGAGATTGGGAAAGACACTCAACGAAAAGGGAGTCCGCCAGTAAGCTGGGGGATTGTGAGATTCAGTTTTAAAATTCCAAAAAAAGGCGATCAGGGCACGGACTTGTTGCCTGCAAAGATAAGCTGTTGTCCCATTGCGAGTGATGCCGCAGTAGCTCTCAGTTTGAGAAGATTGGGGCTGGTAACATCCGAACTCGCGGTGTCTTCTTCGACCAGGACTACGACGAAGCGGACGATTTGGGCCGTCTGGGCCAGACAAAGAACAGCCTGCGCTGTTCCAAAAATAGCCACGGTGCAGGTGTAAAGGACGAGGAGCTTATTCCCTGCTGCCTTCCGGCGAGCGAGGATGTGAATGGCAAGAACGAAGAGGCTGACATATATACCTGCAGGCAGGTTGAGTACTATATGAGCTCTCCACGAAATATATCACCATAGCACACGAGCTCCACCTGTATATACAAGACGTTAATTACTCATGCCTCAAAACCTGCAAAGAAAGTCACGTACGCATGCATTGACACCGTACAAGGTCATCTGAAAAGAGGCCTCTTGGAATATGCTGGATTCGACGACGTAGTTCATCGTCAGCGTTCGCGGTGAGGAAGGGAAAACTGATGAGCGAGCTGCTTTGAAGTGGGAGGCCTTAAAGCAGAGATCAGCAAAACATCAGGCAGAGATGATCACTACGATGAAAGTTGTGCGGGTTGCTGATTGTTGCTGAGCGTTGATCTATGGCGCCGGAGAGCCTCGCCAAAATAAACTTCGGGAGACCTCGGCCATCGGGTTGAAGGGGAGCAGATGGCTGGGTTGAAGAGTCAGAGGGCCGCGCACAAGTATTCCCACGGTTGGACTAGGTACTCTCGTCACACCAAGTGGGAATCCAAGAAAAGAGGATGTCGATGCATTCTTTGCGGTATCAGATGGATTCCACTGACAGATATACGATGTCCTGGATATTCATAGGCAACGAGGGGACGGGGACCGAGAGTCAGCGAAAAATCGTGGCTCAGGCTCCGGGAGAGAAGAAGTTCAAATGACGCGGCCGGTGGTGACTGAAACGAGCACAATTTGACATGCACATTGGTGGTCAGTGGGAGCGACCGGCGAACAGAAAGACGGAGCCGCAGGATGAAGGTGTGCGCTGGTAAGGTTGAATGAATTTGGCGTCCTGATAAGTAAGTAATTCCCGGTGTGATCTCGAATGTGAATGGATGATCAGCTTCAATTCTGACTCAGTTCCCTTTGGTGGGTAGAAGTGACTTGGGTTCATTGTTGTTGTTGAGGTCTATTTGCCGCGGGACGGGAGAAGGAACAGGGCCGAGATAGAGGGAGGGAGCGAGGTGGAATAAACTCTACGCGGAACCAAATCGCAGATGTCGGTACCGCAGGCGCCAGGGAAACATTGATGCGAACTATTCGAGTTTGGTTTTGGCCAGTATGTTCCATTCCATCCATTTCTCGCAAACAGCGCAGAGTCTGTACTTCATTCTGTCGAATTCAGTTCGTGGACTTCTAGCCATGGTTATGTTGAAAACGAACCGAGGATGGAACCAAACACCAAAACCTATCGCCCCGAGCCGAAACGGAGTAAGAGAGAGCATGGTAGAATCAGAGTGCCGGATGTACCGAGGAGGAGAAAGAGAGCGTTGCGCAGACGAAAGTCGTTCCACCCTATTCCACTCGGCCCAGTATGCCGTCTAACTCGATGTTGGAGGTGCATGCGAAGAGAAACCAGGCCGAGGAGGAGACGGAATGTCGTTCGTTTCCGCGAGCGTTCAGTTCGACTATGGCTGTTGATCGACATTCACTTGCTCTTTGAATGGCTCTGGCTTGACTTTGACACTCGCTGACTAGAATCAACTTTCCGCATTCGGCCGAAGCGAACAGAAGCCCGGCTCCTCGGTGCGGTTTGAGGCGAGAAGCACAGGCCTATTAGGTGTACATATCATTCCGCGACGATTTGAAGCTATTTGGGTGTTGGGGACAAGGAAGGATGGGGAACAGGAAGCAGCGGGTTAAGACAAAGGCCGAGCTCGCCGACACCGATTCAGATTGGCCGGCTTTGAACGCCGGGACTTGCATAATGGTTTGTTTCTCGAGTTGACAGACGGAGGAGAGTGTCAAGCGCCTCGTGGCCGACGAAAATTGAAGTCTTATTCGTTTGTGTGGAGAGAACAGGTCAAACCCGAGCGGCGTGCGCGTGTGTGCAATTTGTTGTGTAATAAATATCTTCGAAGCTCCGAGACATAAGGAAGGGTTAATTAATGTTTTCCTCTGCAAGTTGGTGGTTAGAATTTTGATTTCCAGTGGAGACCGGAGGCAGACGACGAGTTGAGCGGCTTTTGAAGTGGCCTATTCGGTTTGAGAACGGTGTGGAGCGGAGACCGGCCAAGTTCGTGTGGGTCAGAGTCCGAGATACGCAAGGTGGTGAGATGGAATTCACAGCGGAGAGTGCTTGAAGACCAAGGAAAATTTGAGGAAAATCGCGGAGTCCAATATTCGTTGCCACTCGTCTTCAGCTTTCCTCACCACCTTACCCAAAGCGGCGTCAGATCCTCCCGCGAAGCCCCAAAAGCGAGCTGGACAGTGGACGTCGAAGCCAAGAGACGACATCAATCAAAGCCACGACACGACCAAACAAACGCGTCTTCCTCTTTGCTTCCATGTCAATTTTTTCATTTCATTTGCTGAATTACCTTACTCACAGAAGGCTTCTCTTGTTGACTGACTGACGGCTGCTGCGTTATAAGAACGCGCAAGCAGAGCGTGGTTCCAGTTTCCTCTTTCTTCCTGCTCATCCTCACCTTCCGTTTAGTTCTGCGCACCATGTACCCCTCCCCAGAGGTAAATTATAACACCAATCCTAGTAATAGCACTAGACGGCCCCGCCGGCAACGCTCCTTCTCCCTCGCCGAATTCCGCGCACTCGTCTCTGCGGCGCTTGACCCAGACTCCGAGGACTCGGCCGCGTTGTTGTTTTCCTTTTCCTCATCTGCTTCCCCGGCGTCTACACCTACACCTACTTCGACGTTGGCATCGTCCTCGGCACTGAGCACCCCGACCGCAATTCGCACCCTCGAGCGAAAGAAATCGGCGCTCCCCCTGCAGCCCACGCACACGCAGTCCCGCGTCCGGCTCCTCCTCGCAAAGCTCAAGAAACGCGCCGCCGCACTCGTTCGTCGTCGGCGCGGGTCACACTCCTCTTCTTTGCATAGACCCAGCGTGCGCTCGGTCCACGTCCAGATCCAAACCGCTGCCGAGGAGACCGAGCTACTCTTCGAGCCCTACCTCCCCCTCGCCGCGCAGCACGAACACGCTCTCCACGATTCCGGCCGCGCGTACCCGTTTTTGCTGCCGGCCACGCCACGCATCTCCCTTGCGCGCGCTTCGTTCGCCTCTCCCTCGTCGGAGGAATCATACTACCCCTTCTCCGCACACACCACTCAATCGGAGGAATCGCACGTGCCGCCCTCGCCCACCACGTCCACTTTCTCATCCTCTTCTGCCTCTTCCTCTGCAGGTGGGTGTTCTTCCCCTTCCTACGACCACGCACACTCGTACTCGGGCTGCACCAACGCTGGGTCGGAGCCTCAGCGCCCATGGTCCGTAGCGACGTACGATTCCGGACTCGCTTCACCTTTCGCACCCGCCGACGGACTTGGGCCGGGCATCGAGGCGGAAGCAGATCCCTTTGCCAAAGGCGCAGTCCGCGTCGTCCATCGGTCCTGCGAGGCACTCCCGCATCCAACGGTGCTTGGGTCGGGGTATTGGCTGCGCGGGAGCGGGGGCTACAACGCGGGAGGGGGTGGAACGAGGCGGGCGAAGCGGGGGAGGGAGAAGCGCGTGCGGAGGGATTTGGAGCTGGCGTTGGCGGAGGGCGGAGTAGCGGTGCAGGTGGAGCAGGAGGGGAAGCAGCAGTCGTCCCCGCCCTCCTCATTCCCATCTTCTTCCTCTTCGCACCTACCGGCACCGACTTCCGCGACCCAACAGCTGTCTTTATCCCGCGCACATACCACACCTGCCACAGCCACTCCGCGCACTCGTACACTGCGCCGCACGACGCGTACCCGTCCAGGCTCGCCGTTCCCTTTGACTCGGGGGCTAACCTGCTGATTCGGTCGTCTTCAACACATTCTCGTTCGCTCGCTGCTTGTTGCGTCGACAGAAATCCGCTCATTCTCGTTCATTGCTTACAAACTCACTCGTTGCTAGAAACTAAATTGGAAGCCCAACTCATCTTGTACTTCTTGCCACTCTCCTTCCCCTCGCTCGCTCGCTCATTAGACCTGCTGCAATTTGCAAATGTCTTTTTTTGTTCCACCGCTCCTTCCGTTGTACTCGCCCTTCCTGCTCTCTCGCACTCGTTCCTTGTTGTACCACGACCCTCCTTACACTTGTACTAATTCCCTTATCTTAGAAGTAACCCTACTTTTATCCTAGCTACCCACCCCTCCCATGCGTAGATATTATCGTAGTAGATTTTGTGCGCGGGGTAATCGTAATTCTGACGTTGCTCAAATGGTGCAATTGAATTCCTCATCGATCCCGAAGCTTGCGTTTAAAGAACCAAAGCGGGGGGACGCGTCTAAGCATTTGGCCGTGCTTGGTCGGAACTGCGACGCGTTTGGGCACGTGCTGAGTGTGATTTCTCTTCGGTTGAGTTCCAGTTGAGTTCCAGTTGAGTTCCAGTTGAGTTCCAGCGTCTTCATTCGGGAGGTTTTGAAAGTCTACTGTCGCGCCAACTCAAGTAATGCGTTACGCTGGGAAAATTTCAGGCACTTAGGCTGGATCAATCACTATGTAAGCCTTTGGAATCTCATTATCTGGTGGAGTTTGAGATGAATATAATGGGTATCGATGCATGTGCATTGATAATTGCTGACTCCATTCTTATTTTGTGGTTAAGTTTTGAAACGAGGATGGTAAACAGATTGACGCATCCGCGTTGGCTTCCCGGTCGGATCCTTTCTCATTCAAGTGTTTCTGGCTGAATTAGAGACTGGGCGTCATGGTGGGCATATATCTCGCAATGTATGAGCTGTGTGAAATGAAGCCATTCGCTCAACGAATCAGGGATTTGGGGGTGTACCCTCGTCGCCCATGACCAGCTTTCGCAACATCGCGTCAGAAAGCGCAAAAATTCAGTGGAATACACGTGGTGAAATAGGGGGAAGAATGTTTGCAGTGCTGGTAGCAAGAAGTCCGAGTCGGGTAAGAAGCGGCGCGTGAGGCGAAATAATCATTGATGCGCAAGTTGAACATCCATGCTAAGTTCCCACGGTTCAACAGTTTATGATGGTATACACCAGGCATCTTCCAGGACAAGCTCTAATCTTCTCAGCCAGGGCGGTCTCTAGAACTGTAACAGACCATTGAAGTCGCCTCCCCAAAAAATAAAATTGTCTAGCGTGTGATTCTTCCAGCCCAAGTTACCCGACGACCCATCGATGCCATCGATGGGCGCAGTGGTTCCCGAAGCTGATTGCAAAACTTCAAAAAGACCTGGAGACATTGATAATTGAACTCAAGACCTCCTGCAGCGTCCGCTCGATGCTAAGCAGGCGTGATAACCATCTACACCATGTGCCCGACGAACAAGTTCAAACAACTCGATATTAATTGCACGAGTGTCCACCCTACCTGGACCCTTGCTATTTGCGCTGGGTCGATAAGCGGACCAAGTCAGTGGCTCCTGTCTGCGATGTTCAGGCGGAGGACTTTCCCCTTTCTCTTTGGTCGCATAAATTTTGGTATGATTGGAGTCGATCGGCTTTCCGCTTTATGTATTATCGACAGTATCGACCTCAAGTTGAACGGGGTGGCATCTTAGCGAAAAAAATTCAACGGGAGCACTTGAAGCTCCCATTGAAGCTCATTTGAGGTCCCTGATCAGTAGTAGTTATGCTTCCGTATTAATCAACTGACGCACGCAAGTGCTTGTTAGAATGTGCTTACAGTACACAGACCCTAATGTCGACTCTAGGTTATCGTAAATCTAGCAGTCAGTTAGGACCGACGAACTCCTGCACCCACAGTTCTGGGGCATCAAGGAAATCAAACGGCTAGAAGGGGTCCATGTACAGTTTAGGCAAGGGGCCCTCGTCAATTAATTGTCAGTGGAAGCCCCCGCCCATATGTTCCCGATACTTAAAATTTATTTCTGCAGAACATAGCACCGACCATGATGATTGTTCGCGTGGGACTGGGACATGATATTCAAGACACCATTCAAAGTCTGCATGCGAATACTCCCCGGCCGCCGGCTCCGAGTCGTGTCCCAGGACTAATTCCACCGCTTCAACCTCCAACTCTGCAGGTGCTTCACATAAAGCCGAGGGAGGATGACGACCTCTGGGCGAAGACAGAAATATAAAGCACAGGGCACAGGTTGAATAATGAACCCTCGAATGCGCAGCTCTCAAATTGTGCAGTGAGATGCAGTGAGATCTGTAGGTGGCTCCTGGTCCAGCTCATGTGGGATTCGTTGGGCACATCTCAAGGCGGATGGAAGGGACCGAGATCTGACATGTATGGTGAACACACCGAAACATCACCATTAGGAGGCCAACTTAAATGTATTAAAACAAGAAATCAGCTTCGAGGGTTCATTATTCAACCTGTGCCCTGTGCTTTATATTTCTGTCTTCGCCCAGAGGTCGTCATCCTCCCTCGGCTTTATGTGAAGCACCTGCAGAGTTGGAGGTTGAAGCGGTGGAATTAGTCCTGGGACACGACTCGGAGCCGGCGGCCGGGGAGTATTCGCATGCAGACTTTGAATGGTGTCTTGAATATCATGTCCCAGTCCCACGCGAACAATCATCATGGTCGGTGCTATGTTCTGCAGAAATAAATTTTAAGTATCGGGAACATATGGGCGGGGGCTTCCACTGACAATTAATTGTATTGTAATGCTTTCGAGCAAGCCGAAAAATATCCCCCGGTCTGGCGTAATAGCAAGGAGTATCATCAGAATGAGGTAGAGCGCTCCGGATTCGAGGCTGGACATTCAAGATGAGATACAGCGAGAACCCCGTGAACTTGGTGAGAGACGGACATCATTGCAATGATCATATCGTAATGGCTCAGTAACTGCCGAGTCGTGTGGAGGTGCAACGCCTTACGACGAATCCACCATATTTTTCCAGCTGTGGCTCATAAGGCGCAAAAAAAGGGAGAATTAGAACAAAGAAAGTACCGGTGAGAGTTACCAGACCAGGTTGGTTGCTGCGGCAAGTACAGATGGCACATGTGACAATGAGATACAGCGCCCCAGACTCGAGTCTGCATAATACAGCGGTGGGAGAGGTTGATCGGAAACATAGAGAACACATACATCATCGCAATGGCCGTATTGTAACGATTTAGCGCTGTGCCTCCGCTGAAAAGACGCAATGCATCGCGACGGATCGACCAAATTCTGCCAGCTGTGCTTGTGAATATTACAGGCAAGGACAATCGGGGATGAAGTATTTACCAGTGAGAGCCAACAGAACTACATCAGCAAATCGGCACAACGCGGATGTGACCGGGTGGGAATGTTGATCGCAAGTCAGCCTGATCTCGGCAGATCCGGGCTCACCAGCCGCTACCAGCACAATACCAGACGATCGTTCACTGACCATTCATTCACCAAGCTTTGAGAGCCTCACACTTCCAGATCAGTATGCTAAACTATGGCAGGGTCCTAGTAGGCGCTCACAAGTAAGTACTCTTCTCGTATCAATCCGCGCAAAATCCGCGCGCACATACCAATTCTTGCTTATCTTTGCAGTGCAAGAGTCGGGATCACGGCTTGCAAGGTGGTAAGGTTAAGGCTCGTCTCTCCGGGTCTTCGGGTTGCGTTGCTTGGCCTCTTCACCTGCCTTGTCGACATGTAGAATTTATTTGATTTCGCAATCCCTTAGTTAACTAGACGGGACCCAAACTTTCGAGTCACCTCTTCCTCCGGATCCACTGCCTTCCCTCCGATATCGTACTACTTACTTGAAGATCGTCTTGATCACATTGACGAGGCGGCCAAAAATCAGCCGGTGCTGGTCTGTGCGCATCAAAGATAGGACACGTGCATGTTGGTAGCAATTGATGGGCGACTTGTGCTCTCTCTTCCCTTCTCCCATGTCCCCGCCGCTCTCTCTCCTTTCCTCCCTTCCTCCTTCCACCGCTATTCTCCTTCTATGTCCTCGACTTTGTGAAAGTTGACGTTCCTCCCGCGCACGACCCTCAAGCCTCCCTCAACACTTCAAGCAACTGGCCGGGTTCATCGTCAAAGCGACTCAAGCCTACAGTGCGACCAGAATACTGAGCTACAAGATCTCTTCACGCCGCAAGTCCTTTCAAGGTTGACGCCGCAAGTCCTCGCAAGATTGACGCCGCAAGTCCTCTCAAGATTGATGCCGCAAGTCCGCTCAAGATTGTAAGCCACCTCAAGCCGGCAAGCTTTATCCTATCCAGCTGGCCCGTACCGTCGCCACCATACGTTTCCATTACATCGCCGACGATATCTCTCCCTCACCGCGGTGTTTCCGCTATCTGCTGTGCCTTGAAGGAGAGCGATCTGAATTGGTGAGTGGACCATCGCCCCACCTCTTCCCATTGCCCTTCTCTATACCACCTTTCCCTCCCTGCACATAGTTGTATCCTGTGCAATGTAATAGTGTACTCCAAATCGATATATTGTTCCTTTATTTCGTGTTTATTGGCTTCGTCAGAACATCCAAGTGCGAGTGATAGCTGGCAATGGGCGCCGAGGGCAGTGAAAACCGCCCGACCTGACGGAAGTCGTCAGCGCTCACCCGCTCGGGCGAAAGGTTTGAGCGGTAATGAGCGGGTAATAAGGCCGTACCAGGCGTATACCAGCTGGTATCATCCTGGTGATGGCTGGCACCGCGGAGATCAAATTCTACGCGCTGATCTTTACTGATCAGTGTTGCGCTGATTTGCTGATGTAGGTTGGTGACTGCAGCTAGGAGGAACGGAACGCGCGCAACTTCTCCGAGGCCATCATTAAAGCCGTACCAAACGCATCCTTCAACTGCACCGGTGATCGGTCAGCTACGAGGAGCCAAGAGCAGGAGAAAGATGCTCACCGCAAGTGGCCACAATTAGAATGCCAGGCAGAACCACCGGCGGCCATCGTGACCCCCATATCATGAAGCAGCGATACAACTAGAGCATGCCCCGTCAGTCATAGCGCACTATTACCATGAGTTTGCTCACCAAAAGAGAATCTGACACCAAGCTAGAATTTTAATTAAGATTTAACGAAGGAAAACCACATTGATTTCCCCACTTGTTGAGCCAAAAGATAACGGATTGCACAATGTTCAATGTGCGAGAAGCAGTAGACAGCTGATATGGTATTCCCCCTTGAACATCGACTTGCACCGTACGGACTGCCACTACAACCTCTATCACACCGATAACAACTTGTGTTGTTCCAAAGAGAGCCATGACAACAGTGTGGATGAGTAAGACCTTCTTCCCTGCAGTTCTTCGACGAGCGAGGATGTACATGGCGAGAACAAAGAGGACGACATGTATTCCTTGAGGTGCATGGTGAATGAAGTCTCTGAAGGCTACTCAATCACTCACCATAAAATAAAAGTTCTGTCTGTATGAATTTCAGTCGGCGCATTATGTTACTGGAAACCGACATACACATGCCGTCGTGACTTCGGTGACTAATGCGGAGCAGTCCCAGTTGAATAAACCGGCGTCGACGACGTAAGACATAGTTCACAGTGGATGATAATGATGTGGGGAGAGCAAATGATCAGTCTCCGACCCGGGGGTTCTTAAGGCGGGGGGAGACTAAAAACAACCCAGCGAGATGGATATTGCAAGAGCACCGAGGCATATAAAGCTCCATAGCACCGTGGAGCTCGGGATGCTCAAAGATGCCCAGAAGCACAGATCGCCTGGCCAATCCAGTGAGGGGCCGTGCTTCGTGCTCAGGTAGCCTTTCTGAAGGTGGCGTCTTCTACTATTTATCATGTCAGAAAACTTGTTGTCAGTCACTATCTACGGGACGTGGAGTCAAAATACGTTGGAGCTGAGGTTCAATTGCTCATTGGAACATAGGGCAACACGGGCTATAATTGTGTCACTCATCGAGCGCGAGGCGTGATGTGGCCGCTTGCAGTTTTCCTCAAGTTTTCCTTCATACTGCCTTAATTTTTGTTGAGCTTCCTGGTTATCGACTACCAATGCGGACCCGATTGAAGGTTGAGTTCGATGAACTCGCAGCAACTTCAGAACTCACGAGAGCAAGCATTGTACATTTCTTACACCTCGATGTCCTATTTTGATCGAAATCCTGGGCTACAACAGTTCATACAATGCTCTTCTGTTCTCCCTTCTCTCCCACGCCCGGTTTAATATCGAGTTCCCGCGAGCCTGGACCTTTCGACCGTGAAGCTGGCGATTTTGCAGCCACTAGCTGGCCGGTGTGCTTATCCGTTTGCCGCTCAACTGTATCTTGAATACTACGGCCCAGCCCTACGCGTACGATGATTAACGTTGGGATGATGTTCTGGGTACAGGTTAGCAACTGGACAGATAGAGCTAATGGACCCACGATGAGGTACGCTCCCAGTCCTTCCAGCACATGGAAAGGAATATTCCATTGATACACAATGACGGTGAGTATCGCGGGAATAAAGTAAAGTGCTCCGGATTCGAGTCTGGCAAATCATGTGAGTGGTGGAGGTACGCTTACACCAAAATCTCATACACGATAGCAAAAACTGTGGTGTAACGATTGAGCAATGCCGTGTCAGCGGCAACGCGCATTGCGTCGCGTCGGATCCACCATATTCGACCGGCTGCGGTCGGTGAGCAGTGGAAAGAACGATGTGGTTATTACTGGTACCTGTGAGAATCATCAAACACAGATTCGTCGCAGTGGCCAATATGACCGTTGCTTTCTGGCTAACTTGCGGCGAAATCGCAACGAACCCGGTGACTGAAGGAAAGTTATTTCCAAAGTGGGACACTGACTGCGGCTACGCACCAAAAGTCGCCAAGATGAGAATTGCTGGCATCATAACCACCATTCGCCGTGAGCCCCATATAACGTAGCAGCGATACAACTGGTGGAATACGGTCAGCTCAATTCTGCATGGCGAGGAGACACTGAACGAATAGAGTGTCAGTTACGAAGCTGATTTTTTGTTTAGCGGATCAGTTTGGCAAGTCATCGAACTCAGCGCACTTGTTGAGTACAAGAACGGCCTCATGTGCTACGATCAATGATTCATATATCTGGGGTGGGGACGCAGGAACGGTTATTCCTGATTCCATGTGCTCTGCCACAAACCCAATTTCCACCGCAGTTTTGAAAAGACGTAGAACGATTTGTGTCGTGGACAAAAAGACCATCGCCCATGTCGACGCTAAGAGAATGTTGTTTCCTTCCGTTGTGCGACGGCGGAGGGTGTGTATTGCAAGAATGAAGAGATTGAGATAGATTCCTTGAGTCCCTGGTCGGCCCTGAGACCCTCAAGGGTGGTGGAGAGTACGCACCGTAAGAGAAAACCTGCACCTGAGAAAGCTGTCCAGCCACGGGAGCTGACATCTTTTATGAGCAGGTTGCAGAAATTTCCCCCACAAGCCAGTTGCGATCGAAGACAGTGATGGGGAAGTCGGGAGTGTAGCTCATCGTTCAGAGCTCCGCTAGGGTGGGGGGAAATGGAAAAGAACAAATGATTGAGACCGAAATTCTGTGGTGCAGATAAGTTGAAAGCGGCGCGCTGAGTGATCATCATCCTATGCTGTGAAGATTTGCACCGCTGGCAGCTCTGCCGATATCATGGAAGTACGGAATGATCATCGGGGCTCCTGCTGACTATATCTAGGGCAGTTAGGAAGGAAGTGATGATAAGTTGAGATCCGAAACAAGAATTCATCACATCAGACGTGAATAGCCATATATAATTTTGTTCACCACCAATAGCTGACGCTGGCAATAGATGACCGTCACCACGTCAGTAAGCAATCAAAGAGCAGTTTGCGGTCACGGGGGGAATCTATTTCATCTGTTGGACGAGTCTTGTTCAACCGTGGGAACAAACAAACTGGTCCTGGATTCAGTCCTTAATCGGCGAAGCATCAATTCAACTCCAACTCATCAATGGGACGGCTTATGGCGGTGAACTCCCCCTATTTTGTGCTCGCCCGCATTCCTGAGGGCCATCCACTGACTTTGACCCGGGCAGCGCCTCGGTGAACTTTGTACGGAACCGAAGTTTCGTCGTAGTGCTGTCCGAATATTAATGTACTTACCCGCATATATTACCTTGGTAAAGCATCCAATTATCTTTTGAGGGCCGGAAACAACTCACTGACCTCATTTTGACCATTGAAATTTCCAGAGAACATCAGCAAATACTGATTCACCCACCGATTTTCGAGTAAGCACCGAAGTATTATGAAAGAAAGGACACTCACGGCATATGCAGGTGAAATCTTGATTTTCAGCCCCCAAATTTGACTTTGGGAGTCACGCGTTGAGCCCGGGCCCAAGCCCAGGGTCGCGAGCCCTCAAAAATTCTGAGCCCGGGCTCAGGGTCGGGCTCGGGCCTAAGCCCTGACCTGGAATATCACTATTTGACATCTTAAGTTCGACGATTGTATATCCAAAGTTATGTTGAGGGCCTTGAGCTCCTTTGCAAATGAAATTCAAGTTGTACCAAAGGTAAGGATACACGGGCTGCAGACTGAATCTCATTACTCAACGCTCCAAATAAGTTATATACACGGGCTATTCTATGCGCTACGTTATCATAGTCAAACTCAAGTGCTAAAACTTAAGTACCGCTGGCGATAAAATTACCTTAGAACTTAAGAAAAGCTAATAAATTTGAACAAGCGAAGACGCGAGTATTTGGGATGGGGAATACACACGTCTGACAAACGAGCAGTCATTCAGCGATTTAAATAATGGTATTTACACGATTTAAGTGCAACATGCGCGTTTCGGGTAATCTCATGAAGCCTATGCAATGCGAGCCGCGTCATATTCTTCATCGCCACCTGGCTTGATATGGAGCACGGGCAACTCAGAAGCCAAAGGAAGTCTCACCGCGAGGCGAGTACTGGTTCCCTTGTTGGCCTGACTCTCAATAGTCCCTTCGATGCTATATCCCAGTCCCACACGGACAATGATCAACGCCGGTCCGATGTTCTGTGAAGCAGGATGTCGAGATTGGTCTCAGAGATTCGAAAATGGCGGCACTCACAATGAGGTGCGTTGCAATGCCATCTAGGATGAAAAAGATTTCTTGCTGGGGCTCGATTATTGCCAGCACTATTGCGAACATGCAATACATTGCTCCAGACTCCAGTCTGGCAAAAATCCGGTGAGTGGACTATCTCTCTATCAGATCATACATACACCATTGCGGTCGTCCTCTTGTAGTGATGCTGCAGCATGTTTCCGGCACTAATGTGGACTGCGTCGCGCCAGATCCACCATATCCGTCCAGCTGGGGGTCGTCCATCAGCGGATGCACCAAAATGTACAGCGATTCAACGACCTATGAGAATCATCAAACAGAAGTTTGTGGCTGTAGCCAATAAATATTGAAGTCTGGCGTTGATGTATGGTACGGCCGTGGTAACACATGCCATGACTGAAACAAAAATATTATATTGGCTTTCGCAGCCAAACACTAACGTACCCATGGTGGATACGAGGAGAGTCCCGGGTACCACGAGTATTCTCGTTTGGTATCCCCAAATCACGTAGCACCGATACAGCTAACATATCGGTTAGGTCGCTCACCACAATCTGGGAAGTAAAAGACAGAACCAATAGAGAATCCCACACGAGGCTGTTAAATGAGATTAGTTCAGAGTGGAAATAGGAGCGGACAGGTCGAATAACTTGTTAGCCGCAAAAAGTAAGTCGTGCGCCTCCTGCAATGAATTTGACGTGGCGGCCAGCCTCAAGAGAGACGCGGGAGGTGGTTGCACTGCGTCGTGCACAATTTGGTCGTTCAAGAAATGAATATCCACGGCTGTCTTGATGATACAGAGGACGATTTGGGTCGTCTCTAAGATGGCCATTGACCAGTTCGCCAGCGGGATGATTTTTCCGGACTTTCTTCGGCGGCCAAGAGCATATAGGGAGAAGAAGAACAAGTTGATATAAATGCCTTATACTGAGATTAGCCTTCGAAGCCGATGGATGAAGATATTGCCAACCATAAAGGAAAACCTCTGCCTGTGACAACTGTTATCCTGGATACGATTTATTTTGCTGTGTGCCACGTACGCAAGCTGAGATGATTTTCAATACCATCCAACGCCAGTTGTAATCGAATAGCGCGGAATCCACAACATATTGCATTTGCGAGGGTCCTAAGGAGGTGTGAGGGACTAAGGAGGAATAATTAGCGGGCGTGGGGCTATTTAAATGAGGATCTCAACAGAGCGCTCTAAAGATGCGTCGAAGGGATGATGACTATCACCTAAAAGATAACTTGAAATACAGTTCCGTAGAACGACCTGCATCTCTAGGCCCTAGGGCGGCCTACTGACGACTCGAAGAAGGTGAATGCACGGGACTCGAGATTACTAGTAGGAAAAACGTCTAAACCACAAATCGTGGCTCACTGCATCTGCCTCAACTTGACGACATGAAGAGATGATCAGGGAGACGTCAGCTTGAAATAAACCCTAGGTTAGAGAGCTTATGATGAACCTGAAGCTGTGTGTGATTATTTGTAAGGCGAAGTTATGGCCGGCAGCCCGAACGAATCGCGGTCGGCAATGTGATGGTCAAAACCGAATATTTCCGCGGGTTGCGATCGAATACAGTGATGGAAAAGTGAGGACTGTAGCTCATCGTGCCGAGCGAACTCCCGCTCCACCAGGGTGGGGGACAAGGGAAAGGAACAACCGATGCGACTGAGACGGAAACTCCAAGAACTATATACATCGGACATAGACTGGTTACGAGTCTACATCGGACAGTGGCACAGACAAGTACCACGGATCATAATGCCTGTAGGCTGTGTAGATTGACCGGCTCTGATGTACGCACGAAAATATCAGGGCAATCATCCATCACTCCGGGAGACAAGTTTTGTCAGAGAGCGAATATTAATAGTGACGCCACACAGTCGGTAAACTCAACGAGCAGTTTGCGGTCCCAGGGGGAGCCTATTTCATCTTTTCGACGAGAGGTTGCGCCGCTGTTGAACCGTGGGAAAGAAAATAAACGACTCGGTCCTTGATCGGCGACGCATCACTCATCAATGGGACGGAGACGGATGTGGCGGTGAACTCCCCCTATTTGGTGCTCGAGGGCCATCCACTGATTGAGACCCGGGCAGCGCCTCGGTGAAATACGGTACCGAAGTTTCGTCGAAGC
Source organism: Mycena alexandri (assembly GCA_029233265.1). Taxonomy (NCBI): domain Eukaryota; kingdom Fungi; phylum Basidiomycota; class Agaricomycetes; order Agaricales; family Mycenaceae; genus Mycena; species Mycena alexandri. The sequence goes on from JARJCM010000199.1 coordinate 100,466, forward strand.
GTAGTCTGTCAACGCCCTTACCGCCTCTTCTCAATTCTGCTCCCTGTCCTGATACCTATCCGACTCATCTTTCACAACGCCCATTTGGCCAAATGGTAAGGCGTCGCACTCGTATAATAAGGTGAAATGCGAAGATCAGCTGTTCGATTCAGCTAATGGGCATCTCCTTTTGCACCTTTACATCAGATCGATTTTTTTTTTTTTTTTGTGGCCTGTGCATAAGACAGAAGCTTCTTGCCGGCTATTTTACTGTGAAGTCCCACTCGGCGCGTGCTAGCGATTTCAACACGTCCGGGATAATGGAGGTAATTACTTGAGCCGTGGGAATCTCAACGTAGGCTAAGCTGGTAAGGCGTCGCACTCGTACATTTGTCTGAAACGTGAAGATCAGTTAATGGGCATTTCCTTTTGCTCTTTTCCTGTTTTTTTTTTTCCAAAACACCGCAACCTATTGCCCGGTGATACGGCATCCGGTCTGAGGAGGCGTGCTGTTTTCAAACGGCAGAGCGCCCAGGCATAGCATCAGTTAGCCTGTGCATGATTACTCTCTGGGAGATGTCGCAAAAGTGCATCCAGATAAATTACTCTGAACGGGCCGAGCATGCCTATATCTGATGGCCGTCAATCGATTACGATGATTTGATCCTGGTTCAATGCTGGTTCAACGCCACCATAGAATGCCAGTGCTGGGGAGGTCATTGGAAGTCACCCCCTCCAGCTTATGTGCCCAAGCTCTCGTTGCAGCTAAAACTCCCTGAGTCAGTCGCGTTGTGCGGTCCCACCGGTTCAGACAAGGCTTTTTCGCGATTGGGTGGCCCGGGGATGTACACACAAGCGCCCACTTGAACAGCCTAGTTAGACATCGAAGTGATACAAAGCTTCTGTGCGTACACACAAAGTCAACAATGCCCTTGCCCACCAGTAAACATTTTCTCTCATTCTTGGTACTGGTGCTGGAGGAAAGACACCAACAAGCTGTCTTCAAATCCCGCAAAGATCGTTCAAGTCCGTGGAAGGTTGCGACGTTTAACGATCTCACTCGTCATGTCGGGTGGTCCTCCGCCCACTGGCAGCAAACTTTAACGGCCGCAGGGCTTGTCCAGAAAGACATCGTTGGGCTTTGGTAAGTTCCTCTATGGATATGTGATCACTGCTGATCATTGCATCCAGGCTTACTGGCCGAAAGTACGACGACGTGGTGAACATCATGGCTGTGTCGGCGGCGGGGTTTGTTCCTCAGCTTTTCAGTGTTGTATTTCCGAATCCAGAGGTCATCTGGGACTTGCTCTCTGCCAGTGGGGCTAAAGCCTTAATCTTTGACACCCAGTTCTCCGCCCAATCCGCGTCGGCACCAGTGCCAGTTTCCCAGCTGCGATTTTGGCTGACTTCGATTCTGAAAACAGTCCAAGAATTAACATTGCCCCCGCAGCCGCAGAGGACAATGCCCTTATTGTCCATTGCTCAGGAACAACCTCCGGCTCTCCCTGGCTAATTCTTCTCCATCACGCCTGGGTGTTCGCAATGATGGATTTCAAATTCACGGGCGCCTTGAAGCTTGGTGAATTTGAGGGCACCGATGTAACGAACACGATCAGAAGTTTAGCACATGTTGGGTCATTTATGGGCAAGTTTTTTCCCATGCTGCCTTACACGAGTATAATTCTTTGTTCAGCATTTGTGTCTGCCGTCTACGCTGGATTTACGACCGTACAGACGTCGTCGATGGGCATGCCTACAGATGAACTAATCGAGCTGACCAACACTTGTGGCCTGAACTGTGTAGCGATGTATGCTCCGTTCTTGTCAGTCCACATCAAAGCCACGCAGGGAAACCCCACTGTGCTGTCTGCCCTTCGAAATTGCCATCAAATTCTACACACAGGTGTTTCTCTTAATGCGGAAGATGAGAACTGGGCATACGACCATGGCCTCCCAATAACGGTGGGATATTTGTCTAATCAACCTCCTAGAGATGTGTTCTGATATTCACTCAGTCCATGTACGGAACTTCTGAAACAGGTGAACTCACTCAACTTCAGAACAAATACGATACTGACGGTCGATCAGCACCGCTGATGACCTCCGTCCTGGGTCGCAATCCAGTGGACCGCCTCCTGCGCTTTATACCGGGGTGCTCGGCTAAAATGGTTGAATATATTTCGAGGGACGACGGCACCGGGGTCGATGCAGCACGGTTGTGGGAAGTAGTGTTGCCTCCCGGCCAAAATGACAGCCCTCATCCCTCGTTGTTTGGGGAAGACAATCTATACCACACTGGCGATATTTTCGAAGAAGTACAGACCGGACTCTATGCGTTGAAACGGGCAAGATGCGCTAACAGTGAAAATGGGCTAACTAAGCTCTGAATGCGGGCTAGCTGAACACTAACACACCACACACAAAACCTAACACAACACCAAATCCCCTACTTATACTTCACTAAGACTAAGCGCGTCTTCCTCAGTGAGTTCGGGTCCGAGCCGTAGTATGCGACTACTGGTTTGGATTCCTAGCACAACGAGAATTGAATTATGGCCTCAACTATCCCAACTAAACAAACACCACACTCTCGGCTAGCTACCCTTGACGTTCCGAAACAAGACTTCCCAAGGTTGGGATGTACAGGTTTGGGGGTGATAAGGATGTTTACTAGGCGGACGTACAAAAGTACAGTCGTCCTAGGCGAGGTAAATGAAGTGTCTATCTGAAAACTCCCAATAATGGGCTAAGCTGCTTCTCCTGCACTTCCTCTATGGCTTGGCTAGCTGAATGCTGCTAACGGCCGACTTAGACTCCTCTGAATCCAAGCTCTTTTCTGTTACACTTGGGCTTATTAAGGACCCGGAGTATTCTCTTAGCTCAACTAGTCGGTCAATGAATCAACTGGCAGTTCTACCAAAGTGCTGTGCCGGGCGTGGTCCGTTTTACGGGAGGCGTTTCCTGGTCACCCAATGCGTAGCTACCACTGAAGTCCACCACAAAGCTAGCCGCAACTCTCAAACTTAAACTCTCGTGCTCTCGGTCCTGATTTATACGTGGAGAGTGGCGCTGCTCACAACCTCCCAACGCGAAGCTTCGACTTATTGGTTCACACAGTTACTTCTGGATCCAACAAACAACGCTGCGATTTCTATAGACTGGTTTACAGCAGAGAAGGTGCTTTATCTCCGCTTCGACTGGCCTGAGCACACCCTTATCAACAGTGCGATGAGCGGGGCATGAACTGGTCTCTAGCGGTATTTTATGAGGCTTTATATACTGTTCAGAGAGGAAATGATGAGGTAAAGAGAAATGAGTAAAACAGGCCGATGTTCTGGTCATGCGACCGCCTCCGGAAGACGAGCCGGGTCTATTCTTGGTCTGGGCCTGCCTAGCTGGTCAACTATCTGACCATCTCGACAGCAAACCGGGTATAATTGCCTTTCTCAGCGTGCTAGTCTGCACCCGAGCAACTCTCCATGTGCAACTCCACTCCGGAACTACTATTCCCGGTGCAGCTTGCTCATAATCACGCCATTCCACCCGCTATCTTACGGACTGAACATCCTAGCGTTCATCCACTGCTCCATCTCAACATGAATTCACTGTTTCTGCTATTTGTCTTCGTTAGGCTCTTTGGATCGCGTCGCGTCCATCACCTGACCTGCTGGTGGGTATACTCCTATACCCCTATAGTTGGTCCCTTCGCATTGTCTCAGCTAGCGCCACTTCAGCCGCTACTGTATCGACTTCAGCAGGGTCTGTCCAGCGGCTATGGTACTAGCCGCCTTCCTACACCTGCTAGCTCGCTCGTGCTAGTCCCTACTCTGCGCTAGCTCTGACCAAAGCTCCGTCTGTGCAGTCGTTGGTCCTCGTTCATAGAATCCTTGACACTCTGAGGTACTAGACCTGTATGTTTATCTCCTTGATGCGTGTATTCGCCTAGTGTAACGCTTGTAAACCGCGCCTAGCACTATAACTCGTACTACAGCCAGCAGCCGGAGCTCACTCTGACTCTTCTTTGTACCACCGAACAGAGTTCCCATTGCTAGTTTGTAGCCCTGAGAAGCTAATAATGTGCCTAATAGAAGCTAGCAGACTTCGTCATGCACTAGCTCTAAAAAACGCAAAATGTAGCTAGATGGCAGCACATTGCAAACACGCCGTTTCAGCGTTCCACGGACAATCTGGTGATTGGCTCAAGACACTGGGCGGCTTCTGTGACACAAAGTGAGCTCAATTGCAGCGGCTTTCCACACCGGCGCTTGCTCATGCACACCACACTTAGGTCTATCGAAGATAACGTGCACAAGACATGCGGGGGTTTGTTATACGATGCCGTAGTTCTCGGAACGAACCGGCGGTGTCCTCTTCTCTTTGTAGAGACACTCACTGAGCTAACAACTGAGGAACAAAAGCTGGATCTTGCGCACGAGATAATTCGCCGAACCGCAAACTTCAATCAGTGCCTCTTCCTTTATGAGCGAATTGAAAACCCGAAGCATATATGGGTTCTGGGAAAAGGCACCCTCCCGCGGACAAAGGTTCGAGAATTCTTTTCGATTTCGCGCGTGGCTGCTGATTGGTGAACTGGGGAGCAGGAAAAAGGAAACGTTCGGTGAATTTACTTTGTGGACTCCAGGATCAAGCGTTGAAGTGACATTCCTGCAGACGAAATGCCACTGAGAAAATGTTTGCTAGCGAGCTGGATGATATGTGCGCCTAGCTGCGAGAAGTTCTTTGCACGCTACATCATGATCAAGTTTAGCGAGTTTCTTCATATTAGTACTTGTAGAACATTTATTCGTTTCGTGCGCTCCTATCTTACTGCCAAGTTTTCATATGTGACGTCAATATGTATTGAGCTGTAAAGATCCAAGCTATTTGGATTATCCCAATTCCGATTTATTCCACGTGCTCAACGGTCCCAGGCGGGGTTGCGGTTGAATTTGGAGTAACTTTCCTCGTTTTCTTTCCTCCCACCTCCACTCCCAGTTGCTCTTCTTGCTCTCCTCGTCTCCCCCCTCCCTACAGAATGCTTGAGTGTGAACTAAACCCTGGAATGGTTGTGTGTTCTGTTGACATTGTGTAGATATCTGTGGAGATAACCACCTTTACAATACTACTATATGGGCCATATACTGTAAAATAATTCATGTAAAGAAAAGAAAAAAACACACACCTTGAAGCAGGCTGTAAATAAACGACACAGGTTGTTTGTATGTCTGGCGGACTTTCATTGATTGTCCTAGAAAGACGCAACTTGCTCTCAACCATTATTTGCCCAAGGAAAACCACAGCCTAGACTTGGATGAATGATGGCAAAGGAGTAGAGTTCTAAATGTGTGCCATCCAAGTGCCATCTGTACAACGCCCACCGGTACCGATGCCGCCTGTCCCCATCCCCCGCATGCGATGCTTGCGGCGCGGCGTATGAAACCCGGGCGCATTTCCTCCTCCACTGCCCTGCGTGGGAGAGCCTCTGTCCCCCGCTCCAGCATGCTTCATACAGCGCAGGGCTGCTTGGAGCGGTGGACGTGCGAACACTCCTCAACCATCCTAAAGTCATCAAAGTTACAGCACGGTTTATTGCAGATACCAAACGCTTTAGCTAAGCTCTGTCCCTCTCTCCCTCTGTCTCCTTTGTCCTTTCTTACCATACCTCACTAATTAATACCATCTCCTCTCCCCTCCACCCACAAATTGTTGTACTTCCCACCCTCACTCGCAATTTTCTCTACCCACCGTAGCACTTTTCTTCATCACCACGATTCCCATCACGCTCTCAAATTTTCCCTTTTTTCTTTCCTTATGCTACTAGATATACAGGCATCGCATAACGCCCCAGTAGTTACTTACATACAAGCCCCCGCCTACTTCACGTAGAGTACACCGGTGTTCGGGAGAAATGTTTCGTGCGTGTTTTTAACGGAATGTTGATCAATATTTGATCAGTAATCACCGAATGTTTGGGAGACGTCAGCAAAATATAAATCGTTGAATCCCTCAAGGCTTGCTCAAGCTCGCATTTCAGGAACATTGAGTCAAACATTTAGTCAAGGTTCAATGAATATTCAACCATCTATTTGAGCATGCTGAAGAGAGCTTTTTTGGGGGCAAACTGATGTATATTATACGAATAAAACACGTGCGGCGGCAGCATTGGACGGTACATTAGACTAGCATTGCAATAAGATATATACTCGCATCCTGGCGCGATGAGACCCGGTACTGATTCTACCACTGTCCACTGTAATCATTCATCAACCCTCGGATGACGCGGTAGATGCTGCGCGCCGGGTCGACACTCTGGACTCAGAGGGACCAGCAACAGGGGCAACAGCCGCAGCCGCAAGGGTGGGGAGTGTGACATGACCATACAGTTGGAGGTCCGGATCCAGTATCTTCTGTTTAATGAAGCTACGGCATGGTCAGTGATCAAGAACCCGAATGTATGAGGTATAAACACGCACCGCGACTGCGTGGTAGCACCGGTATGCTTATCCCGAATCTTTGCAAGCTTCTTGTTGACAGATCCCCAGTAGCCCGCGCCTGCATCTTCTGCTGCAATGAAGCACTACATTCATCGTGAGTGTTGATCCAAAAATTATCACGAAGTAGTGATCGTCACGGGTAGGCGGACCTGTGGCGGGTCATGGGTACGGGTCAGTCCGGGTACGGGTACGGGTCGCTCTTGGATTTTTTTCGCGACCCGCGGGTTCCATAAGGACCTGTGGGAATATACCTCCGTGCGCCTTTTATCCTTGAATAGCGAGCAAAAAAATCAGAAAGGCTCACAGAGATAAGTGTCTTCATCAGAAGATCAATTCTGACCCACTACCACACATTTTTGGGCGGCTTTCCGTATTCCAGCGGAGTTCGACCAGATTTGGCTGTTCATCAAACTCGGTATATGGTCTCAACATACACCTCAGGACATCTACAGTGCCTTTCTACTGCCTAGAATGAAGAGATAGTTGAAGTCGTGCTGTTATATCCATGTCCCGATCCTTCGGACCTAGGTCCGAGGATGGCCGAATGGCTCCGTTGACTCCGGACTCCGCTCCGTCGGAGCGGAGACGGAACGACGGAGCGCGGCGGACTTCCTTCAGAAGTCCGTATCGCGCCATAAGGCGACATCCTTATTGTCCGCCTCGCTCAGGACTTCTTACTTATTGTCCAAACTACTTCTTCCAAGTCACCTGACTTCTTCCACCCCTTTCGGATATAACCTTATTGTTACTTCCGCATGGAACCTTACATATCTCCTTTCCGTATTACAATAAGACCCTTTAGTATTTAATCACTTAGACTACAGCACTGTACATCTCGCCACACTCCCGGACACATCCTAGACACTGGGTCTCCCATTCCGGGCCCCCAGTTTGACTCCGACACTGCCGGTCCCGACTCTGGACCCATCGGAGGCACATTCCCAGTCCTAACTCGGACCCCACTTCCCAACATACCGGAGGTGGCTCCATCCGTTCGCTCTGAACATTCGGAGCATCGGGAATCTCGAAGCCGCTCTCACTCCGCTCCGCCAGGAGGCAACGGAGGTGGAAGCGGGCCGGGAAGTGACGGCGACGAAAGTCGCGCCCCTACTCCTCCGCCTCGACGCTCCGGTGGCAGTCCTGACCGTGGACGTCGCGGAGGAGGAGGCGGGGGTGGCGGAGCAGGGGGAGGCGGAGGCGGAGGAGGTGGCGGTGGTGGTGGAGGTGGAGGCCCCCCTCCGGGGCCTGCAGTTCCTCCCGGGCCAGCTGCCCCTGATAATGAGAGCAGAGGAGAACGTATCCTCATCGACACTCTCACCAAATTCGCCACTACCTTGGATCGGTACAACAATCAGACCATGGCACCTCGGTCGAGCAAGTCGAACCTCCGGAACCCGGATACGTTCGACGGCACGGACCCCGCTAAACTCCATCCCTTCCTCACCCAGTGTTATCTCCACTTCGCCGAGCGCTCCCAGGACTTCCCGGAGGACGATGACAAGATCCTTTACATGATCTCGTATCTCCGCGGCATCGCTCAGCAGTGGTTTGCTCCGAATATGTATGACCCCACGGCCATTCCGGCCTGGGACGGGAACTTCCCGGTGTTCATCAGCGAGCTTACGCTCAATTTCGGACCACACGATCCGGTTGGAGATGCGGAGGATCGCATCCGCACTTGCCGCATGAAACACGGCGATCGGATCGCGACCTACGTCTTGGCATTCGACACTCTTGCTTCCCTAACCACATGGGGAGACTCCGCGCTGCGACACGCCTTCTACGAAGGACTTCCGGACCGCATCAAAAACGAAATGATGCATCACGCTTACTTGAACACCTTGTCCGGTGTCAAGCAGGTGGCCCGGCTCATCGACAGCCGCTACCACAAGCGTGAGGCCGAGAAGGCGCGTCAGCGGGAACGCGATCCCGGCCGCGGACCAGGCTCCGGTCCCTCAGGGGACTCTGGAGACCGCTCCGGTGATCGTTCCGGGAAATCTTCGGGCAAACAGAAGGACAAGAAGGGTGGTCAGCCCTCCAAACCTTCTGGTGGCAATAATGCAAACCCTCCTCCTCAGAACTCCGGTAATCAACGCGCCGGAGCGGGGAACGCCAACGGGAAAGGCGGCAAGGCTTCGGAGTCTAAACCTAAGACTCCGGCCTACATCGAGAACCTTACCCCCGACGGACATATCAAGGAGGCGGAGCGTGAGCGCCGGCGCCACAACAACCTCTGCATGTACTGCGGAGGTTTGGGACACAAAGCGGAGGACTGCAAGAAACGCGCCAACGCCCCCTCCGGGCGCGCTGCGTGCGCGGAGTCTTCTTCCGCTCCTCAGGAATCCCCCGAGCAGTCAAAAAATTAGACAGCAACTCGGATCATACCTCCGATCCCTATCCGAGTTGTGTTGACTCCGGGGATCTCCCTGAGGTTCGTCTCAACGCGTCCGCTCTTTCACCTAATGCCCTTTACGTCGATCTATCACCCTCCGTCATCAATTCATCATCATCTATCACCGTTCCGGACGAATGTTCAACCATTCCTCCGTCGGTTGTATTAAGTCTCGCTGTGGGATTCAACTCCGTGTTACGTACTCTTATCGACTCCGGATCATCTCACTGTTTTATATCAACTAAAATAGTAGAATCCAATGGTTTTGTTCCGTACTCGGTTCCCCCCGTAAGACTCCGATACCTCGACGGATCATCATCCATCATCACCCGGAAGCTTCGGCTATTCATCCGGTTTCCTTCCGGCACAGTCCATCAACAGGACTTTTTCGTCACCCGTCTTGATCCGCCTTGCGACATTGTTCTGGGATACAATTGGCTCTACCGCTTTAATCCGTTGATTAACTGGTCCGACGCCAATATCTCATTCCGTCCCACTGTCTCCGAGGTTGGATCCCCGTCGACACCTCTGGATACTACTCCAGATTCTGTTTCGGTAGCTCCGGTTACGGACAAGACGGTTCCGGCTGCGGTTTATCCCTCCGTTCCGTCTACACCGATCGGGTCGAAATCGCCGGTCCGAGGTCCTTCTATGGGCAATCTAGGTCCTCCGATGGACGTTCCCAATCCAGCTCCTTCTATGGAACGCCCCGTTCGAGCTCCGAAAACCAACGGACCTCGACGGAGCACCTCTGAGACCTCAGGGCCTTGTCCCTTCCTTAAACCTCTGCCTATATCACTGGTGTCTGCAGCGGCATATCGGGTCCTCATCAAGGACAAGGATACGTGTCAATATACTCTCCGTACCACTCCGTCCGATGAGGCTCAAGCGCGCGGCGCCTCCGCCTCCGATCCGGACCTTTCTGGATTGCCCGCTCAGTACCACGACTTCGCTGACGTCTTCTCGGAGAGGGACGCATACCAGCTTCCCCCTCACCGAGAATACGACCTCAAAATCGAAATCCTCGACGGAGAGGTTCCTCCTATTGGCCACGTCTACTCCTTGTCCGAAAAGGAGTTATCGGCGCTCCGAAACTTCCTCGACGAAAACCTTAAAGCGGGGTTCATATACCCTTCTACGTCGAGTCACGGAGCACCGATATTGTTCGCCAAGAAGAAGGACGGCAGTCTCCGGCTTTGCGTCGACTATCGGGGGTTGAACAAGATCACCAAGAAAGATCGATATCCGCTTCCCCTCATCTCGGACCTCCTCGACGCTCCCGGTAGGGCTAGAATTTATACGAAACTCGACCTCCGACATGCCTACCATCTGCTCCGCATCGCTCCGGGCGACGAGTGGAAGACGGCTTTTCGCACCCGCTACGGCTCCTACGACTTCAAAGTCGTTCCGGAAGGCCTTGCGAACGCTCCGGCAGCGTTCCAGCGCTTCTTGAACTCGGTCTTCGCTGATTTACTCGACGTGACCGTCATCGTATATTTGGACGACATCCTCATTTACTCCGACGATCCCGCCGATCACGAAAACCATGTCCGTGAAGTGCTCCGCCGCCTGCGGAAGCACGGTTTGTTCTGTAAACTTCCGAAATGCGAGTTCGGAGTCACAACCTGCGAATATCTCGGTTACATCCTCTCCCCCGACGGGTTTCGGATGTCCCTGGACAAGATATCGGCCGTCGTCGACTGGCCGGTACCTCGGAAGGTTAAAGACGTGCAGTCTTTCCTCGGGTTCTGTAACTTCTATCGGCGTTTCATCCCCTATTACTCCGACATCACGATACCTCTCACGCGGCTAACTCGGGCCAGCTCCCGTTGGGAGTGGTCCGACGCCTGTCAGACCGCGTTCGAAACCCTCAAGGCAAAGTTTATGGAAGCTCCGGTGCTGTCGCACTGGATTCCGGGCCGACAAATCACTGTCGAAACCGACGCTTCCGACTACGCCATCGCCTCTATCCTGTCCATCACCGGAGACGACGGAGAAATTCACCCCGTCTCGTTCCGGTCACGGACCCTCGGAGGCGCGGAACTCAACTACAACACTCACGATAAAGAGCTCCTGGCCATCTTCGACGCCTTCACGCAGTGGCGGCACTACCTCGAAGGCCCGGACCTCCCCGTTGACGTTGTCACCGACCACAAAAACCTGGAATACTTCGCGACGACGAAAGTTCTTACTCGGCGCCAAGTCCGGTGGTCGGAGTACCTCTGCCATTTCAATATGGTGATCCGGTTTAGACCGGGTCGACTCAGAGGGAAACCTGACGCTTTAACTAGACGATGGGACGTCTACCCAAAAGAGGGGGATACGTGTTACACGCAATTAAATCCTCACAATTTTCGCCCCATTTTCACCCAAGATCAACTTGGAGCGTCACTCCGAGCGACATTCCTGGAAGAAATTGTCCTTCGCGCATCGGTTGTCATGGACGTTGACCAACTTCACTCCGATATCAAGACCAACGTACCTCTTGATCCCATCGGAGCGGCTGGCCTCGACTCCGCTACCTCTCCGGAGCCCTCACGCTGGACACTCGACGACACCGGTATGCTCCGCTACGACACTCGCATCTGGGTTCCTGCAGTACCAGGCGACGCTCCGGACCAGCTCCGCGTGCGTGTCCTGCAGTACCTGCACGACCATGTCCTGGCCGGTCACTTCGGACAGAACAGAACCCTTGCGCTCGTCCGACGCGAGTACACTTGGCCGGAGCTCCGAACATTCGTTCGGGACTACTGTCGTTCGTGTATCCTATGCAAACGGAACAAGGCTCCGCGACACCGACCGTACGGACTTCTCAAACCTCTTCCGGTACCGCTCCGTCCGTGGGACTCAATCTCCATGGAATTCATCAAGCAACTTCCGCTCTCCGGCGAATACGATGCCATCTTGGTCATCGTGGACCGTGCGTCAAAACAGGTTATTCTCATTCCCTGCGATATCTATATCACCTCGGTCCAACTCGCCCAACTTTTCCTTATCCATGTTTTCTCTAAACACGGAGTTCCGTCGCATGTTACGTGCGATCGGGGCAAGGAATTCATCTCCGCTTTCTTCCGTTCGCTTGGCGAATTACTCAACATGAAGATGCACTACACATCCGGTTATCACCCCTCGGCCGACGGACAAACCGAGCGGATGAACCAGACGGTGGAGCAGTACATTCGGATCTTCTGCTCCTATCAGCAGGACGACTGGGACAAGCTCCTTCCGCTATGCGAGTTTGCTCTCAACAACGCTCCGAACGCTTCTACCGGCATCTCTCCGTTTTTCGCCAACAAAGGCTATGACCCCGCGATCACTGTCCATCCGGAGGTTGATGTTGCGAACGTCTATGCCCGGAACTATGTCGTTGACTTGCAGGAACTTCACAAGTTCCTCCGAGAACAAATCACCTACGCCCAGACTCGGTATAAGGAGACCGGAGATCGTGTGCGCTCTCCGGACCCCAAACTCGAGATCGGTGATCAAGTTTTCGTCTCCGCTAAGTTCCTCCGAACGACTCGTCCGACGCGCAAGTTCTCCGAGAACTTCCTCGGACCATACGAAGTCATCGGAAAGCCTTCCGCTGCGTCTTATACCATCCGCCTGCCGAAATCACTCGCGCAGGTACACCCGGTGTTCCATGTCTCCCAACTTGAACCCCATCATCCGAATCCATTCCCCGGGCGCGAGGAACCTCCTCCGGCGGCAGTGGAGATCGTGGACGGCGACGAGCATTACGAAATCAAGCAAATCGTCGACTCCAAGTATGATCGGAGGTTCAAAACGGACAAACTCCGCTATTATGTTGAGTGGCTCGGTTATGAAAACACCGACGACCAATACAGCTGGGTTGGTTCTAAAGACATTGACGCTCCGGAACATTTGGAGAATTTCCACCTCCGTTATCCCGACAGGCCCGGACCCGATTGAGCATCGGTCCGAGGTTTCGGAGTTCACCTCGTTCCGTTTTAATTCACTCCGATCCCTTTCCAATTCACTCCATTACGTTCAGATCATTATATACAATTTTTCAAGAAAAAACAGCAAAAAGAATATCTATACGACGTCCATATCGTCGTCATCCTCCAATACCCAAACCATTCTCATCTCCCCCGCAATCACCTCCTGTTCCGCCTCTAAGTCGAACGGCGGAACGTCCGCGTTCCCACCGGGTATCTCGCCCTCCAACGGCTCCGCCTTCAACTCTGCAGGCGGAGCTCCCGCTCCTCTCTCTGTCGACCCTGCCACTCTGCCGTCTGCCCGCGTTGAAGCCCCGCGCTCCGGAGTCCCGGGGAACAACTCCCGTGCGACCTGGTGCGCCCCGACGATGCTCCGCATGGGCGCACCCGATCCCCCTGGGATGGGAGCGTCCACGGGCTCCACATTCGGCCATTGGTGGGCTTCCCAGTTTGGCGGAGCAAGGCGCTCCGAGCGCCCAACCCTGGGCCCAGTCGCGACTACCTCCCGTACCGCGTCGGGCCCCGGGGTCACCGCAGGCGTTTGCGGAACCACGGTTGGTGCCCTCGGAGCGGACTGCTGACGCTCCGGGGTTGCGGACCCATGCACCGGTGGCTGGTCCACCTCCATCTCGTCTTCTCCCTCGCTCTCCACAACCCGACGGCTCTTGCGCTTAGTCCGCTCCGCCCGAGACCGCTGGAGGTCCTCAAGCGACCTCAGCTTGGCCTCCGCGATATCGGGGTGGTCGTCTTCTTCGTCTCCCATTCCCCGGCGCTCCAGCAAGTCGTCCAGACGAGCAAGCTCCCGTCTGACGACGACAACCTGCTCCCGGAGCGCTGCATCGGTAGAGCGATCAGCGATTGTCGCGCCGGACCCTGTATCACGGACCGGAGACACTGCGCGCCGACTCCGAAGTCGTCGGACCGGCCGCGCACTTGTCTCCGCCGCCGGTTGTTTCACCGCCCGCTTCCTCTTCTTCCCCTGTCCCGACTTGCCCGCTCCGCTCGCCTGTTTCTTGGCCCGTGGGACCGTGCGCGTGCTGGTCGGGTTCAGGGAGCACGAGATGTGCCCCCGCTGACACCGCGGACACGTCCGCCACCCGTCAGGGTTGGTCGGCGTGTAACACGCGTGGTCGTGTCGACGACACTCCAAACACCCTGCAAAAAAATCAGATTAGAGGAATGAAATAATGGACGAATCCACGGCGGTACTTACGGTCGTCGCCAATCAAGCGCTCCAATCCCGGAGTGCGCTGGTCCACCTCCGTATCCTCCGCCTCGTACTCTACTTCCGAGTCCGAACTCGGTGTCCGCTCCGTCCGCCCCGAGACGCGACGCCGCGTCGGTTCCGCAATGATTCGCTCCACCGGAGGAAGCGAAAGCCTCCTCGCGATGGTTGCGAGTTCGTCGTCCTCGACGACGTCCCCCATCACCTCCAACTCCCTCGCCGCCGCCAACTTCGCCTCACGCGCCTGTTGCAACGCAGCCGTGACCCGCTGGCGCTCTTCCTCGCTCGCCGCCCTCTCCTTCCCCGTTCCGTCTCGACCTCTTCCGTTTCCCCTCGCTCCACTCCCGTTTCCCTCGTTCCCTCCTCCGGGTGCTCCTGCCTGGGTGCTGGTGGTGTTGGACATGGTGTAGTAGCTGTGGAGTGGTTGGTGGTGGCGGTAGGAGGAGAAGTGAAAAGATTGCTGTCAACAACTTACGGCATCGGACACGTGATCACCTTGCGACTCAGAAGAAATTCGGCGAATTTCCACATCATCAATTTTTAAATTATCCACCATCCATTTCATGATCATTCAAGCAGTATTCTTCCGGACCCTTGAGGTTCGCCTAGGGAGTCGAACCCAGGAGGGGGATACTGTTATATCCATGTCCCGATCCTTCGGACCTAGGTCCGAGGATGGCCGAATGGCTCCGTTGACTCCGGACTCCGCTCCGTCGGAGCGGAGACGGAACGACGGAGCGCGGCGGACTTCCTTCAGAAGTCCGTATCGCGCCATAAGGCGACATCCTTATTGTCCGCCTCGCTCAGGACTTCTTACTTATTGTCCAAACTACTTCTTCCAAGTCACCTGACTTCTTCCACCCCTTTCGGATATAACCTTATTGTTACTTCCGCATGGAACCTTACATATCTCCTTTCCGTATTACAATAAGACCCTTTAGTATTTAATCACTTAGACTACAGCACTGTACTTCAGATTTATTATTAACGTTGCTTCGCACTCCCTGCAAAGTAATCTGAGTTAACGCTCCGGAACTTCACTCGGAGCTCCGTCTCGTCTATCCAGTACTCCGAGACCAAGGGTAGTAACGCTCATCCTGCTCCCTAGTGGTGTAGCGTCATCCGATCCTCCGGTCACCCTTTTCCCCCGAATCCGTAACTCCGCTCCGTTCCGACTCCGCTCTCCGGTATCTCGGAACTCCGTCCGACTGGTCGGTCGGCCCTCTTATCCGTAGCTCGGATATAACACGTGCCCAAGTCTGTGATAGAAACCAAAAAAAACATGCGGGTCGCTGACGGGTTGCACGGGTCGCGGGTTACCCGCAAGCCCACGACCCGACCCGTACCCGCGAGCACGGGTACGGGTTTTGGCGGGTACGGGCACGGGTCAGCGCGCCAGTACCCGCGGGAGACCCGTGGTGATCACTATCACGAAGACATACAAGAATTGCGACCCGCCCACACATGCGAACATCCACCAGGTTCGCGTCGAATTTGAGCTTGAAGAGGATGGCGCGAGTAAGGTCTACAACGTTGAGGGCGCCAGAGCGCAGAGTGCCGACGGTGGGGACCGTGCCGAGTGACGACAAGACCTGGAAGTGCACAGTGAGTCTTGTGGTTTAACAGCGAGATGGATTGGCTTACAACACCCTTGACCTTGTTTCAGACAGCGATACAGGCCAGGGAGATGGTGGTGTTAAGAATATCCATCGCATATTTTTCATCCTTGAGCTTGAAGCCCCAATCCGGATGGGAGAGAACCTGGTCCTGCAAAATGTCGGTCAGCAGGTGAGCAACGATGGACAAAGAACATACCATCACCAATTTTGTCGTCTAGATAGGCCAGAATCGTGGAGTCAGCAATGAAGATGGCTGACTTCGCCTTGATCTTGTCCTGTGTTCCATGGTGAGCAGCATAAATATCAAAAGGATAAAAGCACACCATGAGGCGCGCCCCGACTTTGAAGGTGCCATCGGCCGGCTGAATTAATTTTTGGTGTTGCGCGATGGCGAGGATGTGGCCAGTAAGGGAAATGATTTGTTCTGCCGGCTTGAGCTTAAAAAGAAGGAGGAGATATTAGCAAACGAAACAAGGAAACAGCGAGACTTACTTTGGCAAATTTGAGCAACTTGTCGTGCTCCAGTTTGGGGAGCTTGTGGTCGCGCGAGACCTCCTCGGCAAATTGGGACATATCTTCGGCAGGGCGCTTATGCAGGCGGAACTGGGGGGCGATAGCGGTTGCGGAAGGTGAAGGAGTATCGGTTTCTGAAGCCGCTGGGCTGCCGGGAGTTGCAACAGGTCGAGGGGAAGCTGCTTTTAAGGCAGAGGAATCCAATGGCGAGTCTATAAGGTCATCAAACATCGGCATGGTGCAGGTTCGGAGAGAAAGGAGCGTCAGAGGGCAGAAGGGAGTGTGGGGTGGGTGGCAATGTGGTGGTTCGAGTTTGAGAATGTCGTGTGGCGCACATCAGAGTTAAGCTTTTTCGTGCACGGGCCATGACGGAAGTGTTTGTCACGCTCCGCAACCAAACTGCAAGCCAGATTCTGCTCGAATGCCTGCGGTTAGGAAAGATGCAGGTCAGTGGCAGGATGTGGGGATGTTATCCTTGATTCTCAGAGCTCCGACAGCCCACTTTGAAGCGATTCCAGCTGTTCCTGGGCGTGTCAAATGTCTTCTCTGTTCCACAGAGACTAAAAGCGTTGAATTTCTGGCAAACTCGATACCTGGACATCGTACCTCGAGCAAGCACCAATTGTCCCTAGCTGCGACACAAGTCTTGCTTGCTCCAGCTGTAGAAATTGGAGTTCCAGTCGCGGCTGTCATGACCCGGGCGGAGCGGTACGAAGATTATTTTCAAGATGACGATATGGGTGGAGGCAGTTCGATGTCGAGTCAACCCGACAACCCCTTCGATGCAACCATTTCCTACAGCGGTGAGATTATGGATGCTACCGGAAATCCAGTTGTGTTCTCAGCTGGGGAGATTCCGGAGGATGACTTGAGTGGCATCTGGAAAGGCATGGAAAACCTGGATTACTGCGACCACACAACCTTCGCCGACATGACACCGATGATGGCAGATTTGTTCGATAAATCGGAGGACTGCACTGTTTCTGACGCTGTTCGAGCAATGGCAGCAATGGGTAGGTCCAATTTGGCCAAGCTAGGCATGCTGAACAATTCGGGGTTCAGGTATCGACGAATCAGATGATGAGGAGGAAGAAGAGTCCAGCTCGGCTGAATTTGACGATGATTATGCACCCCACGGATCAAAAACGGTGTGTGGCTTTATTCTGTTGCACTGAAGAACCTCGCAATTGACTCGTTAGTTCACAGATGTTCATGTTGGATTTGTTAGATAATACACCCCGTCTTCGACTCTCAGACGATCACATGAAGGCAATTATTTGGACAATGAAGGAAAGTGGGACACCGAACGTTCCGTCTTTTTATGCATTGCGGAAAATGCAAAGCAAATTGGCTCGTGAGTTTGGCCTGCAGCCTCGGCACCATACATCGTCGTTGGACAACCAATTCTACATGAACCATCCTAATGACTTGATTCGTCTGGTGAGTTAATTCTTGCTCTCTGGGTCGCATTCGTGCCTCGAGATGCTAACTATCCTGTTCCTAGGACTTTTCAAACCCGCTTGTGCGCAATCATCTACATTTTTATCCGGAAATTACAACGACAATCTCCGAATCCTGGCAAGCTGCGAAATGGGTGGACGAGATTGAGGACGACGACCTGTCTCCAATGTGGGCCAACTGGGAGGGCGCATCACATCGGCATTTTTATGTCAAAGAACTTGCGCAGTGCAATAACGGGAAATTCTGTGTCCCGTTAAAATGGATTGTTTGGGGAGAACAGGTTCATTGTGACGCTTATTTAGTCACACGGGAGCCGGTTAGTCAACGTCTGAGGGTTCAGCAATATTGCTTATTTTCCACACTACCAGTCAGGAATTTTCACCGTCGAGCAACACAGTATCATTCGAGTTCTGGCAACAGACCTTCGCTATGATTTTCTAGACCTGCAGCAACAGGCAGAAATCATTTTTTCTGGTGCGTTTAAATGCAATCTAGGCTTCGCCAGTTCACCCCAAGATCAGGAGTTCAAAATGCTTTCAAACCACATACACCACATCCTATCCGCACAACCGCCCAGGGTAAACCTGTTTTCGTGCTTCGCATCATGCCCTGGGCAGATGATGTTTCTGGAAATCGGAGTAAACAGTATAATGCTCACATGAATATTTACTTTGCCAACCTAAATCTCCCGCACAAGCTTCTGTCGCAGGAGTATTTTGTCCGATTCAGCGCCACTTCTCAGCATGCATCGTCATCGGAGCAGTTTGATGCGCTCGCTGGTGACTGGTGAGTCAGACTATATTTGTGTATCAAACGAAGGCTTACAAACTCTGACAGTAAAATCGGGTGGACGGCAGCATATGATTGTAAACTGCAACAAGAAGTTTTGTTCCGCATTGGGATACATCTCCTCCCCGCGGACAACCCTCAGCAGGCTGAAAGCACTTCAACCGCCGGTTCAGGTGCTTCTTTCTGGTGTCGCGAAGATGACAGTGGAGGCTCAGCGGTACATCGCGAAACAGATGAGGGTTATCATGCACTATTTTCGGTCAGTCGGTCAATTTCGGATTTCAGATTTTGTAATTGTTGAGCGCATTGAATAGCCCGGGAAAACGCGCAAGCCAGAAGAAACTGTTGAAAAGATTAAGGAACAGATCAAAACAGCATGTCTAGGTGTTGAATCAAAGGTAGATGAACTGCAATCAGCAAGCGGGGTTAAAGATAAAACTGTGGTTCATTGGATCGGGTTGCTGATTGCGCGGGCTCGGGAAGTCCAAAGGCAGCGTGTTTACGACCACAACACAAGAGATCCGCGACTCAGTGACACCAAGATCAAGGGACCTGCCCGGGCCGCAATTAAACTGAGCATTCTTACCGAAATCCAGGAGGAGTTGTACACCTGGGTCATTATGCAACCGCCTCAACGATACGAAAAATTGAGCGATGAGACAAGTAACGATCTAATCGCCTTTGCCATAATTTCCCTCTCTAACTTTTATCCCAGAGGCACACCCAGACTTGAGGCCTGGTGATCATTATAATGTTCTCCTCCGACTTCGCAGTCTGGATCCCCGTCGCGACAGTCCATGCGAGATCCTGCACACAATTTTATTGGGTGAGGATAAGTACATTTGGCATGAAACCACGAAGCTTTGGACCGATGAACAAGGTCCATTATTCGCTGGAAGGCTCCAGTCCGCCTCTCTCGATGGGCTGAATCTGCCATCACTCCGCTCCCGATATATGGTTCAGTACAAAAATTCACTGATAGGAAAACACTTCAAAGCCCTTCAGCAGCTCTCAATCTTTCAGTTGGATCTCAGGCTCTGCTCTCCAGCATTATTTGAGCTCTGGAAAGCGAACGGGATTCTCGGTGCCTTGATATGGTTCCCAGAAATCAAGAATATGGCTCAGTATTTGGCGAGTTTTATTCTTCCGTGTTCTACCCGAATCTCACGGTTCGCTGTCAGTCTGATCTCACCATCTCAATCAACATTGTATTGGATCGCTGGGCAATTGTTGACCCAACCCGAATCACGCAGAAATACAAACTGCATGTCCTACCACATACCCCGTCCGCAGTCTACCGCTTCGGCCCCGCACCACTCTTTCAAACGGAGATCTTTGAGTGTTGGAACTCAGTTTTTCGACTGTGCAGTGTGTTATCTAATCACCAAGCCCCGAGTCTTGATATCGCCTCCACTTTGGCGGATATGGAGTGATTCAAACATCAGGTCAGTGGAGGCTGGTGGAAACCCGGTGATGGAGATTGGATGCAGGCTGGTCGTGAGATTCGCAGGTTCTTGATCAGCAGCAAACAACTGCAGCGGCGTCTGGGATGGACTCCAGATCATCTTTTCACCCCCGGTGAGAGTTTATACTAGTCAAACTTCATCGTCTAATACATCAGAGTAGGAACAGTCAAGGTGCTTTCGAAGGCCAAGCGGCAGTCCGAAACTTGGCGCATCGCACTCGGCTTATCGTGGGACGGCCAGGCAGAGCCTATTGAACACAAAGGGGAAAACTGGCATGGTTGTAAATATGTTGTAGCTCGATCAGAAGACCCGTGCTTCTATGCTTCCTGGGTATTTTTCTCTGAAGGAACAGCAGTAAGTCTTCATTTATCCAGTAGTTCAGACCTGTTACCCCCAAAAAATAGGTTGTGGCCAGCCGGATAGCTAAGATCTTGGTCCCCGAGACACACCATTCTGCAACTGAGGCAGTTATCGCCGTGCAGAGGTTCATGATCTCAGATACGACGGATGTGCACTACAATATGCCCTTACTCATAGACCTCCACAAGACTGTGTTTGTTAAACCCGAGGTACAAATCTCAAAGTACTTTGTGCACTCTCATCTGACATGTCCCAGTGTATTTTATTCAAATTCAACGCTCAGCACGATTGCCAGCATTTTTCTTGCCTCCTTATTGATTCCCCGGGTCCCCGACAAGAGCGTTCAGAATCGAGACACACCCAGAAAATGAGGTCTCACGTCGACGACTCGCGTTTCCTTCTGAACCTGCACGGGCTCCACAACGCTCACGTTATATGAGAGACACTTCCCCGACATCTCACAGAGCCAAAACCATTTTTTGCGGACCGACAGGCCAAACATTCCGAGTTCGCAGCGGCGTTGCGGGAAGTTGGGCCTGAAAAGCGGGCACAAGCAGTCGCGAAAGGGCAAGCGACAAAGGTCAAGAACAAGCAGGACAAAGCGGATAAGGCGGCCGGGGCTATTGAGCGTGCCGCCGCATTGGTTGAATTGGGTGAATAAATGTTCAGGAAATGGTCAGAAGTAACATGTACGCAGTATTAATCAAATGTTCTGACAACATCAGGGCGACATTGGGCGATCATTTTGCTCCCAACATTCCTAGAAGGTTGAATGAACATAGTTCATATGCTCACACTTACATCACCTCAACATCCGGCTCAATATGTTTCGGAAACAGTAGACCCGAATGGCGGTGTACTGCTGCGTAGCCCCCGGGCCAGATACAGTGTATATAGAAATAATGAAAATGAAAATGAACCCTTATCAGGCAATGATGGTCAAACAGTGATTCGTTCTGGCTCTGTTATCTTTCTTCGCCCCACCCTGACTATATCCTGGCCAGTCTGTGTCAACAATGTCACCATTTAAAACCTTGGAAATGCAACCCTGCTTCAGTATTTTGCTGATACTTCATAGAACATCCAGAACGTGGGAACTCTCTGCTGAGCCGGCCGCCATTCAAGTTCAAGGTCCATTTGACTTCAGTAAGGTCCAAGGGCTGACCGGAAGGATCTTGGATTGTGCATTTTTTTCACTTCAAGGTTTCCGGGTTGTCAGGTTGTGCATTTTTTCTTGCTGCCCTGACAGGTTGTGCTTTTTTTGTAGCTGTGAAATGAACATGTGTTGTTTTTAGGAGCGGAATTACAAGGTTGTGCCATTTACTACGAGGGTAGTGAGGAAATATGTGGCTAATGACTGAAGTTGTGTCTTTATGTGTGACTTTTGCCTGAAAGCTGTGTGTTTTCATGCTTTTACACGCAACTTGTGTCAGTTTTTATTTATTTTACAGTATATGTGCCATACTACTAGTACAAGTTGAGGCATTTGGACTGCGAGTACAAATAATATGACCCGACCCCCCTCCCCCCCCCACCGAAGAAATAGATGTTTTGGGTGCCAGGATTAGCAAACCAAGTAGTATGAGAGTTAGAGACCCTGACTCAGCTATTGGCATAGGAGAAATGACCCCACAGATTTTATTTTCTGTCATTTGTATTGCAAAAACCTGATGTTCTCTAAATGTAATGTAGTGCAGCTGTATTAGGGCTTTAAATTAGTGCTCAACATGTCATAGTACTAGGCCCACACCTCTCAGAATTTCCCTAGATTTTTGGGTGCCCTAGTGGTGGAGGTCAAGTCAAATCAAGTGTTGTTTATTAGTGTTTACCTGTCATCCCAAAAAGGAGTCCTGTGGTTCAATCCAACCTGTTTCCTTCTATAATTGACAATGAGTATCCAATATACTTCCTTCGTTCAGTTGTAAGTGCTCTTGTCAGGCATTTCACTTGAACACAGCAGATCCTGTGTTCAAATCCCTCAGAAGACTTTTTTGAGGACCACGGGTTAAGTACCGCAGTAATTTCGGGTTCAGAAAATCAACTACCGCACCCGGACCCGTGGCACCCGTTCCCGTAATACCGCGGGTTTACCCAAACCCGTGTCATACACTATCTGGTCATCACTCCCCCCGACTCTGTCATTCCGCTCCGCTCCGACTCCGGCACTCTGGTAATCTCGGAACTCTGTCCGACTGGTCGGTCGGCCCTCACATCCATAGCTCGGATATAACAGTGTGTCTCGCGGCTTTCTGGATATATGGGGTAGTCGGTAGTTAGTTATTAGGTTTGGATGGCTGTCATCGGCAATATCATCGGCTTTTCAGCTTCTCCTCCCATCCCGCTGCGAGCCCCGCTGGCTCGTCTCCAGCCCAGAGACACTGAGGTGCTCTCCACAGGTTATATACTCAAGTCATTATGGCCTCCGACTCCGACATGAAACTGGCGACGGAAACGGCGAAGGAAACATTTGCGAACAATGTGGGAGGCGCTGTCTTACCATCTTGGCATTGCACTAATTTTCTTCTTATCAGTGCGCCGCGGCGGCCTTTGTTTCCATCCTGGTTTACGACTGGTTGCTGACCTTGGGAATGGAGGTAGGCGCGACAAATCATTTGTCCTGTCCGAACCTTAGCCTGAGCGAGTCCTCAGGTTGAATACATTTGGAAGCAGAAAATGAACTTTGTGAGTGTCAAGCTAGTTTGCAATCTGCTTAGACTTGGATTGACGAGGAGTAGGGCAAGGCTCTATATTTTGCTGTAAGGACTACTTTCCTCTCGGTAGGCTCTTATTTATCGTGGTCAGAATCGTTATTTGGTGATCATCGACCTTGTTATTTTGCTCAACTGTGGGTTTTGCTGCAATTGCAATACAACCAGAGCTCATAGATTGAACTCCAGCCTACGCCAATCCCATCATCCATGGATCTAAGGTAATGACTGCACTGTTCCCTACGACTTGAAATCTTAACACATCCACAGTTGTGAGGCACTAATTAGAACCTGAACAATCACAGAAAACAAACAGTATATGTTAACGAATCTCAACTAGTTGTGTTCCCTGGTTTCACATCGACTCCTGGCTCGGTGTTGTTTCTATTGTCTCCATCGATAGTGAGTTCTCTCACAAATCGCGTGGCCGATTGTTGATACATCAGGGCCCAGTCATTATGTTAATTCGAACATGGGCTATGTGGCATCGCTCCAAGCGCGCGCTAACGTTGTTGCTGAGCGTACAACTGGTAACTGAGTATTTTTCCGATTGTGCTATATTATTTTACATGCTCCACTCCGCAGTTGAGCAACCTGGCCGAAGCAGGTGCTACGCTATGGGCCTCTTTGACGCTGTTCTGTGAGTAGTCGTGTACTTCTCTCCAACCTGAGACCCTCCTGAGATAAGATGCAGCCATACCGTCGCCAAATAATATCAGGCCCTGCCTAACGGGGTTTGCCCGCCCCGATGTGTTGTACGCTCTGTGGATGGGAGTCGTTGTCTGGGATCTAAGTAAAATATATTTCTCTCCGATTCCTTGAGCTGACACTTTGCAGCCGTCATGGTCGCCACTCTTGTCCGCGCAGTTCCGGCTAGTAAGCTCCTCGCATGTATTAGCGGTTAAACCTCACGAACAGTACGCTTGTATCGGACCGCAACCCCGATGATATCGCTCATACTCAGAGATGGCGAGTGGGACCCTCGGTTTCATTAATCGGTCTAAGGATTATTGCTAGGCATACAATACTTCGTCCTGATGCTGCGTGAGTCCTTTCAAAAACACGGTTGAACCTTCTGATTTCTGAGGGACTTCAGTTATTGCGCTCGGCAACATTGTCGTTATCAACAAAGCTCCAGTACGACCCCCTTTTTCCAATGTCAAATCTCTAATTTGTACTTCAGGCCCCACTCGCCACGATGCTTCTTACGTAGGCCCTGTCTACCCAGAAATATGTGCCCTGTTCATCAATCCTTGAAATATTTAGGTTGCAGCGGGTTACAAATTCGGTCATCGGCTCCCACATTATGCTCAACCTACATGTAGTGGCTGCCAGCCAGCGTGAGGTTATGAGTTTCTCTTGAAGTCTTGCCGCAGATTAATTCCCGGTCCCAAGTTTCAGGGCCCATGGCGACTTGGGAAGCAAATCGGAGGACCGCAATGCAGCGAATTTACCTGAGAGTGGCAAAGAAGGATTCAATTGGATTCAAGGAAGAAGAAAGAGTCGGCCCGGTCACGTGTACGAGACACGTCGCGTCGCCAGGCCAAGCACGGATAAATAGACGTGTCCTGCCTTGGTTGAATTTAATTGAACTTCCCGTTCGTTTCCTGTGGTTGGTTTGAAGAGCTGACAGAAAGTTGGAAGTTGAGAGCCGGGTGGCAAATATTCCTGAGCAGCAACGACAGAGTTATGATTACCCGGCGCAGATATGTACTCAGAGTACTCGAGGAACGAGGATTCACTATGCGGAAGAGTGGTAGGTAGAACTAGGATTAATGATAAGATAGAAGATTAGGTGGTGGTACAACAACTGCCTGGGTAGCGGGAGTACAAGGAACGAGCGGTGGTACAAAGTCTGATGAGCGAGGGAGGGAAAGGGGAAAGAGAGTGGCAAGAAGTACAAGATGAGTTGGGCTTCCAATTTAGTTTTAGCAACGAGTGAGTTTGTTGAGCAACGAACGAAGCAGCGAGCACAGGCGGTGTAGCCAAGCATCCGAGGTGGTGAAGAAGACCGAATCAGCTCAGCGGGAACGGCGAGCCTGGGCGGGTACGCGTCGTGCGCCGTAAAGTGCGCGTGTGCGGAGCGGCGATGGAGGGTGCGGCTTGTGCGCGGGATAAAGAGAGCGGTCCGGGCTGGGTCGCGGAAGTCGGTGCCGATAGGTGTGAGGACGAGAATGGGAATGAAGAGGGCGGGGACGACTGCTCCTTCTCCACATTGCGCTGCTTCCCCTCCTTTTTCTCCACCTGTGCCGCTACTCCGCCCTCCGCTAACTCCAACCCGACCCCCGAATCCCTCCGTACGCGCTTCGCCCTCCCCTTCCGCGCGCGCCTCGTCCCACCTCCGCCCGCGTTGTAGGTCCTTGTACCGCGCAGCCAATACCCCGACCCGAGTAAAGTGGGATGCGGGAGCGCCTCGCAGGACCGATGGACGACGCGGACGGCGCCTTTCGCGAAGGGGTCTGCTTCCGCGTCGATGTCCATTCCCAGTCCGTCGGTGGGTGCAAAAGGGGAGGAAGAGGGGAAGGAAGAGGAGAGACCGAGCCCCAACCCCGAGTCGTACGTTGCGACGCTCCACGGCCGCACCTCGCCGCACTCCGACGTAGAGTTCCCTCTATTATTAGTGGCGTTGACGTCGTACGAGCACCCACCTGCGGACAAGGAAGAAGAAGAGAAAGTAGATACGGTTGGCGAGGGCGGCGCATGCGACTCTTCCGACTGTGCGGTGTGTGCGGAGAAGGGGTAGTAGGATTCCTCCGACGACGCTGCAGGGGAGGCGAATGACGCACGCGCCAGAGAGGTGTTTGGCGTGGATGGCAGCAAAAACGGGTACACAGCACCGGCACCACCGCGCACACGTTCGTACTGTGCTGCGAGTGGGAGGTAGGGCTCGAAGAGTAGCTCGGTCTCCTCGGCAGCGGTTTGGACCTGGACGTGGACCGAGCGCACGCCGGGTTTATGCGAAGAAGAGGAGTGTGACCCGCGCCGACGACGAACGAGTGCGGCGGCGCGTTTCTTGAGCTTTGCGAGGAGGAGCCGGACACGGGACTGCGTGTGCGTGGGCTGCAAGGGGAGCGCCGATTTCTTTCGCTCGAGGGTGCGAATTGCGGTCGGTGTGCTCGGTGCCGAGGACGATGCCGATGTCGAAGTAGGTGTAGGTGTAGACGCCGGGGAAGCAGATGAGGAAAAAGAAAACAACAACGCGGCCGAGTCCTCGGAGTCTAGATCTGGATCGAGCGCCGCAGAGACCAGGGCGCGGAATTCGGCGAGGGAGAAGGAGCGTTGCCGGCGGGGCCGTCTAGTGCTACTAGGATTGGTGTTATAATTTACCTCAGAAACGAGGGACATGGTGCGCAGAGCCAGGGAAGGTGAGGATGAGCAGGAAGAAAGAGGAAACTGGAACCACGCTCTACTTGCGCGTTCTTATAACGCAGCAGCCGTCAGTCAGTCAACAAGAGAAGCCTTCTGTGAGTAAGGTAATTCAGCAAATGAAATGGAAAAAATTTGACATGGAAGCAAAAGACGAAGACGCGTTTGTTTGGTCGTGTTGTGGTTTTTGATTGATGTCGTCTCTCGGCTTCGACGTCCACTGTCCAGCTCCCTTTTGGGCATCGCGGGAGGAGCTGGCGCCGCTTTGGGTAAATTGCGGTCGCGCTGGGTGGTGAGGAGAGCTCAGGACGAGTGTCAACGATTCTTGGACTCCGCGATTTTCCTCAAATTTTCCTTGGTCTTCAAGATTTCAAGCTTCAAGCTTCAAGCTTCAAGCACTCTCTATGTCTCTGCTGTCAATGCCATCTCACCACCTTGGGCATCTCGGACTGGTTACTTGGCAGATCTCCACTCCACGTCAACGTCAAATCCAGTAGGCCTTTTGAAAATAAATGAAAACCGCCCCACTTCGTGGCGTCTGCCCCCGTCTTCACCGTGAATTCAATGTCTCAAGCCTCACGTCTGAACCTAACCCAAACATTAATTAACCACCGGAGCTTCGAAGGATATTTATTACATATCGGAGGGCGACGAATTGCACGCATGCGCACGAGGCTCGGGTCCGACCTGTCCACTCCACAAACGAATTAAAATTTTCGCGGGCCTCGAGGAGCTTGAAACTCTCCTGTGTCTTTCTTTCCTCTGTCGACTCAATACCGGCCGTCAAGGAAGAAAAACGGGTACATTCGAATCGCGATCGGTCACCTCGGCCTTTCTCTTAACCCCGTTGCTTCCTCTTCCCCATTCTTCCTGGTCCCAACTCCCAAATCATCGCGGAATCGCATGTACACGTAATAACTTCCCCGCACCCAATCGTCAACCAGCTTCTAGCCCAAACCCGCACCGATGAACCGGACCCGGGGCTCTGTTCGCTTCGTCCGTATTTGGGCTGGATTGGGAAGGTTTCCTAGTCCAGCACCTGACGCCCAATTTGGCGGCTGCCCACGAACAGGAGTGTCGTTGGACGCGAAGACTAGGCTGGCGCGGGAAGCGAATCGAACTCGAGATCTGATTTGCTCAGTATCGCTCAGTTCTCTTCGCGCGTGGGGGACATTGTGCAATGGGGAAGGCTAAAGGCGGGATTTCTAGTCCAACACCGGACACCCAATGCCTACCCGCGAACAGGAGTGAGGCAAGCGAATCGAACTCGAGATCTGGTTTGCTCAGCATCGCTCAGTTCTCTTCGCGCGTGGAGGATATTGCACAATGTGCAATAGCCGCCTCCGACATTGAAGATAAGTACAGGCCACGTACTACTCGATCGCCCCATCGAACATCCGCTCTTGTCTTCTGCCGATGCTCTCTGGGTAATTCGCTGCGCCGCGCTGTCCTGTATATGCGGTCTATAGCTTTCGCCCTGAACTAGCGCCGGTGCTGGCGTTCGATGTCAACTTTACCCAGTGGAATCGGAGAAAATCGAAGATCGAGACCAACATCGCTTCGCCTCTATCGATCCCAGAAATCCAGGACTCTGATTTTGGAGCCGCGATGTCTATCCACCTGCGTATGCGTATGCTCTTACCTTCGCGAATTTACCTCTCACGTTTTGGCACATCCGGGACTCTGATTCTAGCATGCTCTCTCTCTTGCTCTATTTCGGCTCGGGGCGATGGATTTTGGTGTTAGGTTCCATCCTCTGTTCTATCCGTTCGTTTTCAACATAACCATGGCTAGAAGTCCATGAACCGAATTCGACAGAATGAAGTACGGACTCTGTGCTGTTTGCGAGAAATGGATGGAATGGAACACCCTGGCCAAAGCCGAACTCAAATAGTTCGCATCAATGTTTTCCTGGCGCGTCCGATACCGACATCTGCGATTTTGATTCTGGTTCCGTGCTCGCGCGACGTCGGAATTTCAATAGAATTGATTCCACCCCCTCGATCTCTCCTTCTATCTCGGCCCTGTTCCTTTTTCCGTCCGGCGGCAAATAGACCTCAAGAAAAATGAAGCCAAGTCACTCCTAATTACCGAAGGGAATTGAGTCAGAATTTAAAGGTGAGCATCCATTCGCATTGGGGATCACGTCGGGAATTATTTACTTACCAGGACGCCGAATTCATTCAACCTTACCAGCGCACACCTTCATCCTGCGCCCCCGTCTTTCCCAATGTCATCTTCAATGCTGGATATTTTTGGCAAGAGATCGATCGAAACAGGGTCTCCGCTCAGCTAGTACTCCCACCGACCACCAATGTGCATGTCGAATATCTCCGACGTGCCCGCGCAAGCCTGCGGCCCTAGCCGAAGATTACAAGAGCCTAAAATTACCTGATTTTCAAATATACAATTTGATTTGTATGGATGGGCTGGCTTCCGTCACCACCGGCCGCGTCATTCGAACACTATCTTCTCTCCTCCCCCTGGAGCCCGAGCGATTATTTTTGCGACATCCGGTCCCATCCCCCGTCGTCATCTATGAATATCCAGAACATCGTATATCTGTCAGTAGAATCCATTTGAGACCGCAAAGAATCACAACGCGTCGACGTCCCCTGTTCTTGGATTCCCACTTGGTGTGACGAGAGTACCTAGTCCAACCGTGGGAATACTTGTGCGCGGCCCTCTGACTCTTCAACCCAGCCGTCCGCTCCCCTTCAACTCTATGACCCAGGTCTCCCGAAGTTTATTTTGGTGTGGCTCTCCGGCGCCATAGATCAGCGCTCAGCAACAGTCAGCGACCCGCACAACTTCTTCCATCGGAGTGATGATCTCTGCTTGATATTTTTGCTGCTTTAAGTGTTGGACGGAATGGTTCGTTCACCAAGGACTGTAACGCGTGTCACGTCACGTTACCGTATAGCGTGACGTGCCGCGCTGGCGATCCTCACCGCGTTCTACTACGTCGTGTGAGGGTGAGCCATTTTCTATACACTATATTAACCCATAGCTAATGTACCGTAGTTCCCAGTAGCTCACTCAGTGTATAGGTGAATATATACCGCGTTCTACTACGTCGTGTGAGGTTCCCAGTAGCTCACTCAGTGTATAGCTTCCAACACTCACTCAGTGTATAGCTTCCAACATTAAGAACTCGCACTTCAAAGCTGTTCGCTCGTCAATTTCCTCTCCTTCCACACCCCGAACGCTGACGATGAACTACGTGGTTGAGTCCAGCATATTCAAGGCGGCCTCTTCTCAGATGATCTTGTTCGGTGTCAACGCATGCGTACGTGGCCTTCTTCGCAGGTTTTGAGGCATGAGTAATTAACGTCTTATACAGGTGAAGCTCGTGTGCTATGGTGATCTATTTCGTGGAGATCTCAGATTGTACTCAACCTGCCTGCAGGTATATATGGCAGCCTCTTCGTTCTTGCCATTCACATCCTCGCTCGCCGGAAGGCAGCAGGGAATAAGCTCCTGGTCCTTTACACCTGCACCATGGCTATCTTTGGAACAGCGCAGGTCGTCATTTGTCTGATGCAGACGGCCCAAATTGTCCGCCTCGTCATAGTCCTGGTCGAAGAAGACACCGCGACTTCGGATGTTACCAACCCCAATCTTCTCAGACTGGAGGCTGCTGCGGCATCATTGGCATTGGCACAGCAGCTTGTCTTTGCAAGCAACAAGTCCGTGCCCTGATGGCCTTTTTGAATTTTGAAACTGAGTCTCATAACCCCCCAGCTTACTAGCAGATTCCCTTCTCGTTGAGTGTCTTTCCCAAAATGCAGACAATAGTTTATCTGAGACGGCGTAGTTGTATCGGTGTTTTGTGATCTGGGGGTCCCGGTGGAGGCCAGTCATTTTACCTGGGATCCTCATGATTTCCACCTTCGGCGAGTTGCTCTGTTACGTATTTCAACTTCCAAGGCGCCACTGATTCCTCAGTACAGGAGTCGGATGTGCGGTCAACACTACCAATCCCAATTCTGCGTTTTATGTCCTCCGTCATGCACCTTTTGTACTTGGAGCAATTACCAACTTGACCCTCGTGATCCTTACCGGTAGGTGATCAGTGCATCTCTTGCCAGCCACTCAGCGCTGCAGGTGGCCGGATCTGGTGGATTCGACGAGATGCCTTGCGCGTGGGCATAGCGGACGGACTGCTGAGTCATTACAATGCGGCGATTGCTATGATGTTTGTGTTGCGTATGTGGGACTTCCTTGGACTCTTTTCTCATGCCGAATTCACAGACTTGAATCGGGGGCGCTCTATGCTATGCTTGCAACTGCCCTTGCTATTACTCCTCCAACGGGCACTGACTACACCTTTGTGCTGCAAGGGATTGCGATACACGTCATTGTGTGTGTCCTGTGTTTCACCTTAAAAATTGGTATCCGCAGAATATTGCACCGACGATGATGGTTGTCCGTGTGGGCTTGGGACACAATCTTCAAGACATCGTTGAAAACCGGCGCTGCGACTGGCCACTCACTCCGTTGCGAGGTCAACTTTCGAGCCTGCAGACGCCGAACATACGGAGTGAGGATAATGGTCCCTTCAGGGCAAAGATGGTAGTATAAACCACAACTTGTGTCCTTAGTTTCGTCTAGCCATTTATGGATTCCATATTCCGCTGCGACACTTGGATGAACTCCCACTCGACAAGATCGGAAAAGGTTCTGCCATGTATCTCGCAACTAATGTGCACTGGAAATTTTGCCCGAGGCTGTATCAACGCCTTCGGCCAAAACTGGCCGAACGAGGTTAACGTTCCCACGGTTGTGAATTGCACACACTCAAATTTGAAGGAGGGATGAAAGAACCTAAGATTTCGAGGAGTGCGAACTGGCAGACTTCTTTCCCAAGGAGAAAGTTGTATCTCTCTCCGCCATCGGCGAAACATTTGAAGACATCTATGAAGGTAGACATCACATGTGCGTTGTACGCTCACCTGCTGTCTTAATTTGGGACCGCACACACAATCCTCCTCCTCCATCTGCAATAGCTTTCTTTCACGGACCACAAAATTCTGCAGTGCGGGATTAAATTTAAATTTATACTTGAGTGGAATGTTCGCTATCTGCGGGCGGTGTATGTCCCGAAATCATATGATAATTTCCATTTTTTAGTGCAATGCTCCACGGCGCACCGCAAGTGAATGACGAGCTGAATTATTGGATTGAGAATCCTCGCCTGAGTCCTCATGAGCCATCAAGGTCATCCAGTGCCTTGAGATGAGCACTCCATCCTATACACCTCACTCGTCTTAATAGTGCTCATTACGGTGCACCTGAAGCTCAATCAGCTACGGCACCTCTTGTGGTTCTGCACGCCGGCTTAAAACAGACCTATACTGCCTCTTCATGGGCGATATACTGTGTGAAAGCCTCCCTGGTCTTTACTTTTTTTTTGTACTTTTTCCAACCTACAAGTACCTACAACTTTTCTGCGGCTGCCTACAACTTGCTGCAGCTATTTCCTTCAATTGAACTGTCAGTTTCTACCACCTTGATGTTACTGACATCTCGGAACTCATCGCAAGTCGAAATAATTACGAATTTCGCCTGCCGTGATGACTGTTTGATAGCATGAACGCGGCAAACGGCAGGTACTTATTTTCTTTCGTGAGCTATTGTCCTACTTACGGTTTGCCGGAAGGACTTGGGATGAAATCAAGAAGCAGTCGATGGGAATCGGTGTTTAGTGTTCAAAAGTTCAAGTTGACACAGGGGGCAAACATGGCCGCACTTGTCATAAGCGCAACCAAGCCGCAACCCAACGAGACTCGCTGCGTCTTCTGTGCGTCTTTGCTCTGTATTGACAGAATATTATGTAATGTGGTGAGGTCTCCGTGCATGGGTTCAATTCTGAGCAGCGTCATTTTCTTATTTCCAATGTTTTCACCCATGACGGGTCAAACTAAATGTGCCTCTAATTCCATTCATGATAAATTAATGCAGAAGAAGGCATGTCTTTGACCTGGCCAAATTTCAGCACCAAGCAAGTAGATGTTGTCATACTCCCCTTTGTTATGGTCCAACAAGCATTTCCAGGGAATACTGAGCATAGTTTTTAGAATCACACCTACTCCCGGGATTTTACCACCTTGTGTTATATCCATGCACCACGACCTCCGACAAACTACTCCGATCGGTCCCTCCGGCTCCGATTGCGCTCCGTCTCCTCGGAGCGCATCGGACCGCCGGAGTAACAGAACGATCGGAGCTCCGACAAAACATCGGAACGATCTCCCACCATCTGACACCTTGGCAAGACGCCATCCCACACATTCCTTATTATCCTAAGTCCTCCGACTTCTTACTTATTGTTTCAACATCGTTCCTTTTGTCACCTGACTTCTTACTCCCCTTTCGGACTTACCTTTATTGTTATGTCCGCATGGTTTCTAACATATCTCCTTTACCTATTACAATAAGGAGCTCTAGTATTTAATGTTGTCCTACATCCTCCTGTACTTCAGTTTTATGATAAACGTTGCTTCACCCTGTTCCTCGTGAAGTAGTCTGGTCGTTCCGCTCCGACACTCCGCCGGAGCTCCGCTTCTGTCATCTCCCTCCCTCCGACGATATCCTGCAGTAACGCTCGTCCAATTATCCCCTCTGTGGCGTAGCGTCATCCAGTCCGCCTTTCACCAGCTCCGACTCCAGACTCCGGTTCCGTTCTGCCCGGCCCGCCGCTCCGCTTCGTATCTGTTGTTAGTTCGACTGGCCCTATATCCCTCCGTACCATCCTCTGGACGACTCGGATATAACAGTATCATAAAACTCACCTGCTCGGTATCGTTTGCTATGTCGTCATCATCGCTCCGTACTACACCTTGGTTCCTCCTGTCGCCGACATCCATGCGCGCAGGGCCGAGTTGTATTCCTCCGCACAAATCAACTCTGAGCCTACCGACGATAAGTGCTCATCTGATCTCGTCGCTACGGATGCTAGTCACTACCCTATCTCGGTGATTACCACTCCGTTCGGTCCTCCGGAAACTGGGTCTGTCCGCACCAGCTTCACCACTTATACTTCTCCGGCACCGCCCTCTCCGTCGAGATCCGACTCCGAGTCAATCTTCGGGGACCGGCAGGCTGCTCGGGCAGAGCTGGCGTCTTCGGGCACCTGGATCCCGACATTCAGCGATCCATCCACCCTTCCGGAATCCACCACACTCACTCCGTCGGAGCCCGCGCCTTCTCCGAGTCCTTCGGACCGCGGCCTTGACGGTGAATACCAGCACATCGATCAGTATTGCTCTCCCATCCATTCTCCTCCTCATCCACCAGTCCCTGGTTCCCAGGCCTC
The DNA here is from genome assembly GCA_029233265.1 of Mycena alexandri. NCBI lineage: Eukaryota > Fungi > Basidiomycota > Agaricomycetes > Agaricales > Mycenaceae > Mycena > Mycena alexandri. The sequence continues at coordinate 134,115 of JARJCM010000199.1, forward strand.
GTACCATGACCTCGGACCACTCCACATCCCGTACCCGGAATTTTTTGACGGCACTAATCCGTTGAAAATCGATTCGTTCATCACCCAGTGCTTCGCGCACTTCTCCGGGCGTCCTCGGACCTACGCCTCGGACGATGATAAGATCGCCTTCATGCTCCACTTCCTAAAGGGGCAGGCGGCTGAGCTTTTCAACGAATCGGGCCGTGTCGAAGAGTTTTCCTGGCATGGAAACTTTTCCACGTTCATCGGGGAATTCCTGGATGTGTTCGGACGTCGGAGTCGTCACGCCGACGCGGACTACGAACTCCGACGCCTTCGGATGAAACACGGAGATCGAATTGGGCCATTCCTCGAGGAGTTTGAGGCTCTCACTCCGTTCATGGCCTGGAATGACTCCGCAGTCTCCCACGCTCTCTACTCCGCTCTTCCACTCCGTATCACCATACAGCTCGACGATCTCATTACGTATCCGTCCAGCTACGCCGGACTCCGCTCACTAGTGATTCGGCTCGATGCCAAACACTGGCAGGCGGTACTTCTGGCCGGAAGCGCGACTCCGGAGCTGCTTCTCGGCACTCCGGAGCAAGGGAATTGGGCCGACTGTGCTCGCGGGTTCTTCGGAACGCCTCTCAGTGCTCCTGCAGGCTCCGAAACCCCCGCTGCCAACGATCTGCTGTTCTCCGTCACCCCGGAGTCACCAATCGTTGCCAAACCTAACCCTACTCACTCTGACACTTCCTCCGACATGCCGTCTCTCGTGTCGCTACCGATCCACCACGACACGCCCACTCCGCTCTCTCCGATCTCCTCCGGACCCCCGTGCGTATACCAAGTCGCGGTTCCGATGGAGATTCGTCGAGAACGCAAGCGCTCCGCATCAGTTGCGGGCCTCCTTGTGCAGGAAGGCGGTCGTGCGGGACGTCTCCGCAAGAGCGAAGCTCTGAGACGTCGGGAGTTGGACCTCTGTCGGTATTGCGGTTCTCCGCTTCACCACATCGGCGGTTGTCCTCGTCTAGTGCGTACCGTTGCTGATCACCGCGGATCCTCGTCGGCTCCGCTGTACAAGGTCATCAGCAGCAGCGGAAATTCCTCCGGTCAGGTCTCCGGACCTTCGGACCTTTGATTTAACGACAAATAGCACTCCGCAACTCCGTCCGCGACTCCGCGTTGCTCCGGAGTTCATCTTGGGATCCCTCGCCTCACCTCACACGTCGCACACGCATCACGATATATACCAACATCGCCTCCATTCGCTCCGTTAACGACTACCCGCTCTTCGGAGCCGGGCTTCATGATTTCCAACAAATCTACATCAATCCTAGAGATTGCCTCGGGATTCAACTCCCGCTACGTATCGGATCTTTTTCTCCTTGTCTCGGAATAAATGTACTTGTACTTATTTGCGAATCTAAGGTTTGAAACCTCCGTTGCGGGAACTCCGGCTGAGCTTCGGTTCACTCCGGTACCTTCGGCAATTCTCGACTTCATTAATCGGCAGTCCATCTGTCTCCATCCAACTTGGTGTTGTCATTCCGATATGGCTATCTGCCATGGAAACTGTGTCAACGTCTTCTCGACTCTTCTTTGATCTGGATCCTGGAACCTTGGCGGCACTCCACTTCGCTCCGTTGAGCGACCGAAGTAGCACCAAAACTAATCCGACCAGTATTCTCTGGGTTTCAAGTGCGCGCACGACCGGCAACTAAGCCGGATATTGCTGTGGTTGTTCCAACTATGGACGGACGTCTACGTCTACACCACCCAATTCTGACACCTTCACCAAATAACGCTCCGGTTCACTCCGCTTGCGTTTCTCGGGCCTTGCGCCAACGTTCGTTCTTCGGAACGTTCCTCCGAGGCTTTAGGTCTCAATCGCTCGCACTCCGGCATCGCTCCGGACCTGCCAGCAGTTCTTCGGAACATTCCCCGTCCATCGGGACATTCCTAGACTCGTTCAGGGACCTTGGCTTACGCCCCGTCCTTCGAGTAAACATCACTCCGGATCGTCGTTACGAAGACTGGCCCCTTCCCTCGATCTCCGGCAGTACCCAGAAGCACTCCGCTTCACTCCCAATGGCGCTGGACCATGTCCGGTTGTCATGCCTCCCTATCCCCAGTTCATCCTATACCACGTTGATTGTTCTACAACTCGTGGAGTTTTCGACCCTCGACTGGCGTGTAAGAGCTTATAGGGAAATGTCTAACCCACATCATTCCCGCCAAGCCCTCGTCCCGAGTAATTCATAATCTCCGCGTTCACTCCGGTCCTTTTCCGCCTCGGTCGGACGCTGTTCATCGGACCTGCGTTCTTCGACAAGCGGGTAAGAGCTCAACGGAAAATGTCTAATCCACATCATTTCCACCGAGCCTCCGTTTCGACTTCGCTTCTCCGCTGGATCGCTCCGGTCGTTCCGGATCTCGACAGTTGGTCTTGGAACCCCTGGCGCGTTCTCCAGGCTGTGTTCTTTCGACCTTCGGAATCAATAAAACAACTCTTCGACCTGGTATCCCCGGAGCTGAGAGACGTTGTTTACGACACCGTGTTCTCCGCTCCTACCCTTTTTTTCCGCCTTCGGACTCCTTCGTTGGCGGATACGCTGGGTCGTGTTCCGTCGGAACGCCACCCTCTTCGGACTTCGTCACAAAACAACCCTATGTCTCGGAACGTGAACCGGAGCTCGGGTGCCTCACTCCGACCGTTCCGGACCACGACGGGAGATCGATGCCTCTTGGTGTCCGCTCTCTGAGCGCTCTCCGAGGTCCGCACGGGCTTCTTCCGTCGCCCAGTGGCGAAATCTGTTCCCACAATCGAGTTGTTAGGGAAATCGGAGTTATGTGTAGTCTGTGGGCAAACTACCCAAGAGGGGGATACGCCATACGACTATTCATCAAAAGCCATCGAAATTCCGATTTTCTCCAGCAGGAATTGCTCAAACAGCATTACCTCGCCGAAAAGCCCTACAAATTCCACTAGTCCACTCCATCATTCGGAATCGACTATCCATCTGTCCAGTCGTATACGGAATGAGTTCTATCACCGGACTCTTCCAAGGATCGAGTTCTATCTCCGGACTCTCCTATCCATCACGACACACATCCGCGCTTGACATCGACTTGCTTTGCGACATATCCGAACGTTACTCTCCGCTCCGGATCGACAGATCATCGTCCGGATGCCGATTGAACAACACGGAATTCACGGAACGATAACACTGTATCCCATACGTCTGCCTAGCGTCCATCTGCATACTCCGTTCACTCCGATCCGTACCGCGCGTCACCTCGGACTCGAATTCACGGATAAGAGCTCACCGAAAACGTCTAACGACTTAACTTCCACTGTAGCCCCCGTGTCGACCGCTGTTGACCTCCGGTTCATCTCGGAACGCTTCGGACCCAGCAAGGACCTAACATGGCTCACATACGACTATTATGTGCGATATATCACGACCATATCTTCCAGTTCTATCGGATCACAACATGTTCCAAGCAGTCGAATCCCATGTCCTTACAAGCGCCTGGATCACGACTTCGTGCATACGCGTTGTTCGTCCATCCATCCACTTCAGCCGACTTCTATTTTATTATCGGCATCATCCGGCATACAATTAATTGGCACCGTCGAGTTCGGACGGAGTACCGCGAACGAAGATCATCCTCGGAACCACTCCTACCGAACTCCGGAACCATTGCCTATTCTATTCCCTTCAGAATCCGCGCCTGAGTTGTCCCCGACTCCGAAAATGCTGTTCTACGTCTTCGGAGCTCCGACAATTCACCAACTTGCGGCTTGTCCGGTTTCAAGTCAACATCATCGACCAATCAGAAACATGACCATGTCTGACGACTCCATTGGTCCGTTAATCATCGCACGAATCGACACTTGGCATAGCCATTGCACTCCGCTCCACCGGACCTCGTTCCGACAGCATCGGAGCCAATGGTCTGCGCTAAAAACGTGCTCCATTCGTCCGATTCTTAACCATGGATGTTCTCCGACGTTTCGGAGCTCATCGGCTAGTACAAAATAACGCCGCTGAGTTCTCTCCGATTCAATTGTTCTATTGTTCTTGACACGTTGGACCAATTAGGCCACTGCTAATCTGGTTCTCACGACTTTCTGGACTTCTATTCAACTTAACACTCGTTCCGGTCACTCCGAGTCCGTCGGAGCTCGTTGCGGTTCACTCCGCCTCACTCCGTCTCACTCCGCTGTCGCCGGACCGATACTTTTCGCATTCAAACCCCTATCTACACATCTACAAGCTCTGAAAAAAACCAAGAAAATCAAGAATAACAAAACAGTATATACAATTAGTCCGAGTCCAGCTCGATCACCTCCCCGGTGATTGGATTTCCCGACGAATCCACCATCGGCACTCCACTCGCATCACGGAGCTGCACTCGAGAGATGTGCAGGTCCTCGATCGCCGGAACGACGATCGATGACACCCGAGACGCCAAATGCGCCTCGGTCTCCTCCTCCTCGCTCCGCTCCGCCTCGGCCCTCCCGTCCCGGAGCCGGCGCCTCCTTGTCGCTCGACCAGACGTCGCTCCCGAACCACCCGTTTCGACCCCACCCCCAGTCAGGAGTGGAGTCGAAGACCTCCTCGGCGAGCTTGATGAGGTCCCCGCGACGGATGGGGCCCTCCACGGACAACTCGTCCAGGAGGTCCTGGAGGTGACTGCGCAGTCGCGCCGTCTCAGTTCGGAGACGACGCACTCGCCGCCGCTCCTGACCCAGCTCCTTGCGGAGACGGGTCACCTCCGCGGAGTTGTGGTCCGCCCGGCGATGCGCCATCGCGCGCACCGCCTCGAGCCTCTTCTCCCACTCCGATCCCGCTGCGGCTGTTCCGCCCGCGGCGCGCTCCCGACCTTGCACCCTCGGAGCCCCTGCTCCGTCCCGCATCTCAAGAACCTCGCGACGGAGTTCCTCGAACTCCTCGCGCAGGTCCCCGAGACGGGTCTTGGGCCCGTCCCCCGTATAGTCGCCCGGGCCCCGAGGACCGGAGCGAAGGCGCTTCTTGGGGCGCGCCTCCGACTCCGTCCCCGGGTGTCCCTCCGACTTCTCGGACCGTCTCCTCTTGCTCCCGCTCGCCTTCTTCGACCCCGTCGCGCGCTCGCCGTCGCGGCCGTTCCGACGGTTGTTGTTGGGGTTGAAGGAACACTTGATCTTGCGCCGCGAGCAGCGGGCGCAAGTCCGGTACCGACCTTGCCGAATCTGCGCCGGAACGACGCACTTCGACGCGGTCTCCGCACAGCGGTCACAACCTGAGAAAATTATCAATAAAAAATTCTAGAAAAAATAAAAAAAATCAAGAACGAGGACTTACGATCCTCATCCTCCAACTCGAGCATCTGCTCGACCACCGGAGCCCGCTTCACAACGATGACGTTGCGTCGGAGCGGCACTTCGCTCTCCGACTCGTCGTCTCCGTCCGACGCACCACCCTCCGTCTCCGCCCGCTTCCGCTTCCGCTCCCCGGACACCGTCGCCACCGGCGGCACCAAGTCCAGGTGGCGGGCCTGGAGCTCGCGGTATTGCTCCACCTCGTCCACGGGAATCGCCTCGCTCTCGGCAATGAGCGCCGCGATGCGCGCGATATTTTCTTCGTCCGCCTCCGCCGCTGCCCGTATTTGCCGCGCAAGCGCCACGCGGCGGTCCTCCCGCTCCCTGGCTTCCGCTCGGACCTTCTCCGCCTCTCGCTCCTCATTCTCTGCGCGCACCTGCGCTGACGTCGCCCGTCCCTTGCCCTTATCCTGGCGCCCCGCTCCACCACCTCCACCACTGCTTCCCGCGCGCTCGTCCCCCGCTCCGTTGTTCGACCCGGCTCCACCTGCGTTGGTGTTGTTGGTGTTCGACATTTTGCTGGGCGTTCCGGTGTGTGGTGAGCTGAGCTGGTGGTGGTTGCGGAGAGAAAAAGTTTGTTGACTCAAACTTACGGCATCACGTCACGTGACTATACAGTCCCGTACTCGGAACGAGCGGAGCCGAGAAAATTCAAAATTATATTCAAAAAATCCAAAGACCATTTTTTATGCCTTACGATCCATTATTCACGACTCCGACACTTATCCTCCGAATTCTCCCATCGGACCTCCACCACCGGACGTTCGCCTAGGGAGTCGAACCCTAGAGGGGGATACTGTTATATCCATGCACCACGACCTCCGACAAACTACTCCGATCGGTCCCTCCGGCTCCGATTGCGCTCCGTCTCCTCGGAGCGCATCGGACCGCCGGAGTAACGGAACGATCGGAGCTCCGACAAAACATCGGAACGATCTCCCACCATCTGACACCTTGGCAAGACGCCATCCCACACATTCCTTATTATCCTAAGTCCTCCGACTTCTTACTTATTGTTTCAACATCGTTCCTTTTGTCACCTGACTTCTTACTCCCCTTTCGGACTTACCTTTATTGTTATGTCCGCATGGTTTCTAACATATCTCCTTTACCTATTACAATAAGGAGCTCTAGTATTTAATGTTGTCCTACATCCTCCTGTACTTCAGTTTTATGATAAACGTTGCTTCACCCTGTTCCTCGTGAAGTAGTCTGGTCGTTCCGCTCCGACACTCCGCCGGAGCTCCGCTTCTGTCATCTCCCTCCCTCCGACGATATCCTGCAGTAACGCTCGTCCAATTATCCCCTCTGTGGCGTAGCGTCATCCAGTCCGCCTTTCACCAGCTCCGACTCCGGACTCCGGTTCCGTTCTGCCCGGCCCGCCGCTCCGCTTCGTATCTGTTGTTAGTTCGACTGGCCCTATATCCCTCCGTACCATCCTCTGGACGACTCGGATATAACACCTTGTGAAAAAGCCAAGCACTTGTCCTGTCTGGCATTGGTAGGTAAAAAGCCCTGCACAGCCCCAGGAATAGCCTGCCAAAACTTCGCAGCGGAACGTGTCCTTGCCAGGTGTCCCTCAAGGTACCCCTCCAAATAATGCACAAACACATCACCTCCATCAAGTCACTTTGGTCTGTTTCCGCACTGCAAAATTGTGGGCAATCCCCTGCATTTTATATATTTGCACACATCTCTGAGAGCACTCTCAAGATATTGTCCCTTTGGAAGATGAAAATTGAATCCTGAAGTTGATTTTCTGTGGGCCAACAATCATCACACTACATATTTCTGACATCCCATGATGCTGCAATCAAAAACGTATCGGAGGTTAAAAGAATGGGATGGGTAGGAATCGAACCCTTGCACAGATGCACCGGTGTATTACATAATATTGTGTAAGGAGACAGCAAGGACGCAGCAAGGACGTAGCGAGTCCCGGTGGGTTGCGGCTTGGTTGCGGTAATGACAAGCGCCGTTATGTTTGCCCCCTGTGTGAGTTTGTCGACAGTGTACCATCCTTGCAGGACAAAATATTCAGTTTTTAACATTGAATTCAGTCATGGTGGACGGAGGGATTTGTACTGCAACTTGTATGTTACATTATGGCTGGCCAGTCAAAAAATGAGCCTTGAAGGGTCAAATCTGCAACCCAGAAGCAAATTTAATTACACAATGTAATATCTCAGCGATGACAGGTTCACAGTTTGAGTCAAAGAACGATGGAGACATGTGCCCAAGAAGCCCGAGTACCAGTTCTACAGTACGAGGGAGAGGTGGGTGGAGCTACACACAAAGTCCGAACATTCATGGAGCTCAGGCATGTAGTCTTGAGCTCCATGGACCTGAGGGTCTAGATCTGAATGCAACCGGAATATATTATTGTGGAACGTCGGAGATACCTCGAAGAGTTCAATTCAAAGATAACCTGGGAGCCTCGCTCTTCGATTCAGAGTGGCATCCATAGCCTGGTTGTCGATTTGGATGTAATACTACATACAGTAGCTTCAAAACAACGAAGTCATTGGTGAGAGAAGGACCAAACGGAAGATGCGGGGAAGTGCGCCGTGTAACAGGACCTCTCTCTTCATATCTCTTCACTCCTACTGATCACTTCTTGGAGTCTTGGGTCACTGCTTTCGATGTCGACCGATCTACATGTTGCCTTGCCTACAGCGGCCACATTCCAACTAAATTCATTTGAAACAGTTCCCCAAGAGAAGTAGCCCTGCTTTGGTCTGGGTTACCAAGACAAATAGCTAATGTATGTAGTGCCATCCCGCCATTCTCAGCCCGTCTCTGTGCATTCCTTGGGGTGCGACTCGGAGCTTAGTCGAAATGATACAGTACAGTAGGTTGTTCCAGGGTTTCAAAATAAATTCATAAAACTCTAACTGAGTTCGAGCTCTAAACACCAATCATGTTCCCGAGAAAGAGTAAGGTACAGATGCACAAAAGTTCCGTAGAGATCCTGTGTTGAAATAAAGGTAGCCACGGCCTTTACTCGGGAATAGCAGAAGACCCTCGCAAACGCGCAGGGGATTCATTCGGAATTACAAAGTAATTGTACAATATCTCGGCAGGAACCAATATATCTAAGTGGGGGGAATTAAACCAGAAAGACAGAAGGAACAAGGGGACAAAATGCGATGCAAGGCACGGTAAACGCAGGTAACCAAGGGGGTAAGGAACAGTACCTGTTGCCTCAATACACCAGCCAGATTGTGTCGCGGCGGTAGTGACAGAAAGCGACCGACTCGAATTCCAACATCCTGGACTACAAGTAGGGCGAAATACCGACAAAGGCGGAGAAAACGACGAGTGGCCAGGAAGCGACGTTCGATAATGCGGCGCCGAACAACCCTGACCCGTCGGCCGTGATTCTGAAACAGAAGCGTGAATGTCAACAACGAGAATTTCGGGACCGCTGAAGAAACTGACATAAGGTTCAAAATATCGAACGCCCACTCCACCTCCTCCTGCCTCCGCCTCAGATCGCTGACACTGGATACCTTGATCTCCAAAGTATGGCTACCGGACGGCAGATCTGTTCGGCTCCATCCAATCGTGCAGCCGCTCTGACTTTGCGTTGATGGGGAGGTAAAACTGGTCTCTTCCCCGTCAATCGAGACAGTGTACTGGGTGTTGTTTCCAGAAAGACTCAGATACACGGAGGGTCCTAATAAGTGAGCGCGAATAAGCTTTCGAAGGAAGGGGAGAATCAATTGACGCGCCTGTGAAGGAGTACGACATGCCGCCGGAGGAATTGCTTGTGCCATCCCCCGAAAGCGATCTGCCGTTTCCGCTCGAGGAGCAGGACGACCCAACTGAGGCCCAATCGCCAGACCAGGTGATCCCGGCCTCCGAGGAAAGATCTACCGTGACGTTCTGGAGTCCCTGGTTCTGGGATTCAGAGCCACCGCCGCTGGTTCCGGTTGGTTGGTTGGGGCGGCCGGAATCATCTTACATACAGCGAGGTCAGCCGCCATAGTCCCTCCCGTACGAAGGATAAAAACCAAACCTACCAGTCGTCGGCGTGACTGTCTGGATAGGTGGTTGATCGCCCCCGGCTATACACGCGGGGTTATTATTGGAGTCGAGGGCTGCGCAATTAGCTTGGTCAGTTATGGGTGACCTCTTAGAGAGTGAAAGTCCTAACAGCAAGTTTGTGCAGGAGCTTAAGAATTAACTGAAGTCAGAGATATCGAACATAAGGGCAAAGGAAGCACATACGACAGCAGAAATTTTCATTGGAACAGGGTATATAACCGGAGGTGTCGCATTCATTCGGTGATGCCGAGCAATCCTGCCCAACGGGACAACATCCTTCATCCCCGTTGTCGGCGACGGCACAATCGTAGCTTATTGACCAGGATAATAAGAACACATATATGGATCATGGAAGTCGATTGCATACCCTTCAGGACAACATGACCCCCCTGCGAAATCGTGAGTGCGATGACACCAAACGCAGCACCGGCGGCGCCCATACCTTCGCAGCAATTATCATCGATATCGCAACATCCCATATTGTCACAGCATAAGAACCCTTCGTTGCAGCAGTCTGATTCCACGGTGAGACTATGCACGATACGAAGGCACCGGAATGACACATACCGCTCGTGCCACAGCACTGGCCATCGTCTTGACGCGATACGAGGAGCCGGCTGAGGATCGTCTTTCCCGGGAGGGAGCTGACCTTTCGAGACGTGAGAGGGGTCAGACGCTTTGCAGGAGGGCTGTTGGTTGAATGGGAGGAAATCCCCGAGGGGAGGAAGAGGCCTACGACTAATAGCAGGGGGAGTGGGAAGAGCATTTCAGGTGCCGTCCCCGAAAATGGGAAATGGGCTTTAAGTAAAGGCAACAACGTGTAAACGGCATGGTCCTGAGGCGCGCGCTCAAATCGAGGGTATTCGAGGGAAGCTGTTGAACAGGAACCATGCCGACATCGCTAAATTAAAAGACATGTTAGTACTAGCTGTACCTGATTCAGGGTCTCGTCTGTACGGCGTTTCTCAGATATTTGGCCGGGGATTCATGCTGAACGCATAAGGGCGCTTACACAATGGTCAGTTTCCGCTCGGGAAGCCCTTTTTCTGTCCTTTAACCTGCTCTCGGGAAAAGAGGGCATACCGGGAGCTAATCGCCCTAAATATACATGCAGTGAGCGATCGCGCGCGTATCAATGGTGGATATTAACGCCATGTACCAACAGCCTTCGGGCGTTTTCAATCCAACCGGGGTGATGCAATATTCTCGCCATATCCAAGACAGTTTCTGGTCGATGCGCGGGTGCACACTGACATAAATTAGACAAGCATCATCGACATTTCCCACGGTTGAACCCAAACCATAAACTCAACAAAGCCCACAGCGCGGATGCTGAATTCAGAACGATTGGGAATGATGACTAGATTACCAGAGGTTCCCGCTCTTCAGAGTATTCTTCCAGTCTGCCTTCATTCCAGAACAATGGAATCGGTGGACGGTGAAGTACACGGATGATTTACGGTGTCTTGCTGAGGGAAATTGACTCAACCTGACATCGATGAACCAGGACTAGGAGACCCACATTCAATAAATTAGGTGATTGGGAGTCGAAAACATGCTATTCATTTTGCCGGTTGAATGGTGTGTTGAATTGCTACAAAATTTTGTGAAGTCGAAGTGTCGACGGCGCAGTACTAGTGACTCATCTCAAGATCGGATGAGCGTCCCACGGGTAAACCTTGAATGAGACTGGCCATAAATATGCAGGTATCTGGTCTTCTGTAAGATTCTGCCATGTTCAAGTGTCCGTTCACAGTTTCGGCCAGTCTGTACAGAATAAGGTGGGTTCTGACTGGACCAGAATATTCCTTAACCTCAGTCAAATACGACGGCGCCAGATTCAACACAACGCGAGGATTTAAACGGGTAAGTTCACGACTTGCCACTCTGATATCGACACTGCCCTCTAAAGATACCCTCTACTCGCTCGCGTGGCTTTGATGGATGCCAACATCGGCCGATCACTCACCTCTTGCGTGCGGCCCCGGCGTGCAATGAGGAAGCAGATGGCACGTCATGAGGAGGTCGATGAGGGTGATAATGAGCGCCGATCCGGGATACGACTTTGCAGACGCCACAGAGTACTGTACTATTTCAACCGTAGATTCAGGTCACAGGTCACCACTCCTGGTGAATTGAATGTATTTAATTTTAGTCACAGGACACCGAGGGGTCTAAATTAGCTAACATTTTGTGTCCCCACAAATTTTCCCAAGTCATTTTCTGATGTCCTTTGGGCAGCTAATTTTTTGAATGATACAAAGTACACAACCTCCCAGCCACGAAAGAGAGGTTCTCTCACGCTGATTTAGCCCCATTCGGCTTACCGGAGCGAAATTATCATCAAACTTACCACGATCAACTCATCAACTTAATTTCCCACGGTTCGATCCTGCCCCAAATTCGTTTCATAGAGTCCCGGATTATGGATTGTGAAGAGGGTTCTGCTGTTTGTACCTACAATGTCATTTTATCCTCATGACTGAGCACAAGGCGCGCGGATTTATCTTTGTGCGTGGTCGACATGGACTTGCGAGAAATTAGACATGATATCTTGATTTGTGCGACGTTCGTGGCACATTTGGTTTAATTCGGGACCATAGATAAAGTGCTGATTGCATGAAGGTGTGAACAATAAATGGCATATCGTATCTCCGAGGTGTTAACATGCCGTTTCAGTCGAACATCCCATTGGGGCACAGCACTGCCGGCCGCGCCGCGCAACCTCTACAGGAGTCATTCTGACTTGCAAACTGAATTAATAGGACAGCGAGGCTATACAGTGAGGATGCTGAGATGATGACCTGTAGAGTTCCCGAGACATCTACGTCGTGTATGTATCGACCATTCAGAGTGCGCTACAAATTTACCAATAACAATCCTAAAAAGGAATTTTTAGGACTTGTAACTTATCCCCTTTGCGCAATTCGTGCATCCAAGTCAGAATGTAATAAAATATTCCCGCGTGGTTTAAACCAAAAGGAAAGAAACTGAATTCGAGCGGAGGCTTATCTCTATTTTAACCCCATTTGGCACAGAAGAAAGGAAAGCACTCGGTATTTCTCCATTTTCTTATTCGTGGTAATTGATTAAACTAATTCTGTGGTTTTGGCGTTCGCCGAGTTTTCACGAAAATGAATCGATTCGCAGAGTAAGTTACGGAAATCGTCCAAATCCTTATCCACGCCGCGGTCAAACTAGAGTCCTATGATATCGAATTGCCGGCGAGCGAAATGGCTCGACTTGCTTGTCAAGGCCGCTTGCTTGACTTTCGGGTTGCTACCGGAAGCTTGACCGTCAACTGCGTCCTGTACATCATGACCTAGGCCAACGCGCACGATAATTAATGATGGTGCAATGTTCTGGGCAGCGAAGGAAATCATTGAGCCGTCAAAATAAAATATTTCCATTACACTCACAATAAAATGTACGGGAGATAGCTTGTATGGCCCAGAAGGAGATCCCCGCCGGGTAGTTGTGTGCGGAGGAATAGGTGATTGCCTTTCCAGTTGTGAGAATTGCGTGCAAAGCGCTGGATTCAAGACTGTTGGGACGAGAATGGCGTGAGCCGTACTTCTGCTACTGGTGGCTAACTTACATCATTGCGATAATCGTGTTGTAATGGTTCAGCACGATATTATCGGCACAGATATACACAGCATCACGCCTAATCCACCATATTCTACCAGCTGAGGTTGTTCAGTCGGGCCAGACAAATAACTGGCAATATTTCATTACCAGTAAATGCCACGAGAACCAGGTTGGTAACGGCAGCCAAAATATATGGTACTCTTTGAATCTCCATCGAGGAGGTACCAAACCTGGGGGAGATAATAAGGCACCCGGAAACTGCAGGCGAGAGTGGTTGAGTGACAAACAACCGCCGATTGGAATCTCAACTCACCGAAACTCCCCACGATGAGGAGTCCGGGGAAAATGATTACTTTCCACTGGGATCCCCATACCACATAGCAGCGGTACAACTAGCAGACGGGTCAGTTTGTTCTTTCTGATACCATCTGGAGGGGACCTGGTTACAAAGAGGCAATGGGCCACCAAACTGAGATTTGAATTAATGAATAATAAAAACGAGCTGGGATCATCCCACCCACCTATTGGACACGAAGAGGAAGTGCTGTGCCGTCTGCAACGACTTGACTGAGGCCTGCAATTTCATCACATGTAACGTTGTCCCTTGTTCAACGAATTCATCAACACTGCGGAAAAGTGTCGCGGTCCCGACGAGACAGAGAATAACTTGTGTCGTTCCAAATGCGGTCAGAATCCACATGTGCAGCAGTAAAATCTTCCGCTTCGCAACTTTCCGGCGACCAAGGGTATAGACTGCCAGAACGAAGAGGTTGAGATAAATTCCTGGAGAGCCAATCATCATCAATATTTCACGTCCCGCAGCGGAAAATTCCCCACCGTAGAAGAATAATTGAATCTGTTAAACAGTGAGAGGTGAGACGGGACACTCTCGGTCACGTACACATGCTTGAGTCACGGCGAACACCAAATTATGCCAGTTGGAAGTAAACAGTCCGGGCTCCACCACCATGCGGTCCACTTGTTGTACTTTGGCGGACATAGGAAGGTGGCGAGAGGGCGAATGCAGCGTCTTTGGTCGCGCGCGCGACCACGACAAATATTGTCTTCGGGCTTGATGATTGTCATGAGGATCAACGAAGTGTCCTGCCATTTTCGGGTCTCCATTTGATGGTTGGAAACTTTATCAATACAAACATCTGCGGGTAGCAATCCCGCGGCTGGTACTGCAACAGGAAAAGTACAGCATCTCGCCATTCAACGCGTACGCTGTTGAGTTTTTTTGGTCCTATCACTTGTCCCCGTAACCGTCCTGCTTCATCTCCGCCAATTGGCTCCCATAGATATTTGTGCTGCTGGTGTTAGCTGACTTTGCACCAAAGCTTCAGGTTAGCTGCATTTGGCACCGGGACAGACTGACCATAGACGTGGAGGCTTTGCTCCTCTGCATCGAGAACTTCCCTTCATCTAGTTCCCGATGAGGCCATTCACCTCACAACTACTGTTGTGAATTGCTCCAAAATTCGTCCCACTACTTGCAAATCCAGAAGACCACGACGTTTAATGGATTATGCGGGTCATCCCTTCATAAGATCCTTCTCGTTGGATTGAGGTTTGTACTCTAGATATTCGTGCCAAGATCGCCTAATAAATCTTCCCACGGTTGAATGTACTTGGCCCGTGATGGCAGCAAAGTAAGCACTCCTCACCTTCACCATTAACTGCTGCGAATTTCATGTGGTACCGTGCTCATCACAATCTGTCTATCCCGCTCCGTCTCACTATCGGCTTTGATTACCAAAACGGCATGACTGAAAATAAAGCATTGCCTGCGGGCTGTCCGCGGGTCATATCATGTTTGTCCGTCTGCAAGTACTATTCCCGCGACTTCTACCCACATAATCGTCACTGGCCCGAGTGCCGTCGTACTTGACCTCTTCACCCTCCCCTTTTCTACCCCTGGTCAAAAGTTGACCTGCACCTACACGTATTATTCTTGTCACACTGTGCCGCAGCAGCCAGCGTCTACTTAAATTAAACCTCTGCATTGAAATGGGACGGCGCACGAGAGAAGATCCCCTGCCTGGCCGCGGCATACTGTCCGGGTTTTCGCGGACGGGTGCTGCTCCGCGATTCTGACTTATCAGTGTGCTGCAAATATGGGGACTAATTAAATCAGGTGGGCGTCGAGTTCCGAAACATGTAGATCAGGGGCCATTTTTGGGTGGGCGAACAAGGGTCTTGATGTGCGTCAACGACGGGTAAACTCATGACGGGTGCTGACAATACCTCAGCTGAGGCGAGGAAGCCCACTCTTTAGCCGTAAGCTGACGGAGGAGCTTCGCAAGCGGGATTCATTTATGCTTCCTCCCGGCGTGCCTAAGAAAGCGTGAGTAAAGCACCGGATCAGTAGACAACAAATGGGCCGTGGCGAGCGACACGCAGAAATGGCTCGCGGACCATTCGTGATAACTTCTCTACCTTTGGGCCGTTGTTGCCGGACGATGCTTTGCAAAAAAAACCTGGGGGGATCCGGCGCGTGCACCCGGGAATATAATAGCTACGGCGGACGTACCGGTACGGTCCTGAAGAATGCCCAGGAGGGACGGGGCAAGTGGGGTTCCTACAGACGGAACGAGTACAAGTCGAAGTACGGGCTTTGAACTGAAGCTTAACCTGTCTGTGATAATTGTTCAACCCGAGTCTGTTGTGGGTTCCGAACGTTGCAGGCTATTTTCGCAAGTGCCGTTGCTCCTTTTCCCGAATTAATTCCGCGGTGGGATTCTGATTTTCTGAGCAACCTCCAATGCTACGCATGTCCGACAGAGTGTCTGGTGCCTATGTACGGTGCCAGACACTTCGAGATTTTTACGGCTCGCAGGAAACTAGTGATATATCTCGTGTCTGGGAAGGCTAAGTGCCTATCGCCGAACCGGTCTCGGTAAGAGAATTCTTTCTATACGGAAAAATGTATGCTGCATATTTCTGGTCTGCGTGAATCGGCGGATGATCAGAAGGGGTATTTGACGATGTTTGCCTTGGTGGGAGGCGACGCGACCGTCACATGACTACTGATGCTTGATCATTCGCTGTGGGTCGGCTAGCGGCCTGTTCTCCGGACTTCAGATCGAAGTTGCCTGTCTTCAACTGCTAGCATTCGAAATGTTCTAGGAAGAGATCTGCAAACTTTCCGGAGACTGGTGCCTATATGCTCTGAACTTCAGGCGCGCGGTGTTGGTTCCTTCAAGTTACAGTGAGGCTCGCCGACTCGGAGTGAGGCCCAAGTTTGAACTTGTGGGCGGAGTCCGACGGGGGACAACGGTGAGCTCCCCTCTCCGGCACCAGTGTTTCTGGCAACGATTAAGTATGCAATTATAGGTTTCCGTACTCTACGTGGGTGTGGGCTATTGAACGCCCTGCTCAAACTCGCCGCTTCACCGGATTTTCTCCGGGCGCTTGCAGGCGGGCTCTCACTGGACGATAACGCGCATACGCAGTGTCTGACGATTCCATTCGTTCAGTCTGTTGATTACGGTAACGTTGAAGTTGAAGTGCTCGCATGTCGAATCGCGTCAAAATCGCGTTGCAACTGGAATAGGAAGCAAATTGGAAGTTTGCTGCATGCATGTGCTTCCTGTCCACACTGGGTGGCTTTTCCGGTTTCGATGCTCGATGTGGCCTAGACCTTCATTATAACATCTCCATTTGCCCTACGGCTTCCCTTCAGACCTGGTTAACTCCCCTTTCACTGCGGGCTTCTTCGAGCTCATCTGTCCCAACTGTCTGATCATGAGCGGACTTCGAATCGACGAATACCTCGTTCTCGCTGTCCTTGTATGTTAAACCGTTTCCGGTTAAATGGTAATGATTCAATCATGATCAGTACAGCCCACTCCGGTCTGACGGAACGCCCACCGTGTGGCACAGCTCCGGTCAGCAGGTATTATAGTGCCTGGCCGGACAATCAAAGGCGGCTTTCTCTTCCGCCCCTCCTTTCAAGACCGCTTCACGACGCTCTCTTTCTGGGTCTCGCCAGCATGCCATTCATGACCAGCCGCGCTTTTCTGTGGCCCTTGTGCCTGATCTATTTCTTTACCGCTTCGACGCTCGCCACGCGGTCTTTGTCTGAGCGCTCAGAGCAGACCCAAGCCCAATGCACCAACGACTTCGATTGGGCCACAAGCTCGCAAGGGAGTACTCCTTGTCTTCTCACCGCCTATGTGTGGGGCTCGTGTTTCACGGGCAGTGCGTACTCTCGATACCGGACGCGACGCCCTTCATTGACTCGTTTTAGATTGGGATGTACCACAGCTACCGCAGGGTTCATCATACACCAACCCTAATGCCACCACCGCGAATGATTGCACATGGTCAGCCAACTCTTGAATGCAATGCCTCATTTCCTGAAATTCACTATACAGTTCCTGGGCAGCGTACAACCTCATCAGCGCATGTACTGCGTGTCAGGGCTTTGACTCGGCCATAGCCAAGTGAGCTTTCCAAGCTCGTTCATTTGGTTACCGACTGACTTGCGAAATAGTTGGGCGGGCTATTCACAAAGTTGTGGCGGCTTCGAAACAGACACGTAAAGTTTCGACGCCTTGTGGCCAATCTGCACTGACCACTCATACGCTGCAGATACTTTCCTTCGAACATTACTCTGCCAACAGGAACGGCAATTCCATTTTGGGCGGGCACGGACCGTAGGCCATCGCAATTGTACAAGTGTTGGCCCCGCTGACCTTGTGTAGCACGCTCTTGGAACGACGCGCGCTTCGACACAGCGCAGGCCAAGCTTATCGCTCAAGAACACAAACCGGATTTCGTCCAAGGCCAAACCCCTCCTGATGCCAAGAAAAGCAAACCCCCAGTCGGCGCCATCGCGGGCGGCGTCGTCGGCGGAGTTGCTGTGCTCGTCATTGGTGCCGCGATTGCGTTTTGGTTCGTCAGAAAACGCAATCGGGACCATGCTGAGTTGGCCGGCGAGACTAGTACTCATCCGTACATCAGACCCCAAATTCACGGCCGCTCCGTGTCTGATGTCTCAGGAAAGTCAATTCTCACTCCCCAAAGCATGTCCGTCATTCAGAGGCCCGGGACCATCTACACCACTGCCGGCACCATCCACACTCGCACCGGGAGCGCCCATTCGTTACTACCCTATGGCTCTGGATACACCTCCCCTGTCCGTGTTATGTCGCCGCCTCTGACTTCTCAGCTAGTCAGCCGCGAGGATGTCATCGAGCCGTTTACTTTGCGCCCGACGTCGCCCTTAGCGCCTGGGATGACACGTAAACCGTCGGAAACAACAATGGCGACGACATACAATAACCATGAAGTACCCGTTGGAGCTTTCATTGCCTCTTCAGAGGGCAGCAGCGAGCGTACACGCTTGAACCCCCCGGCCTATAGCCCGTATATCTCTCCAGCTTCCTCTCCCGAGCCGGGGGATCCGACGCCAACTGGCCGGACAGATTTCGCACCGGGCCATCGCACCCGCCACGAGAAAGGTTCTGTTGACACGCAGCAGTCCTACGACTCCAGCACGACGCACGCTCCTCACGACAGCGCCTCCGGCATCGACGAGGTGATTGGTAGAATGCGACTGACAATGGCATCCGAGAGTGTTGTCGGCGCAGCATACTGTCTCGACCGGCGGCAGCGCGAACGTGTTATCCCGCCCCACACACAAGCCCAGTGTCAGCAATCCTGACAACGACACACTCGGTTGATAGGAGAAGATAAAGCTTAAGTTGAACGTTTTCCTTCCATCCTCTACTCTTTTGTTTTCCGTTCTTCGGCCTGTGTACTCACCTTGAAAGGTTATACGAGAAAAATAGGCTACTACTCACGGTGGAATCTTGTAGCCACATAATCTACATAACAAGCCTTGACCTTCGAACCTAATACAAGTCTTAGTATTTTTGCACCCCCGCGCAGTCCGGTAATTCTCTTCTAAGTACTTCTTGGCATGGGACGGAAGTGATAAGAGCTTGCTTCGCTAGAGATTGACTGCGTCAACCAAAACAGGATCCTTGAATATTTTTTGTTCACTAATTCGTTTAAATGTACTGCAAACTGGGTGTTTCAGCTGGGGGCTGCTATCCTCCTCCTCCAAATCAGTTAGGTGGGGCTGCAAGGTCTATCCCGGGTCTATTCCATGTTCGGGTTCGAAAACCAAACCCAGGTCTGGACCCGATACAACTCATGCGCCAGCGGATGGGGCGAATGTCGCAAGTAACGCGGCCGTCCATTCAAAATAGACTCCGGCTTCGCGGGATATTATTGCCTGCTCGATGTGAATGAACTCCCCCGTGGCAAGCTCGGCAGTAGAAGCGTCGGTGCATACAAGCTGCTCGGCAACGCCGTTTACGAGTCGGCCAAAGACATTGTCCGTGGCAGTCAGACTACATGCACTGTCAGAAGGAAGCGATATGTTCCATGTGGGAAAAGCCGCCATGAGGTGGGTCTTGAGCCGTTTTACGGGACGGTCGGCGGCGTCGGTGTACCAGGCAACAGAAGCATTGCTTCGACCTAGACATCGGTGAGACAAGTAGGTCTGATGATCCAAGACCGCGTGCGTACCTAACCCACTAGAAAGAAACATGGTATCTGTCGGGCATGAAGTTGCTCCCTTCCCGTGCATCTGAATGAATGCGCATGACTGGGTGGGACACCCATCGTTGGCGTGTTGCCATTCTCTGATCGTTTTGCTCGCCGAGACAAAGGGTTCTGCCTGAACGAAATCAACCCAGTCCATGGATGAATGGCAGAAAATCACCTACAGTATCGTGTGCGGGGTCCGTCTTATAATAAATCGTGGTGTTGGAGGACGGAATAACACAATCGGACGGGGCTAGGTTGGCTGTACGAATTCGCCCAGAGATCAAGAGACTTCGTGCTCCAGTAGATTTGAACAATGCTCCCGCCTGTTCTGGGGTAAGTAAATCGTAAGCAGGATGGGGCGCTGCCAGGTGGATGTCGCGGAGAACGGCTTTTTGAGTTGCTGGAACGACGAAAAGTCCCCATCCTTTCGCATACACCCCGTCGATGGATGTAATTTCCGATGCGACGCAATATTGGAGGCCGGTAGTGTCGGTGAACAAAGAAACATTATAAATATCTGCAATAGACGTCGGGACGATGCCGGAGGTGCAGTTTCCGTCGACAGAGAGCAAGGAGGATATAAGCTCCTCCCAATCCTGCAACTCGTCGGCATTAGGTTGAGCGGCGGCGTATGTTGCGTCAGAGTAATACCCCTCCGGTACCGTGTACGCATCAAAACACGCGACGACGTCCTCCAAAGTGGACGTGGTGTTCTGTACGCAGGGTATCTGGTCAGAGATGTTTGAGAGTGGTTGCCGCAGTAGGCCAAAAATCTCTAGGCCACGCGTCAAGTCTATCCAGGCTAACAGCAGAGCAGGAAGATGCATGTGGAGGCGGGAAGTATGCGCGCGCCAATCATTGTGATTAGCCAATCACGCTGTTGCGGCAATCTCCGAAAATCAAAAACTCCAATAAATTTCAACTTGAAGGAAGGGACGAGTTTTTGCGTGTACATTTCGCAGACATTTCGCACGGATCTTTACTACATGTACCGGGAGACTTTGAAGATCAACGAACCACAAGCCTACCACACTGAAATGACGGTCAGAAACCTTTCCCAGATAGTCAACGTTGTGAAAGCTCCGATGCTTCCGTAGACTTGTCGTGCGGGGCCATGAGTACGCCAAGGTCAGCGTTCAAGCCGGAGGTGCACATCATCTCAAAGGAAGACGACATTTAGTGGTAGAAGTCGATCATTCCGTTACCTGTAGAAGGCACAGCGTGTTTTTGCGATTCAAAGTGAGAGCAGGCATACCAATCATCACAGAGGTGAGGTTAATTGGAGTGTAGCCTGCCGTGGCCAACTTGGCGTTTTGGTCGTAAACCTCTGCCGCAAAGACCGGGACGTAGCGACCCTTTGTAGAAGCTTGGGAAAGTAAAACACAGAGAGAAAGTATGGCGCACGCCGTAAGATGACCCTGCTATGTGGAATGGACGACCTTCGAACTTGGAAAAATGTTCAAAAAACACAAATATGAAAGCCGCGATATCTTTACTAGGCGAGGGATCATGCATGATCGATCATGGCCAGTAAATGTGCAGTGATCGCCGGTCGACAACGATCAAGGTGATGACAACAGATGTTGCATGGGAGGGGAAAAACATATATATTCAACCGTAGGTCACTATTATGCCTTGCGGTGAGCAAAGGGACTCGAGAGAAACAGCCGATGAATTTCTTGATGTGAATGACGGGAAGGGTCTATAACGCAGTCCAGACAAGGTCAGCCGCGGCGCTCTTCAACCAAAAGGACCGTTTCTTACGATCGTTATCGGGATACGACGTGACCTGCGGTGAACATTGATTGCACGGACAACGGCTCTTTGAATCATGGCTCGGACTGCCACTAGGATGAGTCAAAATCAGTTGAGAACGCAACGGGACCCTACATTTGTTCAGGAATGCTCCAGAGCTCATCGTCGTTGTCTATCTCATTTAGCTGCGCCCACCATGTGTCGAATTCAAGTGTTGGAATTGTTGGAGGATTCAGAGGTTCAGGGCCGCCGAGATACACATTACCTTCATTCTCCAGGCTCCCCCGTTGCTCCGCGGGACTCCGCACTAGGTTACCTCAGTTATGCTTGGATGCATGCAGAACTGCAAACTCACTGCTATCCGGTTCAAGCTCACGGACCGAAGAGGGAAAGCCGTCAAGATGCGGCAGGTCGTCATCGGCAACGACATCGCGGAGAGCATTCGAATCAGGTTGAACACCAAGTCCGACATCCACATCGGTTTCATCACCAATCGAGGACTCGGGTTTCAAATTTAACGAGTAGACTGCAAAACCATCAGTAGACGCAACGACAGAAACACAATACTTGCAGGGACTTTCGAACATATTTTGAGATAATTCGTCGTCAGAAATGGCATCAGATGAATTCAAGAAGAAATCTGTAGGGGTGGGAGACGACGCCGGAATTTCTTCCGCCGGAGAGTCTGGAACACTGGCGAACGAGGCATACTGCTGCAGCACCGCTCGTCGCTGGGTTTCTTCTGCAAGCTGATTAAGGATAGAATCTAGACAACTTTCCATGTCGGCAACGAAAGAATCTCGGTCCGAAGGCGATTCGGGTGGAGGCGATGTTCCTGCATCCCGAAAAGTCCTCTCCAACGGCTGGGATAATTCTGTGACTTGCGGACCAATATGCCGTAGACTACGGCGTGGTGTGGCTGGAAAACCGTGGCGAGACCTTTTTCTTGGGGAAGCGGCGTCCGAAGACAAATTCGTAATTCGATTCATCATTCAGAAGGGAACGAGGCGATAGAAAGACATAGTCCATGACAAATTGTTTGCGTTTGAGTGGGGAGTGAGAGGATGGGGTCGTTGGAGAAACCGAGGCATGGGGAGGGGATGAGCCATCCCAGTCCATCAAGGTGTCATCGTCCGACAGAGGGCTCCCGGATGTTCCGCGGTGAAGAGCAGCTGGGGAAATAGAAGTAGGTTGAAGTGCTACGTTCACAGAAAGTGAGACCGACATCGTAGTTCATTTAACCATACCCACCATCAGTGGTTAAATGGCTCAATTTTGGTGCCATTCCCAAAATCAGGTGTAGTTAAATCGTTGCTTGAGAATCGTAAATGTTGGTTACTGAGGTGGCGGGAAAGTGCCGGCCGCAGTGGCGGCAGCGGAGCTGCGCGATAGGTATCGTTGCCGAGACAGCACTACTGTCTGCCGGTAGGCGGACGGGGAACCCAGTCGTTCAGATCACCTTGTTCAGAGTCCCGACGTCGTGGGTGTAAGAAAGGAAGCGTGACGAACTGTGACGCAAGCCGGGCCACAGACAACCGTGGGAGATCAAGTTTGCATCAGCGAGAATTTGGATAAGTACCTCGAAAGTCCTAGAAATAAACCATATTGCGACGTGAATCGATATGAGATCTGAATATACTTTTGAGAGATGAGCAGTGTCAAGAAATGACTCGTTTCAAACTCAAGACAAGCGTCACAGTCACCGTGAAATTCAAGTGAAATTGCTCCCCTCAGTGACACTGACAGTACTTGGTATGATGGTGACGAATACACGTACAAAACGACGGAGGAGCCCGCCCGTCGGCAGAAAACAGAGCCAAGGCGAGCCAATGCTATTGCAAAGTTCAAGGCTGCAGCCAAACAAAACGTCACCAAACAACCGCCGAAGTCCCAAAAAGGAAGGAGCGCACATACTTTAACTTGTCAGGTCTTTTCTTTGTCTTTCGGGAACAAAACGAATCTGCTCATTTGCTATGACTAAGGAAGGGCCGCACAAATTACGGACACAGGAATGGGGAAAGAAGATGCATGTTTTCGGCGTACGGTAACACTTCGAGGATATATGTCCATATTGATAGATATCTTCCAGTAAAGTCCGTGGAATCAAGGATTGTCTGACACGGTCCAATCTTTGACAAAGGGCTGGAGGATTCTCAGAGGCTTGGGATCGATTGTGACGTTTGCTGACGTTGGCTGTTGGCGGAAGGGTCGGAGCTTCAGGTTGATAGTCGCAGATGGGACCTAAAGACGATAAAGTGAGCACGGGAAGGGACAAGGAAGGTGAATATCGTACCAAAAGATGAAAGCTGAATCGGGGAACCGAAAACCAAATGCGGCAAGTGCAAGAAGTTGCGGAGATTCCTTGGTCGCTCAAGCCTGCTTGACGATTCACGACGAAGGCAGTTTGCGGGAGCGGGAGCTGCAGCGGTGGGGCGATTTGCGGGGACACGAGTCGCAGTGCTGAGAAGATTCGAGGAACTGAAAGCTGGAGTTTGCGGGATACAGCAGTCGACGAAAGCTGAAGTATCGGTACTCAGTATGCATTACATCAGAAGGAGAAGAGTAAAGCACACCAAGGACGGTAGCCGGAGCTAGCCAAACAGGAGAGCCAAGGCACCCAAGACAACGAGAACAAGAAAGAACAAGGTGACGAAAGTAAAAGACCGAAGCAACAGAGAACACGAAAACGAAACCGCCTTGACAGAGCTGGCTGAAGGATCTTGCGGGTGCAAAGAAGGAAAGCGACGGGGTAGCGATACACGGCTGCGCCGAACGTCAGTTGCGGAAGGATGGATCATATGAAACGTACGAATAAATGTGTGGGCGGCGGTGAGTCCTACGGTGGGCGAATACAGTGCGGGCTTGAAGATATCGATACACTGGGCGCACTGTACCGGGGCGGGTAAGGAACAAGTGGTGAAAGAAGGCCGAGACGCACAAAATACAATGTAGGATCGTGATGGTTGTCGTGAGGCAGATCATGGTGGTGTCGCGGAGGTAGGGTGGAGTCGCGGAGGTAGGGTGATGTCGCGGAGGTAGGGTGATGTCGCGGAGGTAGGGCGAAGTCCAGGCAAAATCGGTGGCGGCGGGGTCACAGAAGGTGGATCGTGGTAACGCGTCGGTACTTGTAGCGGGGAGGTATCGCACTCGAGCCGTACAACAGGTCTGGGGTGGGAGTAAAGAGCGTCGGGGCTAGGCCGAAGATCAGCGGGAGAGACTCTAAGAAAAGAGGAAGGCGCACCTCGCATGGGGTAAAGACAGTCGTGGCAGAGCGATGGCGCCAGAGAGAGGCGACGCGGCGGAGAGGGATCGCACGGTAAAGGACCTAAGGACAGTGGCGGCGAGCTCGCCAAGGGCATGGAGTGGGTTTCGCGGCGGATAAACGGAAAGCTGAGTGACAGTCAGGCGGGATACCGTGTGATGTCAAGGAGAAAACGCACTGCAAGGCCATCCGAGTAGAGACAGTGGAGGCCAGCGGGAGGAGGTAACGTAGCACAGAGAGAGAACCGTAATGACAGTGGTGGCGAGGTCGCCATGGGTGGAGAATGGGGTAACGCGTCGAGGTCCAGACAAGTATCCGCGGCGTGGGAGAGAGCCAACGGGAGAACGCAGGGGAGGCGGAGAGGAGTACCGGATCTTAAGCAATAGTTTGAGCGTACTGGTCCTTGTTAGCTCGGGCGTGTCGCGCAAGAGGGAAAAGAGGACGTACAACGTATCCAGCAAGAGGGTCCGTATCCAGCAAGAAGTTCCGTGTTGTATCCAGCAAGAGGGCATCCAGATCAAGCAACGTCCATACCGGGCTATATATCTGGGGCACCGGTACTTCCTCCTATATTCTATCTAGGGATGGGGTCAACGACGTACATGAGCGAGCAGCGAGGCACGTACCAGGTCTAAGCAAGTTTGGGTTCGCCACTAGGGCAGGCAGGTAGGATGAGTATCACGATAGCAAGGGGCCAGGGCGAGATAGACGACGTACCGGCTCTATGATAAATGCACTGTCCAGGGTTCGTTGACGACCCCGTATCCACTGGAGGATGTCAGCGTGTATAAAGAGCAGAGGAAGATGCGAACGTACGGGGAGGAAAGAAAATGAAGCAATTGGAATATAGATATTTTGAGATCCAGCAGCGGCGTCGTGCCAAATTCCTCGAGAGATCTGCGACCGGTGAGCGATGAGGTGGGTGGACTACGGAGGAGGTACCAAGCAATGTCTTCTAGTAAACACCTAATGGACATAATCGCACCCCATCCGCCACGACGTCAAGAGCCTGCGAGGAGATTCAGAATGCGCTCGAGGAAATGCGGAAAGGAAGGGGACGTACCGCGTGGCCATCCCCCCGGAATCTAATAGCAGCTGCGACCGCGCAAGCCCTTCCGCGACGACGACACGGGGACAGGCGCATTCTCCTTCCCGCCGGCGGTCTTCGCGGTGCGTTTGACTCCGCCGGGTACCTTCCTGCGGTTCTGCAAGCCATCCTTAACCTTGGGGTCGCCGCGGGGGTGAGTGGCATTGGTGGTGTCGATGAGCACGGATGAAACGACACTGCTGGAGGGCGTAGCGTCCTGCCATCGTCGCATCACCGTCGTCTTCGTCGCCGTTGACGCCGGCGCATTTCCCGTCGATCTCGATGGCGTCGACGCTGGCAGGCTGGAAGCCGAGCCCATTGAAGCCCTGGATGAGGACGTCGATCTCGCGTGCGTCATCGCCGGCGGGTTGAAGACCCAAGCCATCGAGCCCTTGAACGAGGGTGTCGACCTCGCGTGCATCGTCTCCAGTGGGCTGGAGGCCAAGCACGTGGAAGCCCTGCAGAAGCGCGTCCATCTTGTGCGCTTCGTAGAGGTTGGCGAAGGTCGAGGGCAGCACGCCCACAGGCGGTGGCGAAGACGCGGGGAGGACAAACTTGACGACGGCGGTGGGGCTGCCGGAGGGAGGAGTGGGGGATGCGGGCAGGACGAGCAGCGGTGGGCTTGACCCGCTTTGGGCAACGTTCTATACCTGGGTCGACCCCGCCGTCAAAGTCGAGGCGCTTGTTCTTTCCGAGGGTGCTGGTGGAGGAGGTGGTGGTGTTGGTTTTCATCTTGCTTCTTGTCGTGGTAATGAAGAGACCCAGATAAACAAACATTTAAAGCTCCGCTGTTGGGGTTGTTTGGCTTCACGTGGATATAGGGGCGATCGCGTTGTAGGGACGCGGCGGACCAGACTTATAACAGGTGGGGCTCCGTCCAGGACGCTGGAGGCGCTAAGGTGAGTTGAGGTAGTCTCCCGTCAATGAAAAACTGACCAGAGGTATGACTACGGCAAGAAATTGACAAGGCGACGCGGCCGCGTTGGGCGAGTGAATGGGGGCGTAATTGGTCCACGAAGCACAGTAAACAGCACTAGCATCGACCCACGAGCTATCTTCACGAGCTGTCTTCGGCTCGTTCAGCGAGGTGATGAAGATATTTTGTATGTGACTTACCTTTCTTGGCCTCTTGGATTCTCTTCGAGCGCGACAACAGCCATGACAGACAAAAATGAGAACGGGAAGAGTTCAGCGCAACCGCCGGAAGCGTCGCAAGGCTGGGTATGTATGCGAAAAGACCAACGGGCTCTTCGACGCAGGGCAGAATCGACAAACGGCCAATCGACCAACGGCGGGACCGCCTCGCAGGCTTCCCATTTTCAATTTCTTCCCGCTGACAAATCACCGGACGCGACGAAGGGATGAACTGGAAGCTGGAAGTGGTGGCAAGGCGACAATTGGAGGGGAAAAGGTTCATTTTACGGGCACCAAGTTGATGATAGATCCTGGGCCAGGAAGATCGGAGCGGCGGTACATAGCTGCTAGGACCTGACCAGACGCACAAGCGCTCGCGACGAATCACACCGGGCCACGACGACCAGGACCTTTCCACCGACGATGAATTGGTACGATCACTTCCTCGTCGGTGAGCTCCAGCGCCCAGCTTCGAAGAACAAGTTTCCTTAGAAAGTCTTGAAGAAAAGTGGCCCGAACCAGGGACTCGACACTAGTGGATGTGCAAGGGAGTATCAAGACGCCCAGTGGTTTCGTCGGAAAGTTGGATTCCGCACAGAGGCAAAAGGGATCTTCATGGTCACCATCCGAGATGCAAACTCCGAAGTCCGGGACGTTGCCGGGACGACGTCTAGGTTGATCTTCACGCGGCCTTCGGCCGAGCTAACCCACTGCATTCCGACTTGAGCACTTTCACCAACTCTCGCATCCGGAGGGCCGTCTACAACGCAACAGAAATCAAGTACCCTGCTTTCAACGTCTCCTCCACATGAATTCAAATTCAAACAAGGTTCCTCTTGAATCTTCGTTCGAATGTTCTTTCTGCCAGCTGGTCCTCTTGCTGGAATCGGTACCGCAAGTAACTCGCACGAAGTATCGGTGCTTGTGGGCCAAACCCAGGCCACATCGCGATCGGGGCCTTCAGCTTACCCATCAAAAGATCTTTTTAATTGTCTTTTTTGCCGTCGAGTCAGTTACGGTCCAGGAAAAACCCGTGGACGTTATCCTCTGTGGCTGCTACTGGGGGGGTGGTACAGCTACTCTGCGCGCGCTCTCTGATTACGCCAGTGCCTGTGTCCTCGTTCGTTTTACCAAGTTCTCCAAGCACTTGCACCCTCGGTTCTGTCAGATTCTGTCTCCGAGTCGCCAACTGCCAACTTAATTGATCCCGATAACCGACTTTCTTTTGTGAACCCTGGGCCACTTCTACCATATGCGCACACCGATCGTTGCCCGATCGTTCTTTTTGTCGGTGTTAATCTCAACGGCCTAAGCGTAGGTACGTATTGTTCTCCTTCCCGATCTAGCCACTAGGTGGATACTCTCAACGTATAAAAAGCCTCAAGTAAATCCCCTCTTCCCTCAAGCTCGCCGCCCACCCACATTCCAAGCTTCTATCTACTATCTCCCATCCTCCCATCTAAATCTCAATGGACGCCTTCACCTCCACCATCACCGTCCCGTCCAAGACTGAGGAGATCATCCTCCCACCCATGAACGACGACAGCGGTACCGGCTCCAGCGGCAGCTGCGTCGTCTGCAGAGAAGACCCCACCGCCCTCCCGCCCGTCAACGAGGACAGCGGCACGGGCTCCAGCGGTAGCTGTGTTATCGCCTAAGCCCACGCACTTGTCTTCATCGTACGTCGTCTACTTTCACTGTGTTCTTCAGCTGGTCTAACATTCATCCTCAGACCATAAATTCGCATCGAACTCATTTGTACTACCCAGCAATTTACTTTCGCGTTGGTTTTTTGGAAAGGGGATAACGATGGTAGAGGAGTGGCGCAGTATTACACGCCGATGTGGCGTGCTTGAATTATTCACTTCGATTTCTCACTGGCATTTTGTGTTTGCGGGTTGAAATGACCCACATATTTCTTTGATTGACATTCGTCTCCTCCGTCACCGTCTTCCGCTTTCACACCCCAGTTTTACCGCGGTATCCGGCCAGTTGACCGACATAACCAAGCTGAGTCTAGATATGTATAACCAGTTGGCAATCGCCCCGTTCAGGGCTCGATCCAGGGATACTTATTGGTGGATTTGAGGACCTAATCAGTGGTTGGCTCTGCGCTTGTAGGTATATAAGATCGGGTCACCTCTTCCCGCTCTTAGAACTTCTGTGATGCCTTGCTCCTCCAACTTTGATGTAAAAACGAGCGAATGGCCTCCCTAGCATTTTCTTCGAACGAAGTCAACACGCGACTGAAACTTCCCAACTGCGTTACATCCACAAATTTGTAGATATCAGGATGATCCTGATTCACTCAGGTCGAACGAGGGATCTCCAAAAGACTTATTTCAACGATGAAACGCTGAACAACGCGACTCAGGTAGTACTCACTTGACGCACTTTTTATGTGGATGGTCTCGTCATGTGACCGCGATTGAGTGTTTTTCTCAAGTTTTTCAGAGAAAAAAATTCTGGATAAGATACGAGTTGGATGACCTCCTAGGCAGATTCTGGGAGAATATTCTCACCTTGTGCGAAGGAAAATGCGGCCCGCGAACCTTTTTCTCCGCAACCGGAGGTGACTGGATAACAATTAGATTTGGTTGATTGAGTTTGCAACGCCCGATCGTGGACTCACGGTCCGGCTGTGGAAGGGCAGGGGAGCAGAGGACAGCGCGTCCATGGTTGAAAACCTCGAGTCAACTTGACAGGTAAACGTTCCTGATTCTACTGAATGCATATGCGGAAGGCTTCAAGTTAGACATCAACGCCGGTGCCTAGCGGATATAGTCTATAGTACGCCGCCCAGAGGCACAGTATTAAACACAGTATTTAAACTAAACAAAAGACAAGGTCTTCCAAGGCTCGAACCAGGAGGGCGGTGTTGGTTTCAACCTCGAAGCTCGTCTCTGTAACCATCTCTCCATCCTGCAATCTGCTTGGGAACTCAGAAATCGCGGTCTCAGGAGGTGCTCCGGTTACTAATAAACAACCCCTCGCTTTTTCAAACACGCAGCACGAAAAACCTTTTATTCGAATGCCGCTGAGCCTCATTAATATTTTGCTACATTCTCTTTCCCGATCCCGTAGACTGGTCCGCCGTTTCCAAAATAAGCCGCGCGATGCTCCGCGCTCTTTTGTCTTCCGTCTGGATTTTTCAACAGGATTCATTTTTTGTTCCTCTCAGCGTTTTGTGAGTTCGGTCGTTGGTCCAGTCTTCAAGTTACCCGAGAACACTAACATCTACTCGACGTGATGCAATTCTTCCTCGAGTTTCTTGCCTTCGATCTCAATGGGTTGGGCTCCTAATCTTAATTCAACAGCAGGTCGGGCAACGAAAAGAATTCAAAACGCACCCAGCATAACGAAATACACCTTAGCCCATTCGGTGGTTTCATTTCTCCATGTATGCATGGTACCGCGCTGGACGACCGTATCTCCTTCATTGAGAGTCACCCTTTCACCCTCCTCCAACTCAAGAATTACGGTGCCTTTGAACACGATTGCGTAGTCCAGAGTCACCGTTCTGTGCGCTGGCTAAAAGTTCGGACCACTTGAGTAATCTTTCCGTAACGAGTCGTCGAGAAGTCATACCGAGACGTCTCCCGGAGGCACATCCCAGCATCGGAAGGTAGATCCCATCCCGCTGACGAGCTCCGGATGCATTTTGATCTCGTCCACCCATTTCCCTTTCGCTATCTCGGTGTCGATGATTGCGGGCGATCCTTCGGTGTAATGCAAATCGTGCACTCGGTGGACAGTCTCGTTGCCCCAAGGTCTCGCTAGTTCGACTGTATCAGCAATAACAGTGGATTTTCCGGCCGAGGTGTGTCCAGTAACGACTCGGCGGACGGGAGGAAAGGGGGCCTTTATGGACGACATGATAAGGTGGGTTTGAGGAATGGGAAGTCATGTGTAGAATTTCTGGTTCTCGTGCAATTATCAGCTATATTTTTAGATGAATTCTGCTTACTCAGTCCAAAAACCACCTCGTCAAATTGTCGGAGTATTGATGGAATTCGCAGTCGACAAGCTCACGTTTGTGAAAGCATGAGTATCCCTCGACTGCACGCGGTTTTGGTGAGGAGGGATTTTGCAGGGCTTGCGGCTTTTAATTCCCACCGCAGGGAGCAACATTTCAAACAGCTGCCAGTGGCGCCCGCCACAAGATTGTAATCGAGGGCGGTAGGCTGGGAACTTCGTGTAGCTGAACGTGTCCGGATGGCCAAAAAGGACTTTGATCTCGCAGGGAGCAGAATCACTTGAAACAGTCTCGGTAGAAGAGTGTGTTGGAGCCTGAGGCGAGGTACACAAATAAGAATACTGATTACTGGCAGCACTAGAGGTTGGAACTTCAAGTTGGAAAAGGCGACTCGGAGTAGCGACATCCAATGGCATCAGAGTAGAAACCGTAAGACGATGGGCCAGGGCAAAGCAAGCTTGAGTACTTGTCGAGTAAGTAAAATATGGTGGCGGGATTGGCGGGAGGCAAGTTGAAGTGGGAGGTGCCGAGCTGCCGGGGCTTCGGATGTGATGGTAGTTACGGCCCGTGTTTGCTCTTTTCTTTCGACCACTGCGAGCTTGCAACTCGTTCGCGCCTAATTCCTCGGTCTTTCTATGAATCCACGACTTTCTGCGACTAGGTAGCAAATCGCTCCGCCCCATGGCCAATCGTGCCCAGGCTCTTCCGCATCGCTGCGAACAAATCTCGCTGAAATCGACGCGGAATTGGCCGGCCTCCGAGCGCGCCGAGGAATTTAAACTTGCAGCAGCGCGTCAACTCTGGTCGTGGACGCCCTTAAATTCATTTTTTATCCCATTCTCACCATTCTTGCGGAAATAACTCTTCCTGCAATGCGTCGACAAAGCCTTGGTCGCGGTTTGCAAGTAGTGGCGCACAACTGCTCTTAAATATGAGATTTCGCATCCTTCGAGAAACTCTCAGAATTAGAAACGCTCCTGGGTGATGGACTCTCCCCGTCGGAAACTAATTACTGGAGGTGGACATGATACAGCAGTATACCATCCCATACTCCGGCCGATGGAAGGCCTGTGACTTGTCGTGGCAATCTAAGTACCCATCCACCCTCGCTCACATCCAAGGGTGTATACCCCGTCTAGAGCAGCTACGTATCGTATTGGGAGCGGGCACCACGTCGATGATATCTGCATCTTCTGACGCTCCGCTATTTCGCGAGACCCATAGAATTGGATTCAGACCTGGCTTCTGCGGCTTGCCATGGGGACAGCTCACCACTCTCCGACTCGGCTACCATGCGCTGATATTTTACATTGGGGTGCTTTCTGTAGAGTTTCACGAAGAGGTGGTTGAGCTATTCAGCTGTTCCGGCTGCTCACTGACCTCGATATCACTGGGCTCTTGCAGGTGGCCATGCTGAAGGCTGCGTCCACGCTTCATATCGCTGACATCGGATGGGACTCCGATCGATTCTTCGCCGACATGCATGCACTGACGGGTGGAGTATCCTCCCAAATCTGCGGACACTGTCCATTGCATTGCGGCGGGTGGACGTTCCGTACGCCGGAATAGCCTGCATGCTGGCGTCCAGACGAGGCGCGCGGTTTGAGCCGTTCCGATCGTTGACGACAAAGTGTCAACGATGTTTCGGAGCTTAGCCGCCGGTTGTAAAAGTGAAATCCAAGGGCTTAATCCCTCGAGTCTGAGTTAAAAGTCAACTCCCTACGACCGTACATATGTCTTGTCTGTCATCTCCTTCTTTGAAGCACGACTGGACAATTCTCAGGGTGCTGCTCGCTGTTATACAGTAGAAAATCCCCGAGAACTTGAAATTATCTGAAACTGTTCTGAAAATATTACCGTGGTTTTCCCGCAACTCTCCACTTGAACATTTGAAAGCCCCTCAAATTGTCCAACGCACACAAAATCAATACACTCCGACTCACTTTTTTATTTTTATTTTTTACAACTTTCGTTTTGCCGCGGGGAGCTTCCCGGATCAACGGTCCCGGCTGTAGCCGACGGATCCAAACATCCGCCCTCCCGCCATTATTGCTTATCGTAGATCCGAAGGATGCCCACCTTCCCCTTCTGCCTGGTCCTACCATCGCTACTATGCTTAGGATTGCACGTACCACTCTTCGCGCATCCCAATTTCCCAGAACACAAGGCGTACGCTATGCGTCAAGGACGGCCCCTAAATTGGGGAGAAGAATTGTTCTCGCGTCGGGCGGAGCTGCTCTAGGACTCGCTGGACTTTGGGCTTCGACAATCCACGCAGATTCTGTGGCCGCTGTCTCTTTCTCAGCGACTTCCAAGCCAAATCGCGACGAGAGCGCGATTCGAAGTTCTTTCGGCACTCTTGTGCGAACTTATGTCGTTTACACGATGTGCTCGATCCCTGCGCTGGTGGACAATTCTCCCTGGCTCTTAAAGACACTATCTAGCATTCCTGGCATTAACTGGATCGCCGAGAGAGTTGTCCGCGCTACATTCTTCGACCAGGCATTTTGTTCTGTACCTCTCAAGTATTTCTTCGACTAATCCGTCGTTAGTTTGTAGGAGGAGATTCGGCGGCTGAAACGCTTCCCCTTCTTCACAACCTGCGGTCCGCTAATACGGGGGCGCTCTTTGCGTACTCGGTCGAGGTGGATGAGGACGAGGCGATGGCAGCTTCCGGATCCAAATCTTCGCAGCATAATCCACACAAGGCTATCGTGGATGAGATGTTGCACTGCATCGACGTTGCTGCCGACTTTGAGGATGGCCTCGTCGCGAAGCAGACTGGTCGGCGGACGTGGGTGGCAGTGAAGATCGTATGTCCCCTTTCTTGCTCACATTCCTGGGATACTCATCGATTGCCACAGACTGCGCTCTTGCCAGATGCTAGTGCCCTTATCCGCCTCTCTTCACACATAATTTCGATACGCCCCCCGACTTTACCACCTCAAGTCGCATTCCCGGGTAATCCGACCTCTTCGGACCTAGACATCCTCTATGCACCCAAACCACCAAACGAGATTCTCTCAGATGCCGACCTGGAGATGCTACGCGATCTCCACGCTGACCTAGAGCTTATCTGCACGCGCGCCCAGGCCCGAGGCGTTCGCATTATCGTCGACGCCGAATACTCGTGGTACCAGCCTGCACTAGACGCTCTGACGCTTGCGCTCATGCGGCGCTTCAATGCACTGCAGCCCGAGGCGAACGGGGCCACCCAGCCGCTCGTCTACGCGACCTTCCAGGCGTACCTTCGCCGCACGCCTGCGCACCTCGTACATGCCTTGCGCGACGCCAAGAAGCACAAGTATGCACTCGGCGTGAAGCTTGTGCGTGGTGCGTACCACACACACGAGACCGCCGCGCACAAAGCCCGGACTCTTGGCAAGACGACGCTCTCCATCTCCCCAGACGCACTGCCGCCCGTGTGGGAGGTCAAGGCAGATACCGACGCCAGCTACGACGCGTGTGCGGGTCTGCTTCTTGACGCGGTCGCCGCAGACGCCGCGCGCGGGCAGCCGCAGGCTATTGGAGTCCTGTTTGGCACGCATAATTGGGCGAGCTGCAAGAAGGTTCTGGCGGGGCTCAAGGAGCGCGGACTGGCGGTGCTCATGCCTGACAGCAAATTACGCGTGGCGGAGCGTGTCGGAGAGCGGGTGACGTTTGGGCAGCTGTACGGTGGGTTTCCTTGCTGTTCTTGCCGTAGATTTGTCCTCATCCGTTGACGCAGGGATGTGCGAAAACCTAACACAGTACCTCGCCAATCAGACCGAGTCGAGCTCGCCTATAGTCATCAAGTACGCGTCTTCCTCCTTCCATTACCCGCGGCATCTGCTAACATCTGCTAACATCCACTTCAGATACGTGCCGTATGGTGCTCTCACGGAGGTACGTCCACACTCTCCCGCGAGGGTCAAGGCGCTTACGTATCCCCAGGTCATGCCGTATCTCAGTCGCCGCGCCATCGAAAATAAGAGCGTCCTCGGCGGCGGCGCGGCCCAGGCGGAGCGGAAGCGCGCATGGGATGCCATTTGGCAGCGGATTTTCGGCTGAATAGCTGGGTGCGTGCGTACTTTCATGAGCGCGGAAGTGACGTAACGCTGTCCCTCGATCGCAAGAGCACCGCTGAAAACCCAGCGCTGCACATTTCTCCTCGGAATGGATCTCATGTCGTACTTTGGGTACATAGGGAACTGCCGACAGAGCCATAGCACGGGGAATACAATTTTCTTCTTGGTTTCGACGTGCCCAAGTAACCCATGGACTGTTGTTGGTATGCGTTCTTCCTGTGCGCGGCAGACCCCAGATTTTCTATTAACGAGTCGGCAAAATACTGTTTTAATTTACCACGGTATCCGATGCGCTTACTGACCTGTTCATAGAGGACTGTTTGGCATGTCGTGCCCCCATTTCTCCATAGGATTTTAGGTGATTCTATCGGGTTGATTAACACCCTCGAGAACCAGAAATTTCTCCGAAGCTGTTACTGAAAGCATGTTGTGATGGAGTATTTTGAACTGACGCGCCTACTTCTGGGCCGATGCCATTCTCTTTTGTAAAAACTTGCAAAAACAGCTGATGGGTCGTTCGATACTTCTTCAATACTCGCAAGCTCACTTTTCTGCGGTTGGATAGGGAAAATCTGAACAGCTTGAACTAGCTCGGCGGCTACTTGGCCACCACTTGACGCTCATTGACGCCCAGCGCCTCGAGGCTAGCCAATACACACCGTGGACCGCCGTGGCACCACGCTGTAGTGGACGCATACAGCCGTCTACCGCATTGCGCGAGATTCTAGCGTTCAAAAACGAAATTTATGTGCAGCATTATACAATGATGTAGACGACGACTCGGACACAACACTCCGCTCATTACGGTTTTATATCTCCCACTGTAAGTAAGCTCCGCCCCAGTCAAATCCAGTGCGCTTCCCGCAGTAGGCTCTGAACCGCGGCCGTATCGGGTTTCAGCTCACCCAGAAGCGGTGCAAAGTACTTGCGCAGCTTGTGGCCATAGTTGTCTCGATAGACGACGCTGAAGTAAGTCAGGTTCTGGAGGGGAAGCAGTCAATATACTTTCTTGAAGAAGAGATTTTTAAAATACGAACATCATTTGAGCCAACCTTGGGGATAGAGCCCGGAAATATGCTGCCTTTGATCCACTTGCCGTGATTGCGGATCCAGACGCGGTCGTTTGGCTGGGAGGAAATAATGTCAGCGTCGGATCTCTAGTATTGTCAAGGACCAGGAAGGTGAGACCAGATTACGGTGGAGTTTGGGTGGCGCTAAGAGGAAATGAATATTTACCTGAAAGGTATAGGCCCAGGGCTCATCGAGGTGGCGGGGCTGCCCGTGAACTGCTGGCGGGTTGTTCTCGTCGTTGTCAGAGGCCATATCGTCGTCAATGTCAGGTTTCGGTGCAGAGGCGCCACGCCATGGTTTAGACGGGCCCGAAGCCGAAAGATCGGAGGTCCGGCGTGTAGACGTGCGGCGGGTGGATGTGGATGTACGGGAGGGCATAATGACGTCGGTTGTATCTACGCTCCGGAATCCTACGGTTTTTGGGGGTGGGGGAGAAAGGCAGAAGATTGTGGATCGGGACTCTGATATCGCCTTTATAGCTGTGTTTGTGACTGTCAAAGAGTCAATTCAAAGCGCCAAATGGTGGGTGTGATGTGGGTTGATGTGGATGTGGGGGCAGAGAAAGAAAGTGCTTCACCCTTTATAAGTAGCTCACGTCACGTAAACGTTTTTTTTTTCGGACCTCCAGACTTTCTTTGTTGGGAAATGAATGCGATCAATATAAGAACAATGGCAGGTTAAAATTCGTTGTTCTGCTTTGTTCTCGGGTGGCTCATGGCCATAGGGAATATATGTGGGTGGCCTGTAACCCTGTAACAGCGCTGGTAATCGCAGTCCTCGGACTCTGACGAATAGCAATCAAGCTGTAAATCAAAACCAGTTCCGAGTCAATCTTGATGATCGGATGGAATACTCTAGATCCTCCGACGCTCTCCCCAAAGCCCCGGGCATGCAATGTTATCGTTCAGGGTCATCGATCCACACAGAATTCTTCGTCAAATACAGCCTTGCACGCCGCAAAGGCATGTTGCCGCAAAGCTAGAGCCGTAAAGCCGAAAAGCATTGAGCAATCATTATGACTGCCGATGAGTCCGAACAAGTTGGCCCGCCACGGCCCCACGACTGACAACTGCCAGAGCCCTGGAATATCTGTTTGATCGAATAAAATGCGGAAGTTTGCATCTCGTTGCGGCTATAAATTCTCAGTTGAATTGAACCCAAGTTGAACTCGAGAATTGAACCCAGATCTCAAATTGAACCCAGATCTCAAATTGAACCCAGATCTCAAATTGAACCCAGATCTCAAATTGAACCCAGAATTTTAATATGAACATGCACTATCTTCCTTAATTCAATCCTGGGATTCTCCCATAAATCAAGCTCACCTCCTCTTGACCGGCTCGCAAATCACTGTCTACTTGGCAACCAGAGCACATTACCATAGGCTACTAGTAGGCTTTCGCGGTGTCTTGCCATAGCCTCGAGATCCCGTACTTATGCTACACCTGCGGCCTTTGTGCTCTCCGCTTTCTCGGCCTTCGCCACTTGGACTCCACGCCCTTGCGACTTTTGCCGCCCTCTGTCCTATTTGGACTCGTACAACCGATTATGGGCTGTGAGGGGTGAGTTCTTAGCCCACCCTCCGATTTTTTGACTTACAGATTGCCTAGCGGAAACTGCGTGCCAGTGCTCTCCTCCAGCATTTCGCCCATCGCCATCTTCGGAATCGTCCCCGCGTCCTGGGTTCATGTACGCGTCTTGGCCGATCTCAAAATCTGCGACACATACTGATTTCTTTACTTACCCCCCATGGCCAGTTTTGCTCATCTCCGGCGCCACCCTCATCTTCATGTTAGAATGGCGGCGAGGCACAGACCGGTTCCGGCGGGAATACCTGCCCCCCCTACGCGAAGGTCTTAGCGGTACGCCTGCGCCTGCCAATGCCCTGCTGCAGGCGGCGTGGACGGGTATTATCGGACGCACCATACGTTCCACAGTTATTACCATTCGCACGGGATGCATGCGATCCATATGACGGCGGCGCATATGGCGCGAGATATGGCAGCAGACTAAGGAGCTCGCTCTCCATGCTCCGTTTAATGTGCCAATGAACGGGGTGACTCTGCTGGTATTCGATCAATATTCGATACAGCAGTGCCCCTCGTATTTCAAGAGAAGGTAACGTAGACCTCGAAGTGCCAGACTCTGCTTCATTATTTGACGGCGTCCAGACGTTGTAAGACTGGCAACTGCAGTTGGTAACCGTGGCCCAATTGCTGAAATTAAGCAAGATTGGCCAAGTCGCAGACGATCCTGAACGAGCCAGAACAGGGTAATTTAGGCTTGATTAAGATCGAGTTGGAGATAGCAGCAACAAGCGCCCTCCAGATCCTTGGCCGTCAAGGTGTGAGATTCAGGCACTTATAGCACATAATTCTTGACGGCGGCCAGGCTTCTGGAAAAAAAATGATCATAAGGCTTGAAAAGACATTTGGGCGCTAGGTTTCTGGAGGATTCCGTACAATTGCTTCGAGATGCAAGCTTAAGGAGCTGTGGCAAAGGCTGTGGTGAAGCAGTGGTGGGAAGCAAGAGAGAGTTGATCCCATCTCAAGCCGAAGTCGGCAACTCATGTTCTACGGCAACTCATGTCCTTCCAAGCGCTCATCTTGTACATTCTCCCAGTCAATCATAGAGCGCCACTGCGCTGGCAGATGGCTATGGCGGCTATCGAAGCCTTACAAGCAGTTCTCTTCCTACGTGGTCTCTCATTCGCCGCCACACAGCAGCGTTGAAAAAGGTATAAAATCGTACGCCACGCTTTGGCAGACTTGGATCCACCGTCATGGCTTCGAGAGAGGATCGCACACCGAGCACTTTAACTCGCAAACGGCCCCGCGTACCCCTCATTGCCCAACTTCCAGCTCCCCGGCTCCATTCAGTTCAGTTGCACATTTTCAGTGTTCAGACCATAAGCTGACTGTATGGACTAGCCGCATGAAGCGGAACTGGCTAGGTTTCAAGGAGAGAATCCCTACTCTGAGCTGAGAGACGAAGCAGGCGCCAGTGGTGTGGATATTACATCCGTCGCCGTTGCGGAGCGGTCGCGCAAACGCCGAAAAATTCACGTCATCACGGTGTTCGTTCCCGAACGCGAGATCAAACAGGAGGAGACTCCACCCATTTCCCTTTCCGACTCGATCCTTCACTGCAGAAGCTCTTCCCCTTCGCGCGGATTTCCCCTGGTTGGGGGGAACGGTCGTATCTCCTCCACTTCTCCGCCTCCATCTGTAGAGGGAGCTCAGCAGCCCACACCGCCTGCATCCCAACGTGCGGACACCGTCGACCCAGAGTTTGAGTCGTCCATTGAAACTTCCTCTCCATCCGTTGCACCAGACCAGCAGCCCACTCCGCCGGCGACGCCTTCTTCTGCCACCACCGACACCGGATTTGAGATGAGCTTCCTGGCCGCACTCCCTCCGCCCCCGACGCTGTCGTGGCCTGCAAAGGTGGTGGACTACGAGACGTATGAGCTCGCGGCGGCGAGCACGCAAGCGCTAATGGACCACTACCTTGATGCCGTCAAGTTCACCTTGGAGGGCAACAGGATTAAACTATTTTCTGTTGGTGAACTCGGAGTGAAATTTGGTAAGACTCCCTCGCGTTCTCCCTCGACAGTGTACTCAGCTATGTGCTGCTAGCAGACAGTGGCTAAGAGAATGGGTTGTCGAACATCCTTAAATCCATGCTCTCCACGCATTGGACGAAAATGTGGCAGACAGTGTAGCATTGGATGCGCAACGGAATTTGCGGTGCCTGCAGCGACAAACTGTAGTAAGATGTGTCGGTCGACCCCACTTCAGCGCGGCGCGTCGATCTCAGAATCGGAAAGTCCGAAGATCGTCATTTCAGCGGGGGCCTTGCAGTGGGAAGTGATGAGAGAGGAGGAGAGCAGGCCAGTGGCGCCCAGAAAGACTTTGGACCAGTTTTCTACCCTTCACCGTTGCTCCAACTTTTGGAAAGTGCACGAGTTGAGTCAAGAATGCCGAAATCCAAATTGATCTCGTTCCACATTAGGTTGCGCCTAGACTAGTGTTGCATATGTTGGCAAGGGCCCAGGCTGAAATCTTGTGAAACGGTTCTCCCGGCTGACGGATAAAAGAGTGCAAGTTTCAAAATCGTTGGATCGGCGAAAATGGTGCTAAAAAATTAAAATGGAATTTGCCGCGGCCCGGATTACCATTTTAGAGCGAACTCCCACGGCCTGAACAGCTGGACCACCTGCACTACGCCACTTTGGTCACGGCGCGTCGGACATTCGGCTAACCCCATGCTTGGTATGGGTCCGACTGGACCGACACATTTTCTTTCGACTTCTTCAACCATCATCCCTTCACAAAATACGGCGCAGGTGTGGCGGTTCAAAACCGTTCGCTGAGCCAAGTGAAAGCCAAGCCTTCAAGCCAAAGTGAAACCCGAACCACTGGAGAAAATGTAACGACGATCATTGATGTACATTGATCGACATCGCGCTCCCGTACTTACCTCAGTATAAAGGCAAAGTGCGTATCTTCTTATTCTTCGGCCGTTCCTTTCTTCTTCTTTCGCCGCTTCGCCTCTTACTTTTCAGAACTTGACGTTCTTCTATTCGTTCTCCTTCACTTCTACTATAATCAACATGCAGTTCTCTCTTGTCGCCTTCTTCGCTGTCCTTGCTACTGGCGTCACTGCTGCCCCAGCCGCACTTTTCCTGCGCCAGGATGCCTGTGATATCAAAAGTACGCCCTCTACATAGGATAGAGGACCATGGATTAAACCTACATCTCTTAGGCTGCGTTATCGCCCTCGCCGGAACGGTCGTGTCGTGTGGAACTGCCGCCGCGCAGCTCGGTGCTGGTACGTCCCTCGCGCCTCCTCAGATAGTGTCTTAATTCAAACCCTCTTCATAGATCCCTTCTCTGACGCCGGCTGTCTCTTCGCTGCCGTCAAAACCACTACCGAATTCCCGCCGTCGTGCGATGGCTGTCTCGAACAGTTCGGTGTTAACGTTCCCGGCGCAGTGAGCACCGCTGAGAGTGCCGTCGAGGGTGCCGCTGAGAGCGTTGGGTCCGCCATCTCTGGTCTCTTCTAAATGGAATCTGGAATGAATGCTCATGTGTTGTTTATATTACGGTAGTCCACAATGGAGTTTTTGCACTTTCGCAGAAAAAATGTTGCAAATTGACTACACAAGTCGTAGTGCAAACATTGTCGACTGATTTCAATTACACCTCTTGCAACGACCAGGTCTCTCACCAAGATTCCTGTTCCAGATCGCCCAGCACTTGCGTTGCAGATTTCGCGAACTTCTTTCCTTTCAACCATTTGAAACCAACAGAATCAACATTCGCCTATCGTAAGTAGACGCAGCCCTCCGCCTCCGATTAAACCTGCACATACTGACTCTCCCTCCCAAAAAGGTCAAGTTTTATCAATCTGAAACGGCGCACTCAGAAATTGAAGACGACATGAAGACATACTCACCGCATTTCGGGGGTCATGTCTGGGATATAAATCTCAAGGCCATCCGCCGCCAGGGCCTTGAGCCTTTCCATTAAAGCGGAAGCATGGTCCACGTCCATATCATTTTGAGCCTGGTCGCTCCAGGAGCCGCACTCGAACCTAACAACTTGCAGCTTCCCCAAGTCGCCGCGGTTATATCGTCTCGACTCCAGCATCTGTATAACCTCCTCGTAAGGAACTCCGTAAAATGGCCAATCGATCCGCAAGGTCCCAAGATTTGGGAGGAATTCCGCATCGTTCGTGATGCGTTTGAAGAGGGAGATCACCTCTGTGTCGCGGTCCCAGTTCATGTCAAATAACCGTACAATGCTGAGTGTGGGCATTGCCTCTAGAAGTGGCAACACAAATCCGTATTCAAAGTCAGTCGCGGTCAAGTTGTACAGCCGGCATCCAGATCGCACGAACAAGTCGAGCAGCTCGGAAGGCGAAGCTGGCTGGCTGTCGTTGCTAAGGATGAGCCTCTTCAGCACGGGGAGACTAAGATTGTCCAAAAAACGGAAAGATTCGCAATCCCAAATCATAAGTGTGTGGAGATTGCGTAGTTGAACCGGGGGCGGTGCTTCATCCTGAAAATCCTCCGGATCATGGATGTTGAGCTTTTCCAGATCCCTGGTTTGATGGAGCATCTCAAAGATTTCTTGGGTAGTGTGGCGCCAGCACGAGAGATACGTCAGTTGTGCCCATGGGAGCAAAACCAACGCAGGCGGAATATCGTGGAGATGGACCTCACGCAGCATGGGGGCGGAGGCGAAGCCGGTAATGGGCGTCGCAGTCTCCGGCACCGATAACATGGCATACCGCGCCAGCACCAACTTCTTCAGCAGCACAAGGCGTCCCTGAATCTCGTTCATCTGGGCAACTACGGGAAACTC
This sequence comes from Mycena alexandri, assembly GCA_029233265.1. Taxonomy (NCBI): domain Eukaryota; kingdom Fungi; phylum Basidiomycota; class Agaricomycetes; order Agaricales; family Mycenaceae; genus Mycena; species Mycena alexandri. Next base: position 176,393 of record JARJCM010000199.1, read on the forward strand.
GAGTTTCCATTTTATGGATTCCCATTGCATCACATGCGAAGCGAATGCGGTCAATATACGATGACCATCGGGTTGGAAGAGCTTCAGGTTGAGCGACAACGGATGGTCCTTGGCGCGGGCGAGACAGCACTGAATGAGTGTTTCTGAAGCGGTATCGTCCACTTTAATATCAGACCAGAGGGTCTGGAGGTGGATAGCGATCCCGCGCCACGCCTGACAAACGCTTGCGAGAAGAGGGGGCCCACTGATGCGATTCCGCCGGTAGGACTTGGGAAGTTTGAGCGGCTCGTCGTCGACGTAGTGAAGGAAGATCTCGGCGGTAATTTCGGGAGGTAATGTGAGGATGGGGTAGACGATGGAGTCGAGGGCGCTAGCCACCGGAGCGCGTGCTAGAATGAGCTGGTCAAGGCTGGTTTGGAGTTGCGCTATTTCAGCGTCAAATACGGCGAGGCGTGTCCGCAGATCATCATTCGAGGAGACGCTGTGCAAATTACGTCCCGGAAGGGGTGCCCTGAGGTCGCGATTCTGCGTTTCGACCATGAAGGTTAGTAAAGAGACAGATTCGGCGATTCGGACATAGGTCTGGAATGCCTAATACGGACTCGGCCGAAGCGCTAACCTCATTACAAGCCGTTACTATAGACCGCTTCGCGGCTCATCCTCTTTGAAAATAATTTGGTGCTGTTTGCCGCGCTGCAGAACTCATGACCCAGGTTATTAGAGTTGGCGCCAATTGTGCACGCCGAGGGGCATGAGTCCCAAGTGGATGCCGATGTTGGCAAGGGAGGATCGGGATTCGAAAGTCGGATGGGGGTTCTATAACGCGAGGTACGAGCGCATTTTTTATAGAGCGTCGATTAAACCAGAGTATCGGCAAGTCGATGTCGGAGATTGCGGAGCTTCAAGGATTGCAATTTGGTGTAGTTGGAAAAATGTCGAAGTCTCGAAACTGCAGATAAGCACTCAGGCTCGAGATTCGACAGCGGGTTGACCAAGAATCATTATTATTTATTAAGATGGATGAATTAGCATAAAGTGATCTCAAAACCATAGGTTTTTCGTGCTCTAAGGACGGTAAACAGGGATCGGTGGGGTATCATTAATAACATAACGTAGCTTGCGATGCCAATGCGCGATAACGGTTGGGATGTTGAAAACGAGAATCTCCTTCTTACTTCGAACCCGAGACCGGAGCTTCTCAATGCTCAACTCGCTCTTGATCTTCTCGAAACGGAGGACAACTTCATCCATCGTCGGTCGTTCCGCGGGATCAGGATTCACCATATCCTTCACGAGCGGCCGCATGAATTCGAATCCGATGCGGCCTTCGCAGAGCATGTACCGCGGATCGGCTTGGCCCTGGTTGAAAAACGAATGTTAGACCAAGTTCGGCTGCACACAGAAAATTAACACATACGTCTAGAAATTCTTCACGGATAAGGTTCCCCAGGAAGTAGACGTCTGTGCGGAATGGATCAAGAGGGTACATAGTCCCGCCATTCTGGTACTCCGGGACAGTTTGATCGGCGCCGACTATCGGTAATGCCAGATGAGGTTCATCGGGCTGGAATCGTACTGAGATGCCAAAGTCGATAAAGTAGTATTTGGGCGGTCTTTCTGTCCGAGTTAAATGGCTCGCGCGTGTGGTCATGTCTAGAGAGTTGTCCTGGTACTGCGGGTGGAACCCCTTGGGATACATATCGTTGGCGGCCATCATAATATTGTCGGAGCAACAGTCACTGAAAATAAACGCCGTCAGTGACTATTGAAGAGCAATACGATTATTCAATATTACCGATGAGCGATGTGATGTTTGTGCATAAATTGTAGACCCTGAGAATAGAGTAGATCAGACTGGAGAACATCTCGTGAAAAAGACACGCACTGACCTCGAATATTTGTTGGAAAAAATCGACCACTTCTCCGACGGTATCAAATGGGGGATCGTCATATTTCCTCATGAGCGGCATAACCAGAATTAACGCCTCTGTATTGTCAGGCGGATGCAATATATTGAACAACGGAACGCAATGGTTCTTGGGCTCTAATGATTCGGAAAACGGAGAGTTTGGAGAGGCGATATGACGATGGATTTCTGACTCGAAACGATGGAGGGCATTGGAGATCCGCTTTAGCACAATGGGAAGCCCGTCTATAATGCGCACTGCATCCATGAGTTGGGGACGCTAGAGGAGATGATCAGCGAATAAAAACACGAATAAAAAAGAGAGGAAGCTACATACACGAAGTCCCCAACTGTCTTCGGAAGGTATCTCAGTAGAACCTATCACCACACTGGCCCCCGGAGTCTTCCAAGATGGAATCCACCCGCGTCTAAACCGTGGGCGGAGCCTGAAGCCACACTGCGAAAGCCATGGCTGCAAGTCGCGCCAGAAAGTCTCACCCGAATCGAGGATACCAGCTGCTGCAGCAGGAGTGCCTGGGCGAATTTGCTCCTGTCCATCGGTGGACGAACGCCATCTCCAGCTTATCTCGTCGAGCTGAGGTCGGTCGCGGTGGCGAAGTGCCATAGAAGGCAGGATTCACGGGAAGGACTTCCTGCCGATCACCGAAGCGCGAAGAGGCAGAGGATGAAAGACTACCGCACGTTTACCACGTTTAACCGCTTGCATTTTTTCCTCCCGTCATGACATGATGGGGTGACGTTTACGGCCCTGTTCGGCTGTATGTACATACTGTCCGAATATTTAATTTTGGACGTGCGACCACCAGGAAGCGATGGGTCGTCTAGCTTCAGTGTCTACCCTGCAACAATTTGACGCCTAGAAGGCCGTTGACGCACCCTGGAGCTTGCCCTGAGCCGTACATATGTTTTCCGGTGAAGAGCCGTCGATAGCGCCTAACGCCGGTCGGGCGAAAAGTGGATCTTGAGTGGATCGGTCTTGATATGTCGTCAATGAATCTTGGCTCCCGGATAGGATAAGGATAAATTGGCGTTCCCTGAGTTGACTGGGTCCTAAGTCGAACCAAAATTAACCACGAGCAAATAGAGCTTGGGGAAGAGCATACTGAGCTTGGGTACAACGAATGTTGTATCAGCCTTGTGCGCATGGACTACCAGGCGGAAACCGTGGCTCAGTGGGACGAGTGGGGCTGAGATAGGCACTTGAACAGCCTTAGCCTGAGACGGCCGCAGGCTTCAAGGTTCAGATCTCCGAATTCGAATTCAATGATATATCCTCAGCTATCTTCAGAGCGACGTCGATCTTCAGTAGATCTTCAGAACGACAGCCATGTGGCAGGTCGATCCGCATCTTTTTCCAAGAAGCGAACGTTGCTCGAGGTTTCCGGAATCCGCTGGCAACGATGTCGAGTATCCCCGGGCCGGAATTCCGAGGCTGAGAAACAGGACTTGGGAGTGGATGTGGAGAGAAAAAAAGGTGCTAACTATCGGTTCATAATGATTTCGAAGGGTAAAAAAACGACGCACCTAGAGGTGCTTCCTGCCACTGGTCGTCCTTCCGAATCTCCGAGCCTCTCTTCGAGAACGTCTACATACATACATTTCAAGTGAGTAATACAATACCAAGAGGTCACGGCCGCGGAAAGCGTATTCTTCTCCGAGAAAAGAGAGATTGAGGTCAATTCACGACCTCGGGCACAGGCACGGGCACGACACTGACACTCCCACTCCGTGCGAGCACGTCCCTGATCCTCTCCGACGCACTGATGTACCGCTCCTCGACCTCGATCTCGACCTTGCGGCGCTTTGCGGCTGGGGGCTCGAGTTCGGTGCCATCCATATCCATATTCACGTCCGCACCCGCCGGACGTTCACCCGCGTCCGCATCGATAACCTCAAGCCCATGCCCAGCCGATATCGAGGGGTCCACCTCCATCGACAAACCCCGCGCGTGTGTGTCGTCGCTCCCCATCGAATCATCCGCCGCGTGCCCGTTCCCGTTCCCGTTTCGCGTTATGTTCTCCTCGCCATTCCCATTTTGCTTGGTCTTTTCCTCCCCATCCCCGTTCCCATTCTGCTTGATCTTCTGAATCTGGCCCGCAGCACCACTGGGCTCCTTCGCGGTCGGCGTCGGCGTTGGCTCCAAATCCGGGCGATACTTCCTCGCGAGGAAAGCCAAATACTCGAGCCGATGTCGAGGCGGGGGGACGCGCGCGACGTTGTGCATCGGCGGGCCGGGGAACCAGAGGACCGCCCCCGTCGACGGGTCGCGCTCGAAGTGTCTTGCTGCGGGAGTACCATGATTAGTTTTTGCACCAACACCAAAGGAAGGAGGAAGGAACGAAATAAATAAATAAAAACCCACCCGTCTCGACCCCAAGCTCCTCCACCGCGCTCACTGCCTGCCCACCCGCACCGACCACCGACCGATCCGCACCCACGCCCACGCCCACACGCGGCGGCGGTGCCTTTGGCTTCTCCTTCGGCATCCCGAAACTCACGGGGCGCTCAAACAGCTCTAAATCATCCGCAGACGCAGACGACTCAGGGTGGTCGGCGAACCACTCGGCGCGGGGGATGCGCCGGACGGAGGCGCGCACGGCATCGTAGCGGCAGCCGCAGACGTACACGGGCCAGCTGGGAAACCACGCGGAGGCGCGCGGGCGCCCGCGCCGCGCGACGGAGGGGTGTTGGACGGCGACGCGCTCGATGATGTCGGGGAGGAGGTGGTGCGTTATTTTGTCTGTGCTCTCGTCATTAGTACGTTGGTCTGATAAGGCGCGCTGCGCTGGGGGCGAAGGAGGGAGGAGACTCACCAGTCTGCACCACCTCACCCTCGATCTCGCCTCTCCGCGTCTCGGGCATTAGGTGTCCTATCTGCGAGCCATTTTCAGCCGCTGCCATGTATAAAGCCCAGAAACGGTGCAAGGCAAGCGTACCTCATTGGAATGCAGATACCACCGCACGCTCACGCCTCCCTCCCCTTCCCCGCCCTCGGCGCCTTCTCCTTCTTGCCGCCAACACCCCACCACGCGCCCCACCAGCGGCCTCCCCACCCCAAGTCCCATCGTGGGGCTCTCGGGTTCCGCGCCAGACACGACGTGCACGTAGTCCCGCGCGCGGAGGACGAGCCCCTTATACGCGAGGCTCTCGACCACATGCGGGCCCGGCGCGCGGAGTGGGGGGGCCAGGACGAGGGGCTGCATGAGTGGGAGGCCAGGTGCATCGGGGGTGGTGAGTGCGTGTGCGATGCGCTACATTTTCATGGGTTATGTGATGGCGGGGAGGGGAGTAAACGCAACGCACCTGCAGGGCGACGACGCGCGTCCAGCCTTCCCCGGCGAGGCTGGGGATACCGCCGACGAGACTGAGGTAGTGGCGGCGGCCGCTCTCGAACAAGCGCGCGAGGTCGCAGTCGAAGGGGCGGGAGGAGGGGTAGTAAGTCTTGCTTCGGGAGCGACTCTCGAGAAGGCGCCATGAGATAGCAAGCTGCATGGACGTTAGAATAGTACGAGAGAAATCCAGTGTAAAACACACCTTGTCCTCTGGGACCCCGTCCAATGCCGTCGATAACTTCACGTTACTACCACCTCATATCAGCTTGATTTTCTCGTGTAGAGGACGACGCACTCCTCATCCCGATACGCCTTGATCGCCTGCACGATCTCAAGATGTCGTTCATGCTTAACGTCCGCCATCCAGCCGCCCTCCGGCCCCATGAGCGGCGCATACCGAGGCAGTCCGCGCTCCAACTGGCGGACGATGTCGAGGTCTTGGACTCCCAGCGGATTCTCGTGGGGGTCGTCCAGATCGTCGTCGTCGGATGAGAATTCGGATTCGGAGTCGGAGTGTTCTGCTGGTGCAGGTGGTTCGACGGGGGCGACTGGCGGGGGCATCGTGGACGTGCTCGCCGTCGGCGCGGGGGGAGCTGGCGCGATGGCTTTAGCAGCAGCGGCGGGGAGAGCAGGTTTAGCCTTTGGTGGCGCGGGTTTCTGGACTTTCGGTGCCATAGGTGGTGGAGAGTCGCGTGGAGTAGGAAGAGGCCTTGATTTCCATTCAGACTCGAGAATATTCTGATAAGTGCATTAGCTTCGCGCGAGGAACACACGTCTTGAGACGAATCACAGTCTCACCTTGAGCGTTTGAGCATCCTTTGCGATTTGACTATCAGGTTCATTGTAAAATAACGCGTTCAAGAAAACCAGAGAAAGATCCGTGTACGCGTCCAGGGCATCCTTGTATCGGTTCTTCTCAAGCATAGTCTGAATATTGTTGAGACAACGCGGTTCAGGGATAACTTCGTAGTATTCCGGCCAGTCGTCGCGGTCAACTAGTTCCAAAAACATGCCCGCGAGCTCCCGTTTGCGCGGTGGGCGACCAGTGGCTGAGGTCAAGGCATGCAGAACCTCCTCAATAGACTTTTTCTGGGCTGCGGTGACCCCCATGGTTTGTAGAGGATACCGTTGACTTGCGACGGTTGTGGAGGAGGAAGGGTGACGGGAAGGCAATGGCAAACAAGGCACGCGCTAGAACATCCCTTCTCTCAAGTTCTTGCAATCTTGAGGCCTTGAGGGCGTCGACCGAGTCGATTCGGACCGTCTTTTCGGTCTTTGCCCCCACCTGTGTAGTCTCACAACACGCGAGAAAAAACGACCTAGGCCTCTTCTTCGTTCCTCCGAGTGACCGAGCGGCGAGTCGGAAGTCCTTTGTCGACTGACGCTGAATGGCGGAGCTTCAGACCAAACTCGACATCGCCGTGGCGCGCACGGCGGTGGATGTCCTCACCCATGCCTGCCCAATCCTCACACTCCCACCCGAAATTACCAGCGAAATCTTCCTCGAATACGTCAGTGGAAACCATCTAGATCTCATGCTGCCAAGCTCCTATCGCTACCACTGCGGTCCTCCGCTTCTAGCTACCATCTGTCGCGCATGGCGTACCATTGCTCTCGGTCTGCCGGCCATTTGGTCCAATATTGCGTTGAGCCCTTCAACGAAATCAGCACTCTTCCAGTGCTGCGTCGCGCGCGCTAGAAGGCATCTACTAACCCTAGATATTGCGCATCGAGATGCTGGTTGTATTTTTGACCTAATCGCGCCACACTCTATGCAATGGGAAGTCCTCCGACTTTATGTGCGGCTCCCGGTTTCGTTCCCTATGAATGAAATTCGCGGCCGGATCCCATTCCTTAAAAAGTTAACTTTGGTTTCCTCCGACCATCCCGAATACATACCCAGATCTCCCTTCATTACCGCCTTCTTCGACGCCCCTCTCTTGCGGGAAGTGAACCTAACGAGTGTTCCCGCGTCGTCCATTTTGCTTCCATGGGCCCAACTAACATCCCTTGGGTGCGAAAACGAATTCATCGAGGTGTTTCAACAAACAACCCAACTGCAGCGCCTCTATGTCGACTCCCCCATACGACTTGCATGACGCATACCGCATACATGACGCGTCACCCCCAATCCTGCTCGATAGCCTCCACACTCTCGAGATTCGGAACCCACTGGGTTCCCTCGATTTCTTCGACGGCGTCACTCTTCCGGCACTCGCGAATTTTTCGTTCGGGTGGTACCCTAACTATAGTGCGACCCCTCCTACGACACCTCTTCTCGCATTTCTCGCCCGATCCGAATGCAAACTGCACACAATCTCCCTCATTTATTGCAAATATGACACTTTAGCTCCCATTTTGGCGGCAGTGCCCACAGTCCATGATGTCTTCCTCGGTCACGACGGGTTCCAATGGGACGACGTGCTCCAGTGCCTCGAGCGCCTTACTACAGACCCCGAATTTCTTCCTAATATGAAGACTCTGCGCATCCGGTGGTTGAATCACCGATCCGTTTCCGCCACAGTGGTTGAAATGCTGGAGTCAAGATGGAGTGGCCGCACCGAGGCGCGCTCGAGCCTCAAATCTTTCCAGATCCTTGGAGAGCCCGAAGCGGAGCCGGAACTGGGACTTGGTACATTGGCCAGATTGCAGGCCTTGATGGCGGAGGGAATGAAAATAGAGATTCCTGGTCTGCTGCCACCAAGTTGAACAACATGCAGGCTTAGTAGACACGGTGCAGTCTTCCATCCTCATTACTGACCTTTGTCTAGACTCATAAACTGCCAGATTGAATTTAATCCGTGAAGGGATTGTCCGACGAAGAATTTACTGAATGAAGCCTGCAACCCCCTTTGTTGCATCATAAAAACGGTCAAATACTCCTGGCCGCCATATTGGTCTCGGATTGGTGTCGAGGGCGAAGTGCGCCTCATCTTGTCACGACACTCACTGGACACCAGGAATTCCTTGTCCGTACATATTTTCTGCCGAAGTTGACTCGTGCGCCTTGTTCACTCCTCGATGACGAGCTTGCGGGTTTAAGAAGGACGCAACTCATTCTTGAACCGTGGGAATTGATATCTTTTCAACCTTTATACATCTGTTCTAGCGAGACTCGCCGTAAAACATTCCAAACATGATCAAAGACGGGATTTAACGACATAATCAAAGCAATCGTTGTCTCCATTGTTCTGTACCAAGATGGATGTTACAAACTGAGCTCTAGACAAACACACAGTCCAAGGTCATCAAAAAAGTATGGATCTAGCGGCGGCAAAAGCGGCGTCTCGGGACTACGCAGCTGGGTCCCAAGGTCTGTAGAGAATTGTCAGCTGAAGAGTTGTAAGCCGCGTACATTACTGAGACATTGACGATAGCCGGGAGGACATCAAACGCGCTCAGCACCTGCTGGGGTATCTCGACCGCCTACTGGGGCCGCTGCAAGCCGAGACAAATGTCAATCCGGCGAAGTGCCGCCAGGGGAAGGGTAGCTATGCAATTTGCGAGAGCGCGGAGCTTCTCCAGTCGCTTCGCCTTGTCCTCTTGGTAGAGGTCGAATAGACCCAGTGTGACAGTTTCCACACGATTCCTTTCCGACAATATTTGTGTGAGGACCATGGTTGTGTCTGTGAAATGGTTTGTGGAGCAGATGATGTGAAGGGTTTTTAGTGCAGAGAGGTCGCTGAGGAGATGGAGAGGGATGGGACTATATGCCGTTCTTAGCGTGAGCTTGAGTGATTGTCCCAGGTCAGGCTGAGGTCTTTTTAAAATCTCCTTGGTGACGAATTCTTGGACCCCATCTGTTCTAGCGAGACTTTCGCCATAAAAATATTCCAAGCAGGATCACAGTGCCACAGACGGTATTTAACGACACAATCAACTCGCCCCAAGAACCCACCACCAGGCGAGGGGTATCATTGAGCGTCGCTGGAAACTACAAATGCTGTGGTCCTAGACCTGTTCACATCGGGTCGAACCTCGGGCTTAAACGCTCGAAGCAGGGTCCCGCTCAGACCCCTGCCGGGCAGAAGGTCTTTCAATAACATTTGTAGAAGCTTTAATTACCCAGCGCTTGTACTTGGAGGAGCCTTTGTGACCGCGCTTTGCCTGCTTGGGCGCGTCCAAAGTTGTGGCTCGAAAGTCGCAAGATAACTTGAATGGTCCAGAGCAAAGCAAGAGCTACAGTGCTACTGGTGGCAGCGACAACTGGAGCCGCCGGATAAGCAGCAACCATGAGTCGGAGGGAGGCTGAGATGTAGAAAGGCGAATAATGACCACAGCATGCCCCCAGATTTGAAACCGAGCGGAAGCGTTTTGCGCGAGGGTCTACGCACCGACAGAGGCGAGCCAGAGAGCTAGATGAAGCATCATGGTACTTGCACGATTGATGCCTCTCTACTCGAGCCCTAGAGTCCTCTATCGGCACCGATACAGAGTCTATAGTCGCGTGGTAACCTGGCCGCCACCAACCTCCAGTCGTATTAACGAGCCGTTTAGGGGAGAGAGCAAAAAATTCGACCTGAACGGCTTTGCGCAAGTTTGAATGCGCTTCTTCTGCTTGATTGCGTCGAAGGTTATGGCCCTCGCTCGATTAAAGCTCGACTTGAATCCCCTGAATCCTCTATATGCACATCTAACCGGATGCCTGTCGTGTCTACGGCACCAACGTCCCACTTGTATCACGGTTCCTCCGAATCCACTTCCGCCTGGAGTTAATGTTCGTGTTCATTTCCATCTCCAGCCCCAAGCTCTTCCGCGCCCTCCCAGCTCCCCCAGCACGCAAAATCGTTCCGAAGTTGCCCGTGTTCCACCTCGATCTGTGTCTTCCTGAGCGGACCCAGGGGCGCTGAATCGTACAGCTTGTCGAGCACGGAGGTGACGGAGGTAGAGGTGATTACTATTAGTTTTCCCGTCGGGCGCATAATCTGGCGGAGCGTTTTGACGACGTTCGCGTTGGTGTACTGCGGTGTGCGAGTTAGAGTCAAATACAACGGAATACAGATGGAACGAACTTCATTCAAAAAGGGCGGGTCGACGACGACGAGGTCGAAGCTCTCGGTCAAATCCGCGGGGAGTTTGGTGGGCTCCTCCATGTCATACGGGACGTACTGGCGCGGCGAAAGCACACCAAAGCGGCCATCGAACTCGAGCAGTCGCGCGTTTCTGAGGGGCTTTTCGTGTTGGAACGCCACGAATGCAGTGGGGCAGCACAAAAATGCGATCGAGGTCTCAGGACTGCACAAGGAATGCAAGATCCTCGCCAAACGCATCGCGAATGGGGTGGTGTACCTGTAAAGTAGCGCTCGGTTAGTTCAATGGAAGGATATTCAATAGCGGGCTTTGCTTGCCCAGAATCGAGCAGATGTTGAAAGCAGAGTACAAAATGTATCTAATTAGCAAGAACGAGCGAGACACACCAAAATTGGCTCAGCTGCCAGTCTTCGCCAAAGGCGAGGCGGTATTCGTCCACGCTAATCATGGGCTTGTCATCGACTTCGGAATCTTCGCTGTCGAGTTCCAAAGCGAGCCCGGCGACGCGCGCTGCCGCTTGCTCTGCCAGCTCATTGAAACGCCGCTCCTCCTCGGTTTTGGCAGCGATGAAAGAGGTGAGTAGAGCGAGGGTGGTTGGATCGAGCGCGGGCGGAGAGCCAGAGAGGGCCGAGGAGGTCGATTGGGGCGATGGAGGCACGGGGATTCGGATGGACATGAGCGCAAAAAGCAAGACTGAAATGATCGTATCAACTTCATTGACATCCCGATCCGGCCGCCCGCCGAGCAATCGCGATCACGTGTCTGCCTCAAACGCGCTTGTCTGCGGCGCAACTGCATTGGCCAAAGCTTCCACCGTAAGCAGGAAGTGTATAAGTCTTCGTAAAGGTTATTGTGTGTTCGGAAGGGTTACCGAACAGGGCGATTCATCCTCTCCGCTGCGGCGTTCCGTCTCCGGAAGCGAATTCTGACAACTATAAAGCGGGAGCGCTAGATATGATCCCCACCATGGCTACTCCAGGAAGCTCCAAGTCCCCCTTCAGCCCCGTTCGCCGCGTTGTCACGGGCCACACATCTGCAGGAAAGTCGACAGTCGTGGCGGACACCATCCAGCCGCCCACCTTCTGGTCACCACAGAGTATTAGCCCCATCTACGATGTGTGCCGCACAGGCGAATCTCCGGCAGTGAACGACAGTGAGATTTTGCAGGGAAAGTGGGTCGATGAGGTCGCCCAGAATGGGGAGCACGTCAGCAAGGAAGGTTCGGTCTTTCGGGTGTTCGAGTTCAGTCCTGGGACTGTTTCGGTATGGATTCTCTTTGGGAGACTTAAACAGCCTAAAACTTACTAACGAGTACACACGCAGCCTATGCACCGGACGGTTTCGCTGGATTATGGGATCGTTGCAAAAGGCTCGATGGTTCTTGAACTGGATGACGGTGAGCGTATAACGCTAAATGAGGGTGACGCCATCGTGCAACGCTTGGAGAAATGAATCAACGGAATGGGCCAGGATTTATTTCGTCGTGCTTGGTACGTTTTCTGCATATCAGTTACCAGGAAGATAGCTGACTTAAGTCACAGGCGCCAAACCTATAGAAATTAACGGCGAAAAACTCGAGCAAGAGTGGCGGAAGTAAACGACATTTGAACCTAGTACAACAGCGGTACTTCGACAATAGCATCACAACCCTCGAGGTTGCTCCTTAAGACCCGTCGTTTCCTATCAGAAATCGTTAGGGAGATATTTTGGATACCAGACGCAAGGAAGAACCCACCAAACTCCTTCGTCCACTGCGCATGCCGCGAAATATCTGCCTCAACCACGCTAGGCCGCACATTTGCTAGTGCTGTAGTGAAGTCCTTGAGCGTAAGCTTGGGCTCAAAGAGCTCCTCCGGAGCGAGGTCCGACCATGATTTCTCAACGGCGTTTTCATCTCCGGGCGAACACGCCATCCATTTAACAGGTTCACGGTCGGCGCTCTGCACGGGCTTGAAATGCGTCGCCGCGATGAACTTGCGGATAGTTTGCATAAGTGCGTCCTGGACGACGATTGAGACGTCCGCGCCGGAATATCTGGGTGGGATTTATCAGCGCGAGTTGGTAGTGAATGGAAGGACGCACCCTTCTGTCTTTTCCGCGAGCGAATGATAATCCTGAGAAGTCAGCTCGCAGGGCGTCAGGCCGACGTGAAGTTCGAACATGCGTTGCCGGGCCTCTAGGTTGGGCAGTGGGATATAAATTCTCTTCTGGAACCTGCGCCAGGTGGATGAAAAAATAATGATTCAACAATGGGATACGCGCACCTTCGCTTGATAGAGGCGTCAATTTGCCACGGGATGTTTGTGGCGCCAATAACGAGAATACCAGTGTCGTCATGCCCGACACCGTCCATCTGCACCAGGAACTCGGTTTTCAGGCGGCGCGACGCGTCCGAGTCTCCATCACCGCGCGCACCGGTAAGAGAGTCAATCTCGTCGATGAAAATAATGGCGGGTTTCATTTCCCGAGCCATTTGGAAGAGGTGCTTCACCAATCTTACAACGAACGTGTCAGCGTCGCGGATGAAAAGAAAAAACAACCCATGCGTACTTCTCGGAATCCCCCTGCCATTTACTCACGAGATCGCTAGAACTAATACTGAAGAAGGTGCTCTTCGCCTCGGTTGCCACCGCTTTGGCGAGGTGGGATTTTCCCGTCCCCGGCGGCCCGTATAGGAGGATCCCCTTCCACGGCTTGCGCTTACCCGTGAAGAGCAGCGGAAACTTGATGGGAATAATTACCGCCTCCTTCATAGAGTACTTGGCGGCGTCGAGTCCGGCGATATCGTCCCAAGTTACATCGCTTCCAGCCGGACCAAGAATTGCCTCAGCCAGCCCAGCGCGCAGTTTGTTCGTTTCTTCGTCGCCTTCAATACTGCAAAGGGTTGGAATTCGAGAGACTCGTGGTAAGGTATTCAGAGGTATATACCGTTTCGCATGGATAGATCCGTTACTGCTGGCCTGGGTCGTTCCAGCTGGCGCCGATAGGTGTTTTTGTAGGGTCTCAGCACGGCTGAGATAGTCGTCGATCTTGGACCGTATAAGGAGCTTGGACTGCTCATTCTTCTCATCTGCGCGGTGGATTTGTTTGACAGGTGGACAGCGAGCATCAGAGCACACACATTTCAACGCAATCATGAAATAATCTAAGGCCTCCATGTACTCTTTACACGCCTGCCGATGATTGTGGGCCTGGTCATGCTCGATTGCTTGTTGCACGATCTCAATCGCCTTCTATTTGAACAGAAACAGATTAGTATGGCGGCTACGTCGAATAAATCAGGTCTACGCACATCGAGGCTGGCCTGTCTCGGCACCATAGCTTGTAATTACTTGGGTGGGCAATTCAAGAACAGGTCCATATTTAATGGCTGCGATGCACTGCGGCAAGCTGCGTCCACCATGCGGAATGAGTCCTTCGACCGAGCAGCGGCCGCGCGGCGCAGCGAGTCCCGGGACCGGGTACACTTCGAATCTGCCCGGGGTTGACCTGAGATGAGTCGATATCGACCTGCGCAATGTGGCTTCCTTCCGCCTTCGGTATGCGCCTTGTGGGCTCTTGTGGGCTTGTGCGACGATTAATCGAATCCTTTCAGGCCTACGATCGCGAATAGTTAACGGAACCTACCAAGAGCTTTTCAAGTTGTGTCGAAGAAGACTGTCGCAGAAGAGAGTCAAAAGACGAGGGTGTGCCGTAATTCGGCAGGATTCGGCTTTATTGACTCGGCCATCACTGATCAGTAGAACGGCCTGATCGATTCTTGACCTCCTCCGTGAATTTTCTCAAGAATTTCTCGAGCGGCGTCACGCCTAGGGTGTTCTGTTGAAGTCCTGAAGTCCTAGAGATTGACGAGCGCCCCTTGGGTGCTTAGCACGGAGCGCTGGTAGGCATTGTTCAATGTCGTTGCCAGTGAGAAACTGCCAGTGGTGTTGCAGTGGTGAGAAACTTTGGCAGCCTTGGCTCTTGACTTTAGCGCTATATCCCAGTGATCCAGTTCTTCGTACGGAGGAGATAGAATCATCGAGTGAATGCCAGTTAATTTTCGGCTCCAATGGTCAAATCCAAGCATATCCTGAGCGCCATACTCTTCGTTCTTCGTTACGTTAAAACAGGCTTTCACTGCCTCGGGATGTAGACACTACCCGTTACGCTATATCCCCGACGGTGCCGTCTCGAATCAGCCATAGCCACCATCGCCACCTCCACCTGTGTAAATACGCACACAATGCGGCACACGATTCTTTGGTGCGCAATGGTGTCGAAGTAGCCCGTGATATCGGCCCCCAATTCCTACGCAAAAAAAATCACCTATGTGTAACTGCAACGAGGTGGGACAGCGCGCACCACAATATCGTTGGTCCTGAGCTCGTAAGGGTACGAGTCGCAGCCCTCTGGGCTCAGTCGCCGACTATTCACATAGGTCCCGTTCGCGCTCTGCGTATCGCGCAAAAAGATCTAATCATCTGGTCTGACGGTGATGAACACGAACTGGAGGAGGACGGCGCACTTTGTTGCCCTCCTGCCACACCTCAGCATGCCGGCGGGATACAACGCTGGAGTCGAAGTACACCTGTGTCTTGTCTGGCGGCCCGGATTTGCTAGTTTTGCGCCCCAGCTTCACGCGGCGGCCGGGCGCGGAGAGGGAGATTTGTTTAGGGATGAAAAACGAATCATTGAGTGGGTAGAGGTAAATCGCAGGGAATGCGGGAGACGCTGAGAGCATAGGGGCCGGCATGGTTGGAGGAGGAGTGAAGTTTCTGGTGGGGTGATCAGGGTAGGTACGCTTTAATTGGGACGAGAAGTAGGCTTAACTCCGTGGCTTCTAAAAGCTTTATTACGGAGAGACTTGGGACGCCTACTGCAAATTTTGTTGAAATGCATCACGAAATCGAATATCGGGATATCTCAGAGAACTGCTAGGAAACGACAACACTGTCAACAGATCAAGGCTGCAAAATACACCGGAAGTACTGAATTCAAGACTCACTCCGAAGGCTTCGATTCCAATCGAAAGGCCGGTTACGTGAGGCCGAAGTCCGCTGGCCTCGCTGAATCAGTTAAACCTGAATGCATCGGTTCAAGCCAAGAGGGTGATTAAAGCATATCGTTGAATTGTGCATTTATAACGAGAGTTGCAAAAGAAATAGTCGTGTAACATATAACAGAACAGAAACGGTTCACGTTCACTGCATGCACAGGTGACAAAGAAAATCGAGTTTCGATGGTCGCTGTCGAGATCCTGCAGTTAGATGAGACAAAGAACACTGGGACAAGCCGCTCAGTTGGAAGGCGAGTTGGTTGCCAACCCGGTTGAACTTCGAGTCTTCGACGCGAATTGTGCAACGTGAAGCAGCAAGCTGCCTGCTGATTGGAAGCTGAACTGAGCAGCCGAAGATAAATAAATGAAGTCTAAGCTTCACAGTTAAGACTTCGACGGCGTCCACTCGAAAATTCACGAGCAAGAAGAAATGAAATAAAGGGCCTGATGATCATGATGGGATCACATTTCCGAGTCCGGTTTTGCTTGCGCGTTGTACGCAGGCGAGTGCTCCTGGAAGGCTAAGTTGAGCAGGCAATGTCACGTCCAGAAAACCGCGCGCATGGCAGACCTATTCCAGCACCAGCACCGGATGATTCCGGAAGATCTTACCAGACAGATTCCAGTTCCAATCTACCGCAGAGGTAGGCCAGGCAAGTAGGTGAATAAAAATAGAATTTGACTCCGTTGGAATTTATTCTCGTGGGTTGGGTTGCAGGAGGAAGGATATTAATGCTTGGTGGTTTGAACCGAAATTCAGGTCCGCGTGGTCAGCTACGTTTCCCTACGTTTCAAAAACACAATGATAATATCTTGAAAGGCACGGCACGCTGAGTCCACTTACGGTTATGGCCCGATTCACCATGTAGATATCTCCCTGAATGAAGAAAAAATGTTTGTTACCCCATCAATCATTCCTCGACCATACGTACTTACATCGATAATCGTTCAGTGTTTGACAGATCTCGCCTTTCTTGCTAAGACCTTCACGACAGGTATATCAACCACAAGCAGCCCACGATCCCCACAGCGCGGAAAATGCTTGTGCAGCTCAAGCGCCAGCGGGACGCGTTCACCACTCAAAGATTCCACCACCAAAGTGTTGGTGTCGATGTCCCCGCTACCGTCCACCCCGCAAACGTTCAGGGTGATCTGGCGCAGGCGCGGCCATGCTCCCGCATCCGCCAAGAGCGCATCCATATTCAACCAATCAGTGGGGAAGAATGGTCGGAACGTGGCGGACAACGCGATGGTCTCGAGCGTGCGAAAAGCAGGAGAGTCTCGAATTCGTTCGACGAGGAATCTGAATGCGAGGCGGATGAGCAGGTCGGGGCTAGAGGGAAAGCCGCGGGCTGTGATTGCGAGATGCCGGAGACGGCGCAGTTTCGCGCAGTTGGGCTCGCCGTCATTGGGCCCTATCAAGTAAATTGCGACTTGAGTTCAAAGAGGAAGGAAAGAAACAAGCGATGTCGCTCACACACTGGGAGAAGACAGTCTTGAAAACGTTAAGCTTGTAATATGCGCCGCGGCATCGCTCCGGAGGTACTCGTTGAACACGGCCCCGCCGTGAGCCGACACAAATCCCAAGTGCGTGAAGCGTGTCGGGATAGGGTCGAGGCCCAGCAGATAACTTGTGATTAAGTTGTGCCCATTGTGCAGGGTGTGCAGGTTTGGAGGCCAATCCAGGGCGGTCGGTAAAGTTAAAACGACGTCTTCCGGATTGCCCGTGATTGTCAGCGATTCAAGCAGGCGGAATGCGGAGACGTAGCCAAGGAGAGCGCCTCGAGCGATGCGGTTATTGTCCAGCGCCAGGTGAAGATGCACCAGCGACGACGCGAAGGCGGTACCGAAGAATGGGCTTGGTTCCCAGGATGCCAGGTGAGTGTAGCAGTTGAGGTACAGTCGTGTGGGCCGAATCCCACATTGATCGAGGCTCACGAGGATTCGCTCGGGGCTGATCACCAGGCTCTGGAATTGTGGGTCAGATCTGTGCTCTACACGCACTTCTGTGACGGACGCGGTGAATGTTGCGTGAGGGGATTTGGCAAACAAAAGAAAATTGTGGACTTTTTGGAGTTGACGTTCGTTGGATCCGTCCGCGTCTTCCGTGTCTACTACGCGGAAAGAGACGGTCGCGAAACGATACCGTCGACTTCGTGGGACCCAGAGTTTGGAGACGCGGCTGCATGCTATGAGAGCGGATTTATCCGACTCTAAGTGGTCGATAACCATATCTACTAACTCCCCGGGGAGGTGGGAGGAATGTAGTGTTGGTATGTTTTTGGGATGGAATTGAGAGGGCCGATGGAATGAGGGAGGGAGGGAGCATTGGCATCGCGCCAGGGAGAGTGATGGTGAGACGAAAGATGCAGGATCACTTACGGCACGCGTACTTTGCTCGTGTTAGCTGATGGCAACGCGCGAAATCGCAGTATGTGCATTTCCCAAATTGCCTGTCACCGGGTTATGGCCCGGCTTTTTCTGTCCTACTCCCGGTCGACAGCGGTTTAAAAGAATATATTTTTTTCATGCCCGATGGTGGCCGGTTCGGACCTGTACTTTTTGCATGAATTCGAATTTGAAGATGCGTCATCTGCCAAGCCCTCGTGTGGTTCTCGAGCTTTCAGGTCGTACGCGAACACCAAAGTCAGTAATTTGAGTTCCTCAATGCTTGTTGCGACTCGAATGTGAGTTGATTGATCGATCGTTCCCACGGTTCAACATCCCGGAAAGCTGCATTGCACATCTGGTGCGCACCACCATAAACCCCAGAGGAATTCGAGACTCCAACTCTGTTTGCACCCCAAACCATCGTCTTTACGTCTCTTTCATGTCCTACCTTAGTTGGGTGTGAATCAGTGAGCTATCAACTACTGTAAATGTAAAACTCCCGTTCGGGTTCGTTTGATGAGCACACTTTCTAAACATGGGATTTAGAAGCAGCTCATTGAATTCCAGCCGGTGTGCGATTTCATAAAAATTCACTGTTACAAATATTCACGAGCAAGAAGAAATGAAATAAAAGGCCTGATGATCATGATGGGATCACATTTCGGAGAGCTGGGCCGATTCGCCGAAGCCTTTGATCTTACCCCCGACGAGAGACGTCGAGTCAGCGGCGTCGGCTCGTAGGTTGCTAAATCACCTCGTTTACCCCTCGTTCGAACACTATAGGTGCAGCCGTCGGCCTTCCGATGCAGGGGCCGCCTTTTCCCGCGCCCTGCCAGGAGGTTGGCAGCCTTACCTAGTAGGAAGGTCTCATCCAACAACTTCAGCGCCTAGTGTAATCCAACCGGAAGAAAACCATGGTACCCCCGCCAGAAACCGTGGCATACTCGGGCCCATTCTTCGAGATCCCCTTCGAGATCAAATCGAAGATATTTGGCCATTGCATCGAGTCTTCAGAGCCAGACAGTAAATCCGCACCCTCCTGCTGGGTTAGATCTGCCGACAGTGGAGGGAGGGTAACTTTATGCTCTCCAGAGCTTTGGAACTCATTCAGTAAAACCATCGTGGTCGATAGCTCCCACGAGGTCGCCCATCTCGATATACCTCCCTTTTGGAACTTTTGCGGATATGGCTGACTCGCTCGGCCACGCGTCCTCTAAATCTCGCGCTCCACTACCAGGGCATTCGAATTCGGCCTACTCCTGCTCCTATACATTTTTCTCCTTCTCCAGCACTCCCACCGTTGGGAGCACGTCATTCTTTGTCTCCCTTATTCCGACCTCGTAGAGCTGTTCGAAAAATGCACGGGGAGCCTTCCGCTCCTCCGAGCCCTAGCGATCACTCTGCCTCACTACGAACCAGTCCTCCCACCGCTATCCGTGCGAAGTACTCCGACATTCCTCCCTTCTCCAGACGCTTGAGATGAGTCTCAATTGTGTCCAACCCTTACTCTCCGGCGTACCTTGGACCCAATTGACGTCCTTCAATGGTCATCATCTGCCGGCATATAATGCACTCGATGTGCTACGCAATTCTCCAGCGTGCGGGAATGCCGTATGAAAATTATCCAATCCGACGAAACCCTATGCAGCTCTTCACCTACCCGAACTGCGCGTGTTTCACATCGAACGCGATTTGGATTTCGGACGCCTTTGCTTTTCTCGCGCGGCTGACGCTACCAGGGCTGCAGCGACTTCAATGTCCGCGTGTTGACAACCATAGCGTCACACACATTCTCGCCTTTCTTTCGCGATCTCTGTGTCCTCTCACCCACTTCTCCACGGTCTCCAAGGGACATGGTGGCGGATCGCTAGAGGGCGAAGAAAGTTTCGTCGATCTGTTCACAGCTCTCCCACATCTGGTTGAGATGAAGCTCGATGTCGGGTTGAGCACACCAAATTTTGTTGCTTCCCTTCTCCGGAGCCACTACCTTCCTCAATTAACTCGCCTTAAAATATGGGCTAGACAGGTTGATGGACTATGAGGTATTCGTCAACATGCTGGAATCCAGGACGGGGACAAATGTGCAGGGCACGGCAGAGTTGAGGAGTTTTTGGCATGGAGCTATGAACATCCTTTTTATGGCTCTGGCGCTCCAAGTGGTTCTCTGTCCCCTGAGCTGGTGGAGCGCATGAAGGTCTTGATACGGCGTGGGATAGAGATGGAGCTCAACGACTCCGCTTCAACATAATTCTCCGCTGAACTGTAGTTACATGCTTCCAATCATTCCATCCCTGTTTCGCGTCGCAAGAAGTTGGCTCGTCATCTTATCGTCAACACTGCTGCACAATCTAACCCACTCGGCGCCCTTTTTTTCAGGCTTCAACCAGTCGGTCCAAATTGTTGGAGCTCGTTACACTATGTAACCGTTCGAATGGAATCACTGGCCTGATTTTCAACACGCTTTGCTTGGCGAACGTCGATGCCACATTTTCCCAGACAAGCTCTTGATTTAATGAAACCATTTCATAGATCGCTCGGGGTCTCCTCCCATTTACCATCCTCGTGTCATCGGCGACCAAGCGTCCAGCCTCAACCGCGAGTCGTATTCGCTGCCTTCGTCACCCGGACGTCGGTCAGGCCTCGCAATTCCGTACTACGGGAACCTGTTCATGACTGTAGGCCTTTTCTCGTCCTCAGTAGTGTACGGCGGGCGTTTTGCGCGCGCCAGGGATAAATTCAACCAAATCTTCATAAATTCAACCGTGCTAAGAGGCGGAAATTGCATCGCGAACCACAAGATTTGGCAGTGGTTTGATATCAGGAAGTACCATCCGCCCTTGGCCTCGACGCTCATCATCACGCCTTTGGAGTAATAGTCCGCCCAGAGATTACCCTCAGCGACGAATGGGTTCAACAAAAGAAATCGAGGGAAATCATCGTGTTCTATACTCTCTTCCGGCTCTGAAATCCTGGCGCCAAGGCCCGAATCAGCATCCGAGTGTATCAGCGGTGGGGTGCTGCGAATTCCAAAGTGCACGATCTGGATCCAAAAGTATGTCATGGTGACATGGAATGTACGGCCGCGCGTTTGCGCGCTTGATGCGATGTATTTCTCGATGCCCCGGAATATCTTGTCCTTCCCTGG
>JARJCM010000200.1:0-197207 GCA_029233265.1 Mycena alexandri
CGCCTCTATGCATATGTCGTCGCATGCATGCATGCGTTGGAGGGAGGACGGATCCCCCTGTTAGCGTTTTTTCGAGAATCTGACTGAGAGTTAAACACCAAGTACGACGACTCGGACTCGAGTTCGGCAGACAGTCTGGCGTTTATTTTATTCCACCGCAACACCGCACCACCGCCATACTGTACCACGGACTCGGGCGGTCCAGCACGTCGGCGCGCGGGTGGGGATTTATTCATTCATTATAAAAAGGTCCTGGAGAGCAAAGAGCAAAGTGAACCATGGGAAGGAAAGGACAGAACGAGAACCTGACTTGCGTTGATTTTTCTTTTTACAAATTTAGCAAGTTAAATTTAGTTGCGCAACATTCAAGGTACATAAATTTAGTTCAGCAGCTTGCGTGAGCATTTCCAAGTACATACATACCCATCCGCTTTGCGCAGAATTTCTTTCGATGAATCTTCACCCGGCGCTCAACGAACGCGGGGGCGGGACGGCGTCTTCGTCTTTCTTTGAGATAAGATAGGATGGGGGCGAGAGAGGGTCGGACGGTAGACCTGGGTCCTGGACGCGGGGGGAGACGAAAGGCGACATGGCAATGCGGCTCGCCGGTGGGGCGTACGTGGGCCGCGATATATATACACCCCACCCCGCCACGCTCGGGCGCTTGGCTTGGAGGCGTATCATATATGGTACGGCGCGCGCGGACAAATGCCAGCGAACGCGCGCCCTTCGCGCTGCACAGAACATAGGACATAGGATGGTACACACTGCATACCACACACATGTCCCCGGGTGACTTGCAGCGCATGCACAGCTCAAGTCGTACGTCGTACGTCCATCACGTCGCTTCATGGCCATGGGCGCGGTACAGCCTCGGTGGGTGAACAAGAATATTGAATAAGGCGTCGGTGTATACTTACGGTTGGCGTGATGGGTGTACCGCGCAATGCAAGGGCGGAGGGCGAACGGCCGCCGAAGAAAACAGTGCAGTGGTTACCGGCGATCCATCCTCGAAGGGAGAGCGAAAACGCCGCCCACCCATCGCCCATCGCCCATCCCGAGATGACAGCGATCAGCCCTGGCATGCAGGCGGCAGGTCCAGGCCTGAGGATACTAATAGGTGCGGACACTAATAGGTTAGGTGTATAGGTGGCGCGCTCACACGCCATCACGCGTCACGTTGCGACAAGCAAACGAACGACGACCCGAACCCGGGGGAGTGTCGAGGGTAACATATTGGACGCATATTGGACGCGGAGGGCCTAGAGTAGATGAGATCGCCAGAGGCCTGCGGGAGACGGAAAGTCGGTTTCCTTTCCGACGAAATTATTGGTATGTTCAGAAGTTGTTCGTAGGGGTGGTGGGTCCTGGTACCATCGTTGTGGAATTGCTTTGTGAGGTTGTGTAGTCGCGCGGGTAGCGCGGCGTCCATATACATACAGCGCTGCCGTACCTGATACCATGGGACGACGGATATTGCTGCGCAGCAATAAGCCGTGCGCAACCATATAGACGTCGGACACCAGAAGTAGGGAACGCCGGTCGTGAGTTCTCGATTCGGGTCGATTAGCAGGAAAGGCGCGGGCCAGGATTCAACCAGATTTTGGGGCGCAGAAGTGAGGCGGGAATATGGCTCGGGATGTCGAGGCCGAAGTTGTTGTGATCTCGCCCATCGAATAAATGCAAGTTGGGATCAACGATCGAGTCTTGACAACAGAGATGCCAATGGGACACCAAAGTGCAGGGACGCGAGTATTGTTATCGCAGGGACGCTGCAAAACGCCGAGCGGGATGTGCCCCCCAGTCTGGGTTGTGTTTTGAGGACTTGCAGGCGTTCAGTGAGGGCGAATATGAGTGTTTGGATCTGTTTCAAGGGCGGCAGCTGCTGAATGATGGGGGTAACCGGCAGGCAGGGATGGCAACGAGGGACGAAAATAGAACGGGATATTAAGGGAAGATTTGCCAGCTAAGCTAGTTGTGCCCTTCTTCGATCCTCCCTGAGCCAGTCTCTCTTACGCCTTTCGAGCAAGTCTCTCTTTCATCCTCAATCCCAAGACATGGTTTTCTCTAGCATCCTTTTGGCGTCGGTGTTTGTGCTCCCATCCGTGATGGGACTCACCCTGAACACCCCCGCCACTACTGACGAAGATGGCACCCTCGCCGTCACCTGGACCCACTGCCGCCGGCGACCCGTCAGTCTGCACCTTCATTTATCTGCACTTTCCCTGACTCCCAGTCTGCAGGACCTTCGCTCTGGAGCTCGTTGGCCCGATCACCGTCGACATCGCCACCGGTGTCGCCCCGGCCGCCCTCGCGGACCAACGTCGGGCTCGGCCAGATCCCCCCGGGTCCGTGCCTTCCATTATCCCTCTCCTGTGCCAATTTAATGTATTCTCCTTAGCACCTACAAGCTGCAGGCTGTTACCGGTGACGATATCGACACTATCCTGAGCACCACCGGCTCCTTCACCATTGCGGCCGCTGGGTCTGCTGCTGGCGCCGCCGCTGCCGCTCCCCCCGCCGCCGCTGCTCCCCCCGCCGCCGCTGCTCCCCCCGCCACCGCCGCTCCCCCGGCAGCTGCCGGCGGAAAGGGCGGAAAGAAGGGCAAGGGCGGTGCTGCTGCCCAAGCCGGTGCCGCTGCCAAGGCCGCCGCCGCCGCGAAAGCCGCTGCCGCTGCAAAGGCCGCCGCCGCTGCAAAGGCCGCTGCCGGTGCTAAGGGCGCTGCTGGAAAGGGTGCTGCTGGAAAGGGCGCCGCCGCCCCTCCCCCTGCCGCCGCCGCCCCACCGCCGCCCCCTGCTGCTGCCGCTCCCCCGCCCCCGCCCCCCGCTGCCGCGGCCCCGCCCCCTGCTGCCGCCGCAGCGTGCCCCCCTGCCGCCGCCGCCGCACCCCCCGCCGCACCCGCAACCGCCGCAAAAGCAGGCAAGGCTGGCAAGGCCGGCAAGAAGCCCAGGTGGTCCGCCAAGTTTGGCCCGTCGCACCATTTCCATCGACTGGGAGTAGACGGTTGCGTTTTATCTTGGGAATCGGTAGTTTGTAGTTTTACGGTGCTGTCTTCATACCATGATTGAGAAGAGTCTTGTGCACCACATTCATTCATTCAATGACCGATCGTCTGAGGTTTCACAACGGTTAAAGCGAGTCGTCCTTGAAGAATGAGAGAAATATGCCGGTTTGATGTCGACGACTTTGTAGTTCGATGTTCATTGGCGAAGACTTCCCAGGACCGCAAAGCGAGAAATCTGGGTCACGCTTGGCCAACGTAAAGTAAGTACTCGTGTCTAATTCCTGGCGTCTATTCCCCAGTCCTAGAATACTCTCAATTATCTCCATGCCCACTAACCAGCGCCCACATGCACACCCTATAGCCCCTACAACCAATCTACCTACCTACCTACTACACTCCCGCCCCAGCCCCAGCCCCAGCCCCAAGCCCCATCCCAACCCCGTGTCCAAGCCCAACCCCACTCTTCCTCACCACCCCCGCCAACGCATTGTCCACGTCCGTCAGGCTCGCCTCCTTGCGGAACACCTCCATGTACACCTCCTCCTTTCCCTTTTCCTTTTCCTTTTCCTTTTCCTTTTTTGCCCGCCGTTCCGCAGGGGTGTCGGTGTCGGTGTCGGTGTCGGGATCGAGCCGCCGCGCGACGTGCCAGTGCTGCGGATTCTGCCCGCGCGAGAAGACCTCGGAGATCGCGGGGTCGCTGGGTGGCGTCCGCGTCAGTCAGCGTGCAGCATTCGGGGAAAAGGTCGTGCAAGACGGGAGGAGCGATAAGAAGACGCAAAAACGCACCTAGCGCGCAGCATCCGCCGCGCATCGAACAGATGCCCCGCGCGGGACGCAAAGTCCGCGCTCCGCAGCGACAGCCGCGCGGAGGAGCGCGCGTAGCGGTCCGTGGGCTGCAGGATCTTCGTCGCTGAGGGGAGGGTGTCGATGCTGCGCGTTAATAAGTTAATAACGACATGTGTGCGTGTGCGTATTAAGAATGGGAGGTATGTACCTGTTGGACGGGTCGTCGGACACGGTCGCGAGGAGCGCCGTCGCGAGGGCAGACGCCCGCCTCGGCCAGGGGCGCGAGCTCGACGGCGACGTCGGTGTCGTCGATGCCGATTAGTGCGACGAGCATGCGCGCGCGCTGGAAGGGTGTGAGTGTGCGATTCGAGAGAGAGAGAGAGAGAGAGGAGAGGACGCACGACGAGGTAGACGAGCCGCCGCCGCTGCGTCGCCTGCGGGTCCGCCGCGCGCGCGAGGTGGACCGTCGTGGACGCGAATTCCGCAGGCTCGCGCTCCGACTCCTTTTCTGCCTCGGGTTCGGGCTCGGGCGTCGGCGGCAACGAGCGCTCCACGTCCACGTCCGCGCTGTCTGGCGGCGCCTCCCTAGCCAGCGCGTCGCCCTCCGGTCCCGGCATGGACTCCGGCGGCGGCACGCCCACGAAATCCACCGCCCGCACACGCGGGCCCGGCGCCGCCGCGTCTCCCCCCTTGATCGTCTCCGCCGACGCGTACGGTGTCTCCTCGGCTCCCAATCCCAGATCCGGCACGCGCCCCGCCGGCATCGGCATCCGCTCCTCCTGCATCGCGTCCTCCAGCGCGCCCCGGTCGACCTCCACCCCGCCCGACATCGACAGCGTCCGCTCGAAGGCCGGCGTGTCCAGCGGCAGGCGTTCCCGCGCCCCCTCCCCCCGCGCCCGCGCCCCCTCCTTCCTGCTGCTCGCTGGGGGCCCGCCCGTATTCTCGTCAAACGGCGTCACCGCGAACAGCTCCGGCGGCCTTTTCGCGCCCCTGCCGAACGCGGGCCAGGTCCACTTGGGGAGGTCCATCTTGACGGAGGCGAGGGGGAGGCCGAGGAAGGAGGAGGAGGAGGAGGGGGATTTGTGGTGGGCGTGAGCGGCGTCGGGCGTGCCGGCGGGGGGGAGGGCGGCGGGGGGCCAGGCGGGCGGGGGCGCTTTGTGCGCGGCGACGCGCAGGGTGCGGTCGGCTGCGGCGGGGGGCGGGGCGGCGAGCGGCTGTGGCTGGGGGGGCGGGAGGAGGGCGAGGAGGAAGAAGGGGAGCGCGGGGGGGTAGGCCGCGGCGGTGTAGCGCGTCGAGGGGATGACGTATGGCGGCGAGACGGCGATGGCGACGACCTCGTCCGGGAGGCGGGCGGAAAAGGCGTCGAGAGCGGGGAGCAGCGCGCTGTGCAGGGGGTGGATTGGGGGGCCGAGTTGGTCCCCGAATTCAGGCCCGTCTTCGAGGTTCCACGACCACGCCCAGACGGTGAAGAAGCGCTCTAGCTGCAGTTCCAGTGCCTCCTGCCCGAGGGAGGAGAGGATGGAGGCGAATGAGCCATGCCGCAGCTTGGGTAGTCTCTTAGACAAAGGATTCGTTCCACAACGGCAAACCTACCTTGAATGTATCATACCCACGCAGCATATCTTCCTGTACGGCAATGTCGTGCACCGAGTGCTCGTGGTAATCGTACAGCAACGGCTGCTCCGCCTTGGCCTTGTCTTTACCCTTCCCCTTGGCTTTGTCGGCAGAAGGCGGCCGCGGTGTCTTTGCAACTTCAATGCCCTTATCAAACCTACTGAATCAACGTGCGAGGCCAGCGTTTCGGCGACCCAAACGCACTGAGTGTATCCAAAAATCAGGCTCCGGCGACACCATCACCATGCGCTTGGTCTGCGAGTGGACGTTGTTGCACGGGTCGTCGGCGTTGAACATCCTGCCGTCTGTAAGATTATGTATGGGCCGTTTAGTTGGGCGGGGGGACTGACTCGGAGAAGCTGGTGAGGGCTTTCGCGAGCCCGACCTGGCGGAGCATCCGGTCGCGCGAGACGGCCCGTTCTTTTGACGTGTAAAATAGGATGTGCGCCTGTTCCTCCGCGTCCTCGTCATCGGGTGCAACTGGTCCGCTCGGGCGCAGGGTCGGGTTGTAGATGGTGAGGTACAAGAGGTTGGGAGCAATTCGGCTCATATTGGGCGAAGGAGGACAAGGTTTGCGTGTGTTGTGAACGAAGGCTAACGGCTTGCTCCCGACTCTGAGTCTTTTGCCTTCACCCTCGTCGTATTGGGTCCCGAAACTGTACTTTCCACAAGAAACTCTCAAGCAATCATTGCGATATCAAGCGTTTTGTTTGGCGCCAGTGGAAACCCACAAATTGAATGTTTCGAGGAAAGCCATCCAGGACCACCATATTGGACATTACTAACTAGCTCTTGGATGAAACCTCCGGTTGTAATGATCCTCTAGTCCCCGTCTTTCCACTCTTCCGCTCCTTGAATCGCCAAAATTAAGCCGGCTTACTTGTCTGACTCAGCTGGACTCTCAGCGTTTTCCCTGCTTACTGACCGCGCTTATTCACGCCGAACCAAATATTTTTTCGTCGGTTTAAATGCATTGCTCGAGCAAGAAACACCAGTTCCGTCCAGACCATTCGCAAGATGCCTACCCACACCGCGATTGCTGCCATCGCCCAGGGCCAGTTTGACGCCATTCAAGTCGAGACAGAGAAACCTGGGGCGGGGCAGATCCTCGTTAAAGTTGCGTACGCGTCCATGATCGCGTTCGACACGTATGTCACGGACGTGGGGTATGTCGTTGCCGAGTATCCTGTCATTTTGGGATTCAACGCCTCGGGGACTGTAGCGGCGGTCGGCGCGGGCGTGACTTCCCTCGCAGTGGGAGATCGGGTACGCGGGAACTGGACGCTCCAAATTGAAACTGAACTCTTGAGTTGTAGATCGCGGGTTTTGCGATTTATGGGCAAGGCCGCAAGGACGGGCCCAAGGGCACGATGCAAGAATTCGTCGTGCTCCCCGCTTTCCAGTGCGCCAAAGTACGTTCACCGACATTGACCTTCCCTCCACGGCGGCTTATCCTCACCAGGTGTCCTCCAACATCGCACTCGACGCCGCAGCCACGATCCCCGACAACTTCATCACGTCCTTCTACACGCTCTTTGACCAGCTCGGGCTCCCCATCCCCTCGAGCTTCCCAGCACCGAGCCCCCCTCCGAACCACGACACCGCTATCCTCATCTACGGCGCCGGCTCCACGACCGGCCAATACGCCCTCCAGCTCCTCCGCGCCGCAGGCTACACCAACGTCGCCGCCACCGCCTCCCCCAAGCACCACGCCTTCCTCCGCGCCCTCGGCGCCGCGCACGTCTTCGACTATGCGAGTCCGACGTTGGCGGAGGACGCCGCGCGCGCAATCGGCGGGGACGGCAAGTTCGCGCTGGTGCTGGACGCGATTTCGGCGGAGGGCACGCTCGCGCGCGTCGCGCAGGTGGTGCGCCCGAGCGGGAGCGTCGCGCTCCTCCTCCCCATCAAGGCGGGCGACACCGTCGCCGTGGGCGAGGCGGGGATGTACCAGTCCGTCCCGGAGACACGCAATCCGTTCGCGGCGGAGACGAAGATATTGTATGTGCGGACGTTCACGTACGCGGAGGTGTGTTGCATTTCTTCTGGATTGATTTTATTTTATTTTATAATGATGTTTGTTTGTGGCTTGGGCAGAACGCGTATTTGAGGGACAACCTGATGCCCCGGATCCTCCCTGAGCTGCTCGCGTCGGGGATTATACAGCCAAACCGCGTTCGTCTGTTGGACCAGGGGACGTTCAAGGAACGCGTCGCGATCGGGCTGGACCTTCTCAGGAACAATAAAATCAGTGGGGAGAAGGTCGTCGTGAAGGTGCCTGAATAATTCTTTTGGATTTCGTTGCTTTAGGTACCATTCCATGGCTGCGTCGTGCAGCAAGTAAATGTCGTCGCTACCTACTTTTGTGCATTCGAAATAACGTCTGTCACCAACCTTTGGTTCCACCCGAAAACCCACCTTCTCCAATCTTGACACCGCCGTGCGAGTAAACTCACCTGTGCTTGCATCGGGAGCACCATCATCGGCGCCTTCGAACTTTACCTTCTTATACATTGGCCAGCGAACCGTACGAAAGCTCGTAGTAATTATTTGCCATGGCAGCCCAAAAACCAACTCGGCCCGGCTACGCGAATTTCCAAACGCGGTACACGTGATGTCTGTTGACGCGGTGTGACGTGCGTGACCCTCGTTCCCTCCTACCACAACAATGTCCAAATCGCAGTCCGGTTTGGCCTCCATAAAACGAGACTGGTCCATGACCTCCTCTAATGCTCCGAAATCCTCACAAGAACAAGAAATCGAGTGGCTGCCCACCCCTCCCAAGCAAGCACCGTCCCAGCAGGCATCGTCGTCGTCGTCGTCGAGGCCGATGACGGGGAGAGAGCGACGTCTGATGGACATCCAGAACGCCCCTCGACAGTCGATCTACTCCTGCTGTGGCTGCCCCTGCCGTCGCGCAACCTTTTGCACAACAACCGAAACGGCTGAGCGACGAGCACGACGCGTCGTATGCAGCCGTGAAAAAGCCGTAGACAGCTTCCACCAGGGTACCGGGACGACGATAACCACTCTCCCTACTTTTCCAACTCTGGCCAAGGTGCAAAGGTCAAGTCGACATACACCGCGCCGCCACCCAGCAAAAAAATCTCGGCGGTGTTTTTGAGCCAGGAGCAGACAAAGATACTTAAGCTCGTCCAAGAAGGCAACAGTGTGTTTTACACTGGTAGTGCTGGTCAGTAGACGCGCTTCGATATGTCGACCTCTTAACTGACGAAATCCAGGTACCGGAAAATCCGTCCTTCTCCGCGAAATCATCAAGACGCTGAGGAAGACACATAGCAGGGCGGCCGACGCTGTCGCCATCACCGCGTCCACGGGCATCGCCGCCTGTAACATCGGTGGCATCACGATCCATTCCTTTGGCGGCATTGGACTTGGCAGAGAGTCCGCTGAAACGCTTTCTATGAAGATTCGCAAAAACAAGAAAGCTCTCACTCGTTGGCAACGAACGAAAGTCCTCATCATCGACGAAGGTTGGTGATCGTTTCGCGTTTCTCTGCCTTTATTAACGTCGGCAGTGTCTATGCTGGACGGCGACCTGTTCGATAAGCTTTCGCGCATCGGGAGCATCCTGCGCAAAGACGTCAACCCCTTTGGCGGCATCCAGCTCATCGTCACCGGCGACTTTTTTCAGCTTCCACCCGTCGCCGGAAGGGGCGAAAACGTCAAGTTTGCGTTCGAGGCGGAGCTGTGGAGTCGGACTATCAAGCGGACGTTCAACTTGACCAAGGTGTTCCGGCAACATGACCAGGGTGCGTTACATCCCGGCGCCGATGGTGACAGCGACTCGTATTTATGCTTCCACAGAATTCGTCGACATGCTAAACGAGATGCGGTTCGGTAACCTGTCGCAAAAGTCGATCGACAAGTTCCGCTCCTTGTCCCGGGAAATCAGGTACACCGATGGGCTGGGTCCGACTGAGCTGTAGGTTCCTCTCTTTGTGTTCCCGACGCCGCTCACCCGCCTCCGTGTGTAGGTTCCCACTTCGCGACGACGTCGACAAGTCCAACGACAGCCGTATGGACCGCCTCGCGACTCCGGCGCAGACGTTCCGCGCCACCGACGGCGGGGCGATACAGGATCCAGTGCAACGGGAGAGACTCCTGAAGAACTATATGGCAACGCCACTCTTGCTGTTACGCGAGGGTGCCCAGGTCAGTCCTGGTTCTCTCTCTCCCTCTCTCCCGCCGCGAACGAATGAATGAATACTAACATCAACGCGCAGGTGATGCTCATCAAGAACATGGACGAGACTCTCGTGAACGGCAGCATGGGCCGTGTCGTGCGGTTCGTCGACTCCGCCGTCTACGGCACCGAGCGCGACATCGAGGGCGCAAGCGTTGAGACGCTCAGCTCCGCCGCCGCGGGTGCAGGCCCGGTGAAGAAGCCGACGCCCGTCGCGGCAGGGACGCTTTACCCCGTCGTGGAGTTTGCGCTGGCGAACGGGGGGAAGCGGACGCTGATGGTGGATCCTCAAGTGTTCAAGACGGAGCTGCCCACGGGGGAAGTGCAAGTGAGCCGGACGCAGGTCAGTTGGCTCTTTCTCCCTGGTTATAAGACTGGCCGAATCTCATACTCCTCTTTCTGAAGCTTCCATTAATTCTGGCGTGGGCGATGAGCATCCACAAGTCGCAGGGCCAGACGCTCGACCGCGTCAAGGTCGATTTGGG
Source organism: Mycena alexandri (assembly GCA_029233265.1). Lineage (NCBI taxonomy): Eukaryota > Fungi > Basidiomycota > Agaricomycetes > Agaricales > Mycenaceae > Mycena > Mycena alexandri. The sequence goes on from JARJCM010000200.1 coordinate 10,094, forward strand.
CAAGGTGTTTGAGAAGGGTGCGTCTTGTTTCTCTTCCTGCTTATACGTGTCCTTCTTCTGACCTCCTTCGTATACGCGCAGGCCAAGCATATGTTGCGCTCTCGCGTGCGACCTCCCTCGAGGGCTTGCAGGTGCTTAATTTCAATCCGGACAAGGTCTTTATTTCCCCTTTCGCCCTTGTGGTCGTCGTGGCTCATCGAACACTCGCAGGTACGCGCACATCCGAAGGTGGCGGCGTGGAGCAAGACATTGGAGACAATTATGGACGCATGAGTTGGTTGGAGACCGCTGGCTACGCCTCTGACTTGCGGAGTATTATTCTTTATCGCTAGACACGGCACGACACCATCCTAAGCTTCACTCCTATTCCTATGCACGACATCCATACATACCACTCACATCCACATCCCCACTGCCACTTTCACTCTCTTTGCTCGACAGAGTCTCACAGTAGCTTAAGCAATAACTTATTGTATGATATGATACGTAGAGCCACGGTGGTTTTTCAGCACGAGAAAATGTACTTTATGATTCAACGAATCATTCCCACCGCTGTCTTTCATTGATGTTTCTACGCCCAATTCGACGTTTGTGCCATACATTGCCAGATTCCTCTCGAAAGTTTCGGTATTCCCGTTTCATGTTCAGCAATTCCTCTGGCCAGAAGAGAGGTGCGAGTGCGGAAGAGTGCAAGGTCGTAAGCGATGATCATGATGGCGCGGCACAGCCACTGAGGCGCCTGCTTCTCGTGCTCCATGCGGTATTCCAAGGACGGAACCGAAGGCGCGGATCAAAATTTTCTGATTTTGGTTGATCCTCGCTAAAGAATTCCCCGTAGCGTACTCAGTTCTGTACCGTTCAAGTTGTAAATAGGCTATATAATTCGGGCTAATTCATCCGCAATTATCCATAGAGCTAGACCAGCGAAATTATTTTGTTTTGGGTGAGCTGAGAAATGAGGCCGGCAGTACCATAAATCCCGTCTAACTATGTCAGAACAGCTTCAATCGACCCCGCTTTTTAGTATGTTGCTCATGCGTGCCCTTGGATGCTTTCCGTAGACTCTGAATACTCGAAGCAGGCCCCAGAAATTTTGAATTGGGCCTCGGGAGTGGTTGTGGTTGAAACTAACATAACAGCGAGGAGGAGGAGGAATAAATTGTACTGGCGCGGTCCCACAATTGGAACAGCCAGTCTACTAAGAACAAACATGTAGCTAGAATATGGGTGGCTATCCATATTTAGCTCCAAGATGCCCCTAGAACACGACATACTACCAGCAGGGGACGGAGAACCAACTACCACGATAAGGACTCTGTGCTCGACACGGACAAACATCGAGCGAGTATTTTAAGCCTGTATTGAACCTGCAGGGCGGCAGCCACATATCAAACGAGCCCATGCATTCATGGCACGCATGAGCAACATACTAAAAAACGGGGTCGATTGAAGCTGTTCTGACATGGTTAGTCGGGATTTGCGGTGCTGCCGGCCTCATTTCTCAGCTCATCCAAAACAAAATAATTTCGCTGATCTGGCTCGATGAATAATTGAGGATGAATTAGCCCGAATTATATAGTCTATTTACAACCTGAACGGTACAGAACTGAGTATGATATGCTAGCTCATCGCGCTCTGGGAGCTGCAATGTAGTACAAACTGTAAGTAGAAGATGTAGGTAAATGCACTCTGAGGAGCGCTGGGTCACAAAATATCTCCGAAGAGACTGGGGAAGGCAAAAATTCATGCAAGGATGCCAACGGAGGGCAAGACAACATGCATAGATGGATGGTGGTGTGTCAGGCGCGGCTGCAGGCCGCTGTGAGACGCTCCCGGCCCCGAGAGTGCAATAAAAGCAACTCCGGGAAGTGGGAGACGTAGCTCGCACGAGACGTTCCCGACAACCAGAGCGCAACAAAGGCGACTCCGGGCAGGAGACGAAACTCGTGTGGGCAGCCCGCGGCCAGCGCGACGCGAGACTGGGGAGTACCGACGCCAGAAAGCGGACAGCCGGACCCCCCAGAAGCGCGTGAGGAGGGCGGGTCGGGAGCGCGCAAAAAGCTGTCGGCGCGACGCGAGGTAGTGGGAGCGAGCAGAGCAAAGTCTGTGACCTGTGTGACATCAGTGGTTAGTCAGCTCCCCCGCGCTCTTCTTGCTCGCGTATCTTGCGCTACACCGCTCGTGCCTTGCCCCGTAGCTGGCACTACGGGGAATTCTTTAGCGAGGATCAAAAAGCGCTAAAATCAGAAAATTTTGATCCGCGCGTTCGGTTCCGTCCTTGGCTGTAAGTCCCCTCCTTCAGTGTGCACAAAAAGAAAAACTTGTGTTTGATTCCCTCTCTTGTTGTTCTTGTTTTTTTCATAATATATGAGCTGTTGCAGGCTCTGCCGCACTGGTTCAACATCACGGTCCGATAAACACTGGATGATTTTGCATCCTTCCCAGTTCCACTGTTCCAGTGTTTGGACAGTAGATTAATTTGGCACTCAAATACTAAACGCGCATCCCAAAGTCAAAAAACACATGAGGTCGAATTGAACCTTCAGGAACGCAAAAAGTTGAGCAAAACAGGATTTCGGCCCGAAACAGGTACTGACCTAGCCTGCATCAAAAGTCCTGATCTAGCCTGGCGTGCAAAGTCCTGACCTAGCCCGCCTTTTGACCACTGACCAAGCCCTCGCCCAACGGTTAACTGAGCCCTAAACTACCATGAACCAAGCCTGAATCAACTGTTTACTGAGCCTGAGTGAGGTACTGACCTAGCCCGCCTTTTCAACCACTGACCTAGCCCGACTTTCCTACCACTGACTTAGCCCGACTTTCCAACTCCTGATCTAGCCCGACTTTTAGATTTTTAACTCCTGGTCTGGCCCGACTTTTGAACTCTCAACCATAGATCTTGCGGCTCTTGACTTTCACTGTCTGTAGACCTCAAGATAAATCTAATGTGTCGGTGGAGTTGTGCACTTGCACGGCGTGCACCGGCATGCACTGACACACATGGACGCGGCATTGACGCGCACTGACGCAGTGGTAGCGTGCACCAGCGCGCCTCTTGACGGGGCGGCGCGGCAACACTGACATTAATGATGTTCCTCTGTATCCAGAAACTTTGCTAGACACTCAATTACATACAGAGTAATACATCTCAGTTCAGACTAAGTTCAATGCCTTACCTATGCAACCTATGGAAGTAATATAGCAGTGGGGTACCACATCGATACCGCGTCGGTGCGCGCCGCCCCGCGTCAATTTCCCCATACCAAGGTGAAAGTGCAGTGCTATCGTTAGCGAGCGTGAAAAAAAAAGGAGAGATTCAGAGAAAGCCTGAAAAGAAAAGAAAAGAAGGGTTATGTAGATCAGTGGTTGTGAATAAAAGTCGGGCTAGATCAGGAGTTGGAAAGTCGGGCTAAGTCAGTGGTAGGAAAGTCGGGCTAGGTCAGTGGTTGAAAAGGCGGGCTAGGTCAGTACCTCACTCAGGCTCAGTAAACAGTTGATTCAGGCTTGGTTCATGGTAGTTTAGGGCTCAGTTAACCGTTGGGCGAGGGCGTGGTCAGTGGTCAAAAGGCGGGCTAGGTCAGGACTTCGCACGCCAAGCTAGATCAGGACTTTTGATGCAGGCTAGGTCAGTACCTCTCTCGGGCCGAAAACATATTCACAAACAGGAACGAAGTGACGGTTTGTGCTCAGTTCACCGAGAATGTCCCCATCAATTGCACGTGCCCGTACATTTGTCATTCTGCTGACGTCTTTCCGTCCATCTTCCCACCTTCCCTCATGCATATCGACCAAGGAGGACGTTGATTCCGCTGGGATCAATTCTCTCCAGAGAATCTCTAGAGACGTCAATCAAGTAAAGATGGACGGGCGGGTAGAATTTTGCGGTGCAAAGTGACGGTCGGGTAGAAAGGTTGAGAACGTTGAGAAGCGATCACACATGGATGATTATCGGCACAGCCGGCTTCTCTCTCAGTTGTTGACAGCTAAGTTCAAAACGATAGACAGTAATTTTTTTTCAGTTCAAGCTCGGGCCGAGCACAGCTTGAGGCTTTGAGATGACGCCGACTCCAAAGCTCTCCACTTTCTCGCACCACCGCGTTGTTTACACTCAAGCTGTGCTCGGCCCGAACTTGAACGCGAAAAAAATTACTGTCTATCGTTTTGAACTTAGCTGGAAGTAAGCAGCTTGTTTTCCAGTAGCCAAGAATTCAATTGCACACTATTCCTCAGCATAAGCCTCTAACTTATAAAATTGTCTGATTGTGGGGCCTTGGTATGAACCCCTCGAACGGTCAAATGAACTGTTGATGTCGTTGATCCGACCTTCGTGGCTTGGCCCGGACAATACTGAAGCAAATGAGGAACAGGTGAAAGCTGTTGAGTGCAGAGAGAGCAACACCCATCACTCCTTAACAACTGAAGATTCTGCAGGTACCTCAGGTTGAACTATCAGAGGATTGAGCAAGGTCAAGTGTTCGGAGAGATGCCGAGATGCCGAGATACCCGGCACTCTAGCGGCAACGAGTTGCCCAGTGGAGGTGCTCAAACCCTCTCTCAGTTTATGAAGGTGGGAACCATCTTAAGAAAATGTACCCAGTCCATTCTAAGGTCTTGAACAATGACAGGACAACATTATCTTTTGACAGCCCGCTAGATATTCTACCTGAGTTCGGAATACATCGGCTACGCGAGATCAATTCTATCCAATTCTCTGAGAGATTCTCTGCCCCAGTGGATTCGATCTTCTGGGACCATTTGAGCTTGCCGCGGTACTTCCCGATCCGAATTCCGCCAAAGATTTCGTCCAAGCAACATTTTAAACCATCCAACATACTATCTGAACCTGTTTGTGCCCCGCCGCTTGCCGGCCACTTACAATCATTTTGGAAAAGTTGAACCTTGGTTGAAATTCCCAAGTCCCGTGCAGAGCGCGATCAGCTGACTGAGCACCGCCACAGATGCGTCGCGTGTCAGAACCCACACTCAGCCAGTCAGCCAGAGTCAGCCTCAGAGTCAGACACTGCTGCGCGAGTGAAAAGATAGGCATCTCCGAACATTTCCTCGGGATCAGCAGGTAGGATTTACGAGTCGCCACAGGGGTCGTTATGCCAATGGCGAGAGAGGCGGCGTTGGCGGTTTTGTTACACAGGAAACTTACGCACGCATCAAAATGGACCCACCAGCAGGTCCGCCGACGATTCAGACTGGGACGCAACGGCCGGAAACATGCGAGGAAGTTAAGTACAGTTCCACTGCCTGGCAACTTGACAATATTTTGAACGGCCAAACAGACCCGCATGGTTCAACTCTATGGAATGTGCACTAATAATCCACCGAGCGGAAGTTCCCGTCGCAAGTCAAGTGCTAATTCCGCCTTTTTTATCTTCCCCTGATGTGGCGGTGATGAGCTTGGAAATAGTCCAGTTGCACACTTCCCATCACAATATGTCTCCATGGGTCAGAGGAAAACATTTCGGGACGGGATTAAAGAAGGGAGCGCGCAAGGTGAGCGGCCCTCTGCGCATTCAAAGCTCCTCGTCATCTGCCATTTTGCTGATGCTAGTCACTTCCACTCCCGCCCAATACATATTTTCAGGCATGCAGTGCTGATAATCACCCAGTGCACGCCCAAAAAAATTACTTTTTGACGGAAGGCTGTAGACCATTGACTAGATATTTAGCCAGACGCGAGAAAAAAAAATTGGAGGTCGAAACGGCGAACTTGGCGCGATACTGATGCCGGTGTCCGATACTGATACTGATACTGAATATTATGTAATACTTTCGGCGTCTTTGATCCGAGTTGGAAACAGAGCACAACAGACCTCGGGCTTCATGTTTTTCAAAAGCTGGCACTACTAATCCTTAGGAAAGAAATACCCAAGAGTCACAGACATAATACACAGCAGGTTCCCCGCTTAACCGATTTTTCTTTGTGTCCATGGCTCCTCGGGTGGGGGCTGATTAATATTAGCAGGCTGCACCTCCAAACGAAACCTGCAGTTCAAATGTAAGAGGGGGAAGGCCAGAACCTTGAAATTGAGTCGAAGTTGAGTTGAGTTACCCCTGAAGAACTTTCATGCATGAAAACTAATTATTCAACAAATCAGTTGGCTCAATACATGGCGGGGGCATTGAAGCCAAAAATTACAATGCTGGAGAATATTGCTTACTGACCTGGAGTCTTGCAACCAAGATCTCGATAGATGGTAATAGCACACCTCAATGTATTGTTGTCAAATTGTCAATGCAACTGGTGCCGCAGGCGGCAGGCAAGGGAAAAAAACCATCGTCTCTGCATTGCTGCTTCGGGCGCAGCCACTGTCAGCGACATTTTGGAGAGCGATTAAAGCCCAGGGATAATACCAACAAACCGTCATTTCCACCTCTTATTTCAAGCAGCGCCGCAGGCCCGGAAAAAACATGCCGCTGTGACTGTAGGGAAATCATAACACGGCCTGAAAAGTTGGCGGAAAAAAACCGCCAAATTGAGCCAGGCTTCTCAAATCAACCAGCGCCGCAGGCCGGGAAAAAGTCAACATCCGCACGACTGTCTTGAAGTAAAGAGAATAGTTGAAAAGGGGTGACAAGTGAGAGGATCGAACGTGCGCCCTCCACAAAGCAAAATAAGTCAATGGAAAGGGAAAGAAACCACTGCACCAAACATCCGATGGCATTGACTGTTTTAAATACTGACTATGGCGTCCCACGCCTTGAATATTTATTATAATTATTTATTTTCTCTCCACCGACATCAGTATCGGGCCGCGAACTTCTTCGCGGGACATATTTTGACGTATTTGGCGGGAAGGGTTCTAGAAACAACGGGTGCAAATAGTCCTGCGATGGAAAGCGACAGCTCAGCGTCGCCGCTGCTGAGCCTCGCCTGCAGATTCCGTGCGTATTCTGGCCTGTTCACTGGTATGGGGGCTTCATTTGCTGACTCTCGGCAGTCCCGCACGACCAATGGTTCACCACACATGTCGATTCGGACTGGAAAGTCAAGCAGGTAAAATCTTGGCTCCTTGCAAAGTGTCTACCCTATGCTGCGCCGCCCTCGCCACCCCTGCGCCAGTCTGCGCGGAAAAATATGCGCCCTCCTTCCCCCATTACCTTTGCTCCGGACCCCAGGCATCGTCCAATATCCCCCATCACTTTTGCTATGCCCAAGGCAAAAGCAACTGCCGACGACGGGAGCGAGTTCGAGGAGCCACCTCCGGAGGACGACGAGCTCAGCGAGCCAGAACCGCCGCCAGAAGAAATACTACCCCCAATTCAGCCCAAGAAACGGGCTATTCTACCCACTGCGTCGACCTCTGCCAAAGGCGATCTTTACTCGCAGTTTACTTTAATCCGCTTTTCCACCGGACAACTCCTAGAAGATGACTTGCCGCTGGGCTTCTATGATATGCAGGCAGACGAGTTGCTGGAAATACATCGCGTCGGCGTCATTGTTACTCTTCCGCGCGCACATCCTACACGCTACCTGGACGCCTACTGGGAGGGCTGGGTGCGCGTGTTACGCATGCGACCAATGGAGGACGAAGAGGACTCGTATACGCTCTACAAGATCCGTCGCGCAGAAACGCGTGCGTTAGAGTGGCGCGACCGCTGGCTTGTCGTCCGCGAGGGTAGCATCTATCTGTGCCGGGATGAGGTCCGCGTCTAACTTTATTTAGTTCGATGCATTATATTTACTTGCTAGCACCAACAGAGCCGTCTCATTCACACGCTCGCCCTAGCAGACCTTATAGCCCTCACGGATGCCAGCCAACTCCCACCCTCTGCCACTCCGCCGTCCAACACTCGCATCCTCCTTGCCCGTTTTTTCCGCCCACCCCAACTCGCACAACACTACCCGCGCCTCCTCCCCGCTTACTACCTACGACTCCGACTCGTCCTCTGCGCTCTCGTCCCCCGTCTTCGCTCACGACAGCGACGACTCAAACCGGCCCCGCCGCCTCAAGCAACACAGGCGAAAACGCATCAAGCGGCCTGATCCTGAATTCCTCGGCATCGACCTCAAGGACGACTCTGGTATGCCTATTTTCTTTTTCATCATCGAATTTCGCTCATTATAGCTGCAGCCTACGTCTCTCTCCTCCGTGTTCTCCATCGTCATGCGCTACCTCAGTCCACCTTCATTGACTCCCTGCCGGTAAGCGAGCACGTCCAAGCGCCTCGATCAGTACACCCCGACGAGGAGGACGGCGAGGAAGAAGCCCCGCCACCGCTGCGGCATCCTCCTTCGTTAGCACACCTCGTTTCTCGCGGTGGCCTCTCCCTCGGTGCCCTACCGTTCCCCGAATGGCGCACAACACTCGTCCAGCGCGCACGGCGTGCCGGGCTTGGTCGCATTGGGAAGGCGGTCGAGTGGGTACTGTGGAACGGGGATACGCAAGAGGATCCGGACTGGATGCTCGATGCGCCGCGGAACAAGGGAAAGCGGAAAGAGCGCCCGCCACGCGTGCGACAGCCGACAAGCACGGACGGGTATGACTCGGATGTGTCGGGGGATGGGTACACTTCGGATAGGGACGAAGATGATGAAGACAGCGACGATGAAGTTCGGGCGGAGGGCGGGCGGAGCGAGACGGAGTGGGTGGGGTGGATGGGGGATCTGCGGCGGCAAGCTCGGGTGGCGCAGGAGGAGCGGGAACGTGCGAGGTCGCGCGAGGAGGCACGGCGCATAGCGGAAGAGACGCGCGATGCGGAGCTTGGAATGCCTCCCCTTGCGATACTCACCGGCGCCGAGGTAACAATAGCGCGTATCGGGACGGGCGTCGACGATCGTGTAAGGCGCGCCGCCATGGAGCCGACCGCCGTTGTCACCAGTCTCAGCGGGATCAACCCACCGTCGCATCATCCTATAGCACATCACGGGCATAGCAGTCACGCTTCGAGTAGCACCTCCTACGCTCACAGCGGGAGCGGGAGCGTCATTAGCCACATGACGCCTGTGCTCTCTTCGCCCTCCTCCACCGAGTCTATCGGGTTCGCGTTCTCCCCTCTGGCTCCCGCCGAGCTCGAGGACGACACGCACTCGGTAGCCCACTCTCACGTAGTGCACACCCGGGCGCACTCACACACGCTGCTGCATTCGGTCTCGATGCACGATGCGCATTCGGCGTTCTCACCGCCGCTCAGCTCCGTGCCCTACGACGCCTTTGGGCGCCGGCCGAGTATGCCTGTCATAGGGACCGCCGCGCGGTGGGGCGAGGGCACCCGCGCGTCGAGTGTGGAGCGCGAGCGTGAGCAGTCAGTGACGAGCCAAAGCCAGACGAGTCTGGGCGGTGTCACGGAGGTGCCGCGCATGACCGTCGCGCGCAACGGAAGCGTCAGCGGTTCCAATTATAAAGGGCTGCTGCGGAAGAAGGATAGGGAGCGTGAGGGGAAGGAGAAGGAGAAGGAGAAGGAGAAGGAGAAGAAGGAGAAGGAGAAGGAGAAGAAAGAGAAGGAGAAGGAGGTGGACTGGCGGAAGGTCAGCTCGTTGGGGTCGGGGGCGAGTTCGCGGCCGCGGTTGTCGGTGTCGACGGAGGCCACAGGGAGGCCGTCGAGGGGGGCGTTGAGTCCGCCAGGGACGCCGCATGAGCGGGATCGGGCCACGCCGTTGGGGAACGCGCCGCCGGCTCCCGTGAAGAAGAAGAAACGGGGCCTGGCGCGCGGGGTGTCGATACGCGCGGAGAAGCTCGTGAAGAGCTTAGATTCGGCGCTGGATTTCGTTGATGGGCGGTGATGTTTTTTAAATCCTTTTCGTGTACATATTTACTGGTTTTTTTCCCTAGTTCGCTTTCGCGTTATGTATGTAGTTTGCGTGCTCTGCTAGTCATTATTGTACCGTACAGCTCAATTAATTCGTAGTCCTGCTCAAATTATATTATTTCAGAGTATGACTACCTGAAGAGCCGGAAGCGGGCGGACAGAGGTCATTCGATCGTAGATCCCTTGCACCGATCTACGCAAGGGAAACCTGCTGGACCAAGACAAAAGGCACACTCGCAGCGTCTGCAATCCATGCAAGTCTAAGAAAAACCTATTGACCCGAGGCAAAAAGATTCGCATTGCCAGGATGAAGTAAAACGCAGGGAAATTTTATACGCAAGTTCGATGACGCCGTTGAACCGATCCACGCGAGAAAAGCCCTGCTGCTCAACCGAAAGGGAACACTCGCAGCGCGTGCCTCGCTCCCAGGATGAAGCAATTAAAAGTAGCAGGAGAAAAAGTTGACCACACCATCGCACCTGGTTGAATACCACGTGTGGCCAGTCGCGCATAAGCGGCACCCGTAGTGTGTCCACCAAGTACAACAAACGAGGTACGAGATTTTTTGTAGCGTCTGTTTATAAGAGACTATCCACCAAGATGGATCGAACCTCCGCTCTCTGCCGGCGACCAGCGAACAAGGCAGGGGGTCTTAACCGTTAGACCATAGTGGAGTCTGGACATTGTGGAATATTTCTCTACTGATTATGCTCCTGCGCCATTATTGCAGGTAGTCGAGCGCATTATTACTGGCAGTCGAGCACATAATTATTACTGTCAAAATACCCTCAATGATTTAAATCGGCGACTAGAAAAGCATTCATTTTTTTTTGACCTGCAGACGGAAGCAAACGCTAAGGGTTAATTGGATCCCCATGGAGTGATGATGGAGCGGGAGAAGCGAGGAGACGCGTCAGTGGCGGTGCCGCGCCATCACCGCCAAACCTCCTCTCCTCTTCCACCCACTCCCACCCACCTACGCAATGCCCTACACCGCCGACGCCCTCGACGACGCCGTCCTCGCCGAGCTCGAGTTTCATACGTTCCCGTGTTTCCCGTAACTATTCAATGATTTCAATCCCGACCCGAGTAGCCTGCGTGCTTTCGGCTGGAGAGCCGCAATGAGGTCGATCCCGAGCGGTTACGGATCTTCGCGGACGAACGACAATGGCTGCGGGATATGGGGCGGGCTATGTTGCCGCCCGGTCCCCCATGAAGTTGTATGCTCGGTGGTTGAAGAGCGTTCCGGGTGCATGTTCAGGTCACCTGTATAGCCCACATAACACCATGTATTGATGCTGGAGATAGGACTGATCTCCAACATCAATACATGGCGATCAGCTCCATTCTCCAGCACGGCTTAATTATGCTTAACTATTAGCTCTTTAAGGCAAATAGCTCTGAGTCATCAAAGATATTTAGTAGATCTCTTGGATATGAAGCCGAAGGCCATCAGTTCCCGGCGCGCACCATCGTAATTGATGCGAGGATTGCGCGCCATCACCCGCCATCATTTATGACCCGAGCGCTGCGGGTGTCGACAGCAATCGATGGCCCATCAAAGACCTTCGGGATATCAATCCCGTTGGTTTCGGAGCCCATCGGTGTATAGTTGATAGCATCGTGAAATGCCGAAATCTGATCAGAAAGTGCCGGCTGTGAGAACATATTTTGAAGTTTACGGGCCAGCGGTTTGGCTGATCGCAAGATCTGAGGGGTGACTGTCGTAGCCCTTGAAGAGCTATACAATTTGGGCACAGAGATCAAAGGTTTGGCGGATGACCTTCCTTTTTCGGCACTACCGCTTTTCTTCCCAAAAAGGCAATTATCGATATCGGCCATCCCTGGCTCATGATTCCCCCGCCTTGAAAAGTATAAAGGGACAAATATGTCGTTCTATATAGCCTTGATCTGGTAGGAACACTGTAAAACCTATTAGATGACATTAAGAAGATGAAAATACCATGAATTGATATCTGAGGTATGGCCCTGCCGGGCGGAGCCTGGATACGCTACACACGGTCATATTTCTATACGCCACACACGGTCATATTTCTAAAATAACTACATTCGACAAACATCTTGTATGAGAGCGTAGCATAAAGGTTATCCTGCCCTCGCCTTCGTCGATGCTGAGAGATCCGGGTTCCAATACATCCTGCAATCCAGCCCGGTAAACGACCGACCCACGGTCTTCCCCACGAACCGCCCGTGCTTCGGTCAGCGGATGCGAATCTGGAACGTTCCCCGGCACATGATGTGTTAGATAGACACGCTCACTTGAATGCATGGAAAAAATGAACCTATGCAGCTCACATCGCACAAGATGGACAACAACAACACGCAACGGGAGTCGGCGGAAGGTTTTGACGAACCGAAAGGTACGACTCCGATGTTCCTCCTGTGTAGAACTTCGGTCACCACAATATTCGTCGCGAGGATGCACTTGCGCGTTTTGCGCGGAGTCGGGGCGAAGGTGCGGTGCAGCTGCACGCCGGAGAGCGCCGCGTACATGGGCACGGTGAGCACCTCGTCGTGGCCCGGGGGGGAGTTGGTGCGCAAACAGCTGGATGGCCTTTTCGAGCGACTCGATGTCCTCTTGCCCGGGGAGGAATATGAGGACGTCGCCCGGCGGCTGGTCGACGTGAATCTGGAAGAAGGTGCACATCTCTGCACCATTCCCATCAGTCGCTGTGCTTGTGAAAGACGGGCAGAAGAACACACCCTCGAGAAAGTCCACCGCGTCCGACTTGAAGAGGTTGTACGTGAGCTCAAACACGGGCCAAAGGTTGGGTGAAATGGCGCGGAGCTTGAAGGTGAGGCTGTCCACCAGCTCATACATGTTGTCGAAGAGGTCTAACATTTCGTCATCAGCACAACGAACGACCTTCCCCAAGGGAAGACGCACCGAGGATCTTGTGCTTGAACGTGAACGTGATAACAGGGATGATAACCTCCTGCACCTGCGCCAAAATCTCCGGCGCGTTCTCAATGGATGTGATGATCTACACCCACATCCTTCCTCATCAGTCCTCCGTTCTCCTCCTTCGTAAATGGACAAAATAATGCACCGTCCCAATCGTCTTGGCAACCCCCATGGCAGCATACATCTTGTCCTCGTCCGCATTAACCATAATCACCTCAATGCTCGTGTCCACGTCCGCATACGACTCCTCCGCAACCAAGCTCTCCTTGATGAGGCGCAGGTACGAGTCGCACTGGGGAGGCATGCGTTAGCCAGGCTTTCCATCATCAACGGTCGGTCGACGTACGAGCCGGTGTGAGCTATCACTTTGTGATACGCTCAAGCGCGGCGGAAATCAGTAACGAAACGACTCACGGAGGAAATCACGATAAGCCTCAGAGACCACACGGCATGCTACGGCTGTCACGGAGGGTTTTCCCACGGTTGAAAACTGACCCGGCGGACGCTCTCTGCGCGGACGGAAAGGTAACACACTGCAACGGAACACACGCACTACGGAACACGACTACGGAACGCTCGCGGAAAAAAGGTAGCAAAATTGCCAACAAAGGCCCGACCTCGAATCGAACGAGGGACTCGCAATTACGCAATATTGTGAAGAGAAGTACTACAAATGCGCGCGTTACCAGTTACGCCACCGGGCCTATACTGCAAATAGTCATGAAACAACAATCGACACCCACGGAATCACTCACAGTCGAATACTGGCGCACGCTCTCTCCGTGACGGAAAAATACACCTACGGAGCGTGGGAAAAAGCGAATAAAGGCCCGACCTCGAATCGAACGAGGGACTCGCAATTATGCAATATTGCGAGGAAACCGACAATGCGCGCGTTACCAGTTACGCCACCGGGCCTATACTGCAAATAGTCATGAAACAACAATCGACACCCACGGAATCACTCACGGTCGAATACTGGCGCACACTCTCTCCGTGACGGAAAAATACACCTACGGAGCGTGGGAAAAAGCGAACACGGCCTGACCTCGAATCGAACGAGGGACTCGCAATTGTAATATCGCGCAGAAGTTGACTGCAAATGCGCGCGTTACCAGTTACGCCACCAGGCCTATACCTCGAACAACCAGCAATCGATATCAAGGAGTGCCACACGGACATATTCACGGACGACTTACGGATCGCTACGGGACATGCGAAGCGACGGGATCGGGCAAACGTAAAGGTTGTGGGGGCAGGTTTCCGTCGAGCCTAACGGAAGGCGTGTGTGTCAACTTAACGGAGAACATGGGAGTCGAACTTCGCGGAGGGCATGTGAGGATCCACAGGAAGGACAATACAACGGAGGCTTCACGGAGAAGTTCACGCGCGGTAATCGGGCGGGAATACGTATAAAAGCCAGATGTATTTACCAAGGAATCATCTTGTTATCCCCCACTGCTCACACCTAAGCTACCCTCCCCCCAGCCTTACGGGGCGGAGTTGTCTCTCTCATATACACATAATAGCTCAGGCTACGCCGTCTTCCGTGGGGCTAGCTAAATAGGTCACTTGGATTGAAGGTTCACCAAGGAACCCTTTCTAAAGGTCCCTTCGACTCCGTAAAAACGGGTCGAGAGGAAATTGTTGAATACAAAGGCGTTGGTCACGGCGCAGTCGATGAAAAGCGCGTACTTCTAAACAGCCAGCAGCCCCTACTTAGCTGCGTGCAACTGTTGTATTGGAGGCTCAAACGCAGATCCGTGCGCAGGGCACCACTCCCCATCTTCACGGAAGGCTTATCCGTGAAGACTATAACCACTCCACCATTTCATTTGAAACACAACTTCACCACACTCGTCACGGAACCTCATCCGTTGCGCGTTCACACAAGCACAGGAAGAAAACGGGCTACGGAGGAAAAGAGCTATAGCCCGCTCGCGCTGTGTTAAAACCCACGTTTTAAAAGACACTGCTTGCCCGAGTAATACGAGGCAGGGAGAAAAGAGAAACCCCCATATCACCCAGGTCTCCCGGCTCGGATCGACGCTCGCATTGCGAAGCTCTATTCCTTCGCGCAAGTGTAGAGCGACCTCCAACCACGGCTTTCCTGGAAGGCTAGCCCCCAACGAGGAACTAAAAACCTCGAGGAACCTAGCGCTCACATCCTAAATCCTCACGGAAACGGATTGTACCATCTCACCACCACCACCACAATTATATAAACCTTCCATAGCGTACGAGTAGCTACGTTTCTCCGCGACAGAGTAATTTCCCTCTAGAGGACGAATCACCTTCGTGTACTTGCCTGAAACCAATTCACTGGTCAGACATCTCACGGAACCGCAGTCCGCATCACACCGGGCAGTCAATTGCGCCGCGACAGGGAGGAGCTCCGTCTGGAACGCCTCGACCATAACCTCCATGCTGTGGTTGAGGATATCGAGGTCCGTCTCGTCGGAGAGCTTCAGCAGGTCCTGGATGACCTTGCCCACTTGCGGCGACACGGCCGTCTTGACTAGAATACTCGCATCAGCACGCATGGTCTTCATCGAGTACCGAGATGGAGGTACGACGCACCAGAATCGTACAAAACCACCATCTCAGTGAGGGTCAACGCCGCCTGCATGCGCACGGGCAGCTCCTGGTCGTCCAGCGCTGCGGTGACGGCGCGAAATTGGCGCTCAGGTGCTGTAATACCGTCAGCGGCCAGAAAAACGCGTAGAAAACCAAAACCAAAACCGCACCTCATCTGAAGTCCACTTCACCCCCTCCTTGGTCATGGTGCCGAGCACCTCGCAGGCCTAAAACGCGTCAGTACTAGCTCTTCGATTCCTCCCGCGTCCCGCGTCCCGCACAGATGGAAACAAGTCAAAAAAGAAAAGAAAGAAAGAAACACACAATCGCCCGCATATACCCCTCCGGACTCGCAAACTCGGGCCCCACAAACTGCAGCACAAACTGCTCCATCCCGCTCGCGACGTCGGGGTGCCGCAGGATCCACGGCCCGAGCACGGCGGTCATGTTGAGCACGCCAAAGCGCTGCGGGGCGGGGGCGATGCTGCGTCAAGTGCGTTAGCGCTGGTTGAAATTGTTGCATTACAGAATTTACAGTGAGTGGAGGGAGGGGAGCGAGGTGCGGAAAGGGAGCGGGGCGAGGGAAGGGAGCGAGGCGAGGAACGGGAGCAGGGCTTAGGAAGGGAACGAGGCGAGGCGAGGAAAGGAAGGGAGCGACCGAAGGGGGGTCCTCCGACAGAAAGGCAGGCCGAAGGCCACGGGCAAAAAAAAAAGAAAGAAAAAAAACACGGAAAGAAAGGAAAAGACACTCACGACCGCAAAAACCTATTAATAAACTGCAAAATCGGCATAAACATTGTCTTTGTGCGGTTGCTCGCGAGTGAGAAGAGGAACATCGTCGCTGCCGAGACGGGCGTCGCGAAGGACTCGTATTCGTCTGTATGGCATAAGCAGTCAGTGTTGTTATTTATACTTATCAGATACACGAGGATGGTCAGGAAGTAGTGAGTCGTTTTGAGGGGAACGCGCAGTTGTGTCTTATTTGCGCGCCGAGTGGGGGACATCCACCACCCGGCTCGTGCGTCCACCACCCGGCTTGTGCGTCCTCGCGCATCACAGACACGAAAAAACCCTGGCTCCCCGTTGAACGCGATAGAAAAATATGCGGCGAAGGAACGCAGCGTCCGCGCACTCGAACAAAAAGCGCACCACCAACCGACACCACAGCGCGCCACACCCCCCCCAAAAAAAGAAAAAACCGCAGAAAAAAAAGACGCGCAACTCACCAACCGACACCCGCACATAATCCACCGGATCGCTCTCCCACAGCTGCTGCCGCGCCGCGTTGAACGACAGCTGCGGGAACACGCCAGCGCTGTCGCGCCTCAACGTCTCCACGAGCGTCTGCGCGTGCGGCTTCAGGAGCGTCCACGTCGACTTGGGTTTGATGCTGCGTGTCGGGTTAGTAAAGGGTATATCAGAGCATAGTAAAGGTAAATCAGAGGAGGGACAAAGTTGTTGGAGGAGGAGGAGGAGGAGGAGAAGAGGGCGCGCGAGTAGTCGTACACACACTCCTTTGCCGAAAACAAAAAGCAAAACAAAAAAGAAAAGAAAAAAAAAGGGAGGGGGGACGCACCACTCGGTGAAAAACGTGAATATCTGATACTGGCACTTCTTGCTCAACCACGCCTGCCCCGCGACGTACAGCTCTACCTGCCGCACTGAAATTCCACAAAAAAAAAGCAATTCCGTCCGTCAATTAGCTAGCGCCAGAGGAAGGGGAAGGGGAAGTGGGAGGGGACACACGGTAAATCACCAATATCTCGGGCGCGAACACGGCGACAAAGTGCGCTGCAAAGTTGCCATAGTCGGCCTGCATCGCGGAGGGCAGCTGCGAGGGGTTGCCGAACCTGTGCGTATATAGAGAATGCATCAGTACCTGTGCGTTGTGTACTTCAAGAGCAGGAAAATCGCGGCACAAAGGGAGTGCATGGGTCTGAGAGGGACGCGAGATGCACCAATGGAACAACCGCCCCAACACGCCATACGCCCACTTCTTCGCGCACACCAACTGACTTGTTTTCAGCTCCCCGCAAACACCGTCCCCAGGAGAGAGCAGCGGCAGGCGCGAAGCCGGATAATGTACACCGATGGCACTTTGGAGACGGACAGGTCGGGGGTAGTGAGCCGGAAAGACGAGATATCCCGCGTTTCCGCAATCTCAAGGTTCTCGAGGATCTCATCGCGCTCGTCGATGAGCAGCACGAGGCGCTGCGTGTCGCTGTGGCGTGTTAATAAATAACGATACAAGGACCCACACACCAAATACCTAACCCTAACGACTGTGGTCACTGCATCCGACTGCGCATCAAAACGGGTGGGCTGGTAGTCTCCGTTCCGCATGCACTCCGAATTGTCTATGATCATCATGATGGCTTCGAGCGGCATCTTGGGAGATTCTGAGTGGGGGAGGCGAGGTCGCATCGTGTTTGGCCTTGAATGGCGGTGCCGTCTGGCCACTATGCTTTATGACGAATATGGTAATTCTGGAGGATTGACGGTCTGGGGCGAAGTACATTGCGGCGAGTGTTGGTGATGAACGACCATCTCCGGGCGAGCTTGGGCGTTGATCTCTGGCGTGGAAAGGGAGAACGGGTTAGGTTTAGGGTTAGGTACCTTTGGGAAAGCCCCCTTTGTTGTGCAACCACGAGAAGATATCGGCGGCGGAGAGGATGGTTATGTCCTCTGTAAGCCCGTTGAGAACCGCGTTGTGCATGGCAATTGCGCTGCCCCACTACAGAATATTTGTTATTTCGATAGCAGACATCGGGGAAGGGCATACCTCGACAGCCTTGGTTTTGCCGCCCTTGACATCTATGGCACCGAGGGAAAGAGGAAAAACCGGACAGTCTGCTAGCGTCTCACATTTATATGTGCAAGTATCCATGGAGCAACCAAGATCGAATTAACAGAGAGGGAAAAGTTACGTCCGTATCACGTGGACGAATCCCATAAAGAAAGACCGACATCCATCAGCTGCAGGACGAGAGCGTGCGCGCCCGGGCAATTCCGAAGTGGCTGCACAGCCATCAAATGAAATGATTACCAGGAAAGGAGATTTGTTAGGATCACACAATTTGCACAGTATGTAAAACCCAGATACTTACGTATCCAGGCATAAAATGTGTTCTGGCCCTAATACCATCAGAATATCTTGGGGGAAATAGCTCATGACGCTCACTCCTCGTTCACACTTGCTATCAGGTAATTACTGGGCTCATATAGGATCTTTTGAACATGAAAAACACTGCAATTTGACGAAACAAGGAAATACAGTCTCGGCCCTATTATGCACTATTACATGGGGTGATATATGCCACAGTTACCCTCAGCGGCCTGTACTATCCATATCCGATGGGTAAATGAAGAAATGATCCCCAGGGAGGTCCATACCCCATGATTCAATGTCCTTTTGGTTTATACTTTTGTTCACCATAATCAGCATCCCATAGGATCGCAGATGATGCTCTGAACAATCCTACCTATCATCAAGCACCCCATCAAGAGTTTTTAGGCAAAGGACTGCCGAATGTACGATGGCAAACCTCGAAAATGGAAGTGACATATTTTCGTTATTTCCGGAATAGGGCACCAAGGAGATCATGTAGTGAGTAATAAACAAGGTGGAAGGACAGAGGTGAGCTGAGGGACCCGTACCGTGCTTTATTGAAGGGTTTTGGTGAAGTTTTGGCCAGATGGTGTTTTGAACCAAGAAACAAATAGGCCTACAACTGCACTTGGTCGGAAACAAAGTTCGGTCGTAACTTAGCCAAAATAGTTCAAATAACGCATGGTGTCGAGCAGAGAACTTGTCTGGGTCCATTCCAATTGCTTATTTAACACACTACGGTCTGGTTGGGGCCCTATTGATAAAGTAAGGAAAATATGTCATTTACATTTCAGAGTTTTACCATCGTATATTAGACGGCCCTTGGAGCCCGAGGTATCTATATGGCCCGGGAAAACAAGTCAGAGCCCTCAGATGATCACACATGACCCTTGGGATTTTGGGTATGCTGAATAGAGACACAAGCTAAGGGTACCTTAAATTATGAGGTGTAGACCACCCTGGGTGTAAATTATGCACTTTTTCATCACAAATAGATTGTCCAAACCGAATAGGACTACTTTTGAATGCCTCACATTGTTGAAGAGTGCATACTAGGGTGAAAGTGCTATTTCTTGATGTAGCCAAATTGTTGTATTCTTCCTCAGCATAGTCTGATGAATAATTGGGAGGGTTACATTTTGAGGTAAGGGAAAGATTCAACCTGTTTATGGGCCATTCTTACTCATATGTACCGAAGGTATTGTGACTAGAATGGATTTCCTAATTTTCGATATTTTCACCATCAGAATGTCTCGTAATAGCCTCTACAGCATTCCAGCCAGATTAAGGCTATATAGAACAACATATTTGGCCCTTTGTACTTTTCAAAGCGGGGGAATCATGAGCCAGGGAAGGCCGATATCGATAATTGCCTTTTTGGGAAGAAAAGCGGGTAGTGCTGAAAAAGGAAGGTCATCCGTCAAACCTTTGATCTCTGTACCCAAATTGTATAGCTCTTCAAGGGCTACGACAGTCACTGGTCAGATTTTGCGATCAGCCAAACCGCTGGCCCGTAAACTTCAAAATATGTTCTCACAGCCGGCACTTTCTGATCAGATTTCGGCATTTCGCGATGCTATCAACTATACACCGATGGGCTCCGAAACCAACGGGATTGATATCCCGAAGGTCTTTGATGGGCCATCGATTGCTGTCGACACCCGCAGCGCTCGGGTCATAAATGATGGCGGGTGATGGCGCGCAATCCTCGCATCAATTACGATGGTGCGCGCCGGGAACTGATGGCCTTCGGCTTCATATCCAAGAGATCTACTAAATATCTTTGATAACTCAGAGCTATTTGCCTTAAAGAGCTAATAATTAAGCATAATTAAGCCGTGCTGGAGAATGGAGCTGATCGCCATGTATTGATGTTGGAGATCAGCCCTATCTCCAGCATCAATACATGGTGTTATGTGGGCTATACAGGTGGTTCAGGTGAGTCACGCTGGATTCAATGGTCCTTCTCTGGCCCGAGACCATTTACTATTCCTGAAGGTGCGCTACTCGAGCCCTGTGTCGTTAAAAGGCGGGCCGAGATGCTCGCATGAGCAGATAAACAACTAAAAGGCGCAATTATTACGAGGTATGTTTTCATACATAGTACACCGACTACGGACTCTATGGCGCGCCGAGGTGATACGTCTGCACTATCCTTTTCTGACTACTAGATCTTTTTTTTTCTGACCGTTTCTGACATGATGAGTCAGCGATCTTTACTGCTCAAGTGGGCTGCACCCATCCAGTTTGAGATTTTAATTCCCACTTTCACCGGGATATGAAAAAGTATAAATTGCCATGGCGTTCTCTCAAATTATCACTATTCTCGTCCATTTTAACCATGTCTTTCACTTCAACCACGACCGCACAGGAGGTGGCCACCGTCTTAGCCGACCAGATCGAAGGAAAAAATGGTGACATTTGTTTGTGCGTGGTCATAACTGAGAACTGACGCTGCCACACATAGTGTATAATTTGGCTCCGGCAGGAACTTCCAGACAAGAGTGATTGTAAAGAGAGTTCAGGACTGTTAGGCCCGGTTACAAACCAGTGGGGAAACTACAGAAAGTATTCGAGCTTTTATATGTAGGCGAATATCAAATAGATAAGGAATATCAAATAAAGAGATCAGTATATCAATGAAACAATGTGGATGCATAGCAACAGATAACAAATGCACATGGCGGATAACGAACCGCATGGTGAACCACATGGGCAGATAACATGGTCAGGCTTGAATCTCCAACACATAGTGCTGATAACTGGCACGTCAATCAATGGGATTGGGTTTGAGACCGCGCGCGTTCTCGCTAAATACGCGAACCTCGTTATTATAACGGGATATAACTCTGAGAGGTGTTTATTGGATTCTGCCGAGTCTAACAGGTTTTCTGGTTATTTTATCTGCAGGTTGACACTCTCCAAAGAGGCTATTGAGAAAGAAGTGCCGGGGGCCAATATTCGGTCACTGGTATTGGATCTCTCCTCTCGCGTTGCCGTCCGCAAGGCCGCAACAGAAGTCAATGCATACCCTGAACCCATCCATGTGCTGCTTTGTTCGACTCTCTTTGCATTATCGCTAATCCCAACCAGGTCCTGATCAACAATGCTGCTGCTGCCGTTGGGAAATTCAAGCTCACGGTGGACGGCCTCGAGAACCAGATCGCCACCGACCACATCAATCCATTCCTTTTCACGAAACTTCTGACCCCGAAATTACTCGCCGCGCTCACTTCGACGTATACACCGCGCGTGTTATTTGTCTCGAGCGGTGGACATGCATTAGTCCCTGGCGGGGTTAACCTCACCACGCTCGCGCACCCGGATCCCGAGAAATACGCGCCGTACCCCACGTACTGGGAGGCTAAGAGCGCCAATATCCTGACTGCGATAGAGCTGTCGAAGCGGGCTGAAGGAAAAATCAATGCGTACAGTTTAAACCCCGGACGTAAGTCAAACCTACAATTGAGGGTTCACCGCTGACACAGCTTCCCTCCCAGTTATCTTCACAAATGGCTTCCAGAAGGAAGATAGCAAGGTGGAGCTGATAGCGATGGGTGCGTCCCGAAATCACTGTTCATTCCATGATTTGACTTTTCGTGATTGAAGGGCTTATCCTGCCCGACGGCTCCCCAAACAAAGAGGGATGGCCGTGGAAAACCATACCGCAAGGTGCTGCAACGTATGTTGCAACTCTGATTCCTCTTCAGCGTTCTGATTCAGCATAGTACCGTTGTCACCGCCTTTGACCCAAAGTTGGATGGTCAGTTTGATTTTTTTTTTGTGTTCTGGCAAGGGTTTTTTTCTATACTTAACTCGAATGATAGACAAGTCTGGTTCTTATCTGGACGACTGTGTAGAGGCCAATGATCAAATTGCACCTTCCAGTTCCGATCCTGTGAGTTCAATCTATTTCATAGCAGAGTCACATTTGAATAATGAGGATTCAATGTAGGAGACCGCCGCCAAGCTGTGGGAGATCACAGAGGAGATACTTGGAGAGGCATTTGTTTTCTAAGAGACGGACCAATATTTATTTCTGCAAACAATGCTTATATTACGAGGAAAGTCAGTGGAAAGTGTGTGCAGCTCAGGTTTGAGGGGAGTACTCGCAAAAAAAACACATTAAATTTATACAGCGCTATCGCGGAAGATCATTTCCGCGATGTCACATGAAACGGATAATACCAGGACTTTCTCGCCTGAGTCGGGGGCATTGAGGAGGTGATAGAAACCAGACAGTTTCTGCTCCAACTTGCCCGTTTCAATGTTCCATATCTCTACGTGGTTTGTGCAGAATGTGAGGATATACGGCCCGTGCAATGCTTTACCGTCCGCCAGCCATGTCAGCCAGATTTCAAGAACTGAAATCAAGGCACTCACCAAAAGCACTCGCGGAGCCTGTCCACCGCATCACCCGGTCGTTTAGCGACATCCTGCCAATGCGGTCAACATAGAATGCAAATTCTACCGATAATATGTAGCTCAGTGATGTGGCTGTCGAAGGGGCAAGAACGCACTGTCATAGCAGACAAGGAATGTGCTCGACACCCAAAAAACACCCATTGCTTTGACTTTTTTGGATGCGAATTGGAGGGATGGGTCGCTGAGATCCAGTAGGTCCTGTGTTTCCGACGTTACCAGATCGACCATCTCAAATCCCCCTTGAACCGCGAAACCCTTCTTGAGGGCGGCTGCTAGTCGAGTACGGGAGAGGAAGTGGATGGAGTACGTTTCGCGGGGGATGTAAAGTTCCTATTGAAAGTTCAACACATACGAGAGGACTGGGACAGGCACAACCGAATCACCTGTGTGTTAACCAAAACCGTGATTTGTTGATCCTGAGTAACATTGAACACCTTGATGGTGCCAGACAAGGACGAGCTTTTCAAAACGCACACACGATGGTTCTCTCCCGGATTTGTGCTCCTGTAAACATTGAAAAATGATACGTGCTTTGATAGACGGGTGATGTCGGAGTCCCAGTGGTAGCTACCCGCTTGGAGTGTGCTCAGAGGCCAGGTAAAGAAATCTCCACCTGCTGAGCGTGAGCGGGGAAGTAAGCAAACTAAAGTTAGTACCTGAAAGGCCCAGAAAGAGGTTCACGTCAGGAAGTACCTCCATTTGTGAAATGTCCCGGATATCGAAAAATCGTGGTGTGGAGCCGTCTTTGAAAGTTCGATAAATTCCGCCTGGTGTCCCATAGATTATTTCGCCATCGCTTGCTGGGACGGTACTGAACCTCAGTCACATCGACGAGGGAATGTGTACAAAGTTCCAAACCTGGATTGGGGACAGCACAAGCGATCTCCCCAAACTCATGATGATTATGGCCGACCAGAGGTGCGGGACGGCAGATCATGAGAGACATGAGGAGCATCTTACTTCGCGGGCCCCAGGATCGGCAGACAAGATTGCATGCTAAAAGGGAGGCTTTATCGGCACTGAGTTGGTCGATTATAAGCTCGTAGATTTCGGTTGAGACCTGGTCCGTTATCGCTGTAGGGAAAGGGCGCCGACGATGCGAACCGCCGCCGGCTGAGCTACTTGGACTGTTGCCGACATTGCGCAGGAAGTTCCACTTGGAACGCGACCGGATGTCCTCGGAAGAGTCTTTCCCGCGACTCGAAGATGAGATGAATGGGAAAGGCATGTTTGACCGCCGATTAGCGCCCTCTGGGAGGGAGTGAATTCGGACGTCACGGTCATCGTTCCCGTCAACATCGTCGTGACTTGGTCGTGACCGATGTCTTCGTCGATGAACGTGGTAAGGATCAAGAGCTCCGTGAGTGACGTCACTATTCCAAATGGGGGCTGGTAAAAAAATGGTTCAACCAGAGTCTTGAAACAGATGATTCAAAAACAAAACCAGGTTGGAGGAAATATCTTGTCTTTTCTCGTATTCAAAAATCGGGGGAAAAAAGGGGGAAAACGGAACTTTGATGAACGAGTCCTCGGAGTCCATCCGAGTCGTTCAAACCGTAAGGTACTATATTCCGGCGCGGTCCCGTTAAAAACAGTGAACCAAGATTCATTACCAGAAGGAGGTCCGCGTATGGGAGTATTTGAGACACATGGCGGAGTGAGATGAGCTGGAATAAGGAGCCATCGTTTGACCCTCGATAGATGCCAGAGGTGGTCCCGTAGATCATTTCAGCTACTGTACCATTTCGACCAAAGGTTCAGGTGACAGGTGACAGAGGGTCATGAACTGAACAATTTTGACCCAGGTGACGGGTGACAGACGCTTTCCTGTCCCAATTAGGCTAAAAAACACCAAAAATTTCGGTCCGGCAGAAGCCGGATTGCTATTTATGGTAATTTTTGTGTGATCGCCGATCAATGAACATCTTATCCAGTGAACAATTGCGGTGACAGGCGACACCCCGTGAACCTTTGGTCGAAATGGTACAGTAATCATGGAAGACAAAACTCAGCTTGAAGAAAACACATGGATAGAACAACAAACCTTAGTGGTCGGGAAGATTAACAGTGCACGCAACCGTGCCCAAACCGTCGTGGCTAATCAGGTGCACAGGTCGGCAGATCATAAGCTCCAAGAACTAGGCTCGTGACCATCCGCTTCGCCTCACGTGGCTGCGCTGATCACGGTTGAGGAAGCTTTTTTGATCCCTCTGCTTGTCTCGTGATCAAAAAAGTTGCTTACTAAAGCCGACTGGTCGCGAGTCTATCCAAGAACCAGTGTAGGAGCACTTTGCTCCGTGGGGCCCAGGCTCGGCAAACGAGATTACATGCAGTGAGAGTCGCTTTGTCCCCGCTGAGGAAGTCGATTATGGATTCGTAGATTTCCGTGGAGATTTGTCTGTCATGTATTTAGGGAAAGGGAGGAGAGACTCGCTTGTAGAGGTTTGTTCGGTGATATTGCGGAGGGGATTCAATTTATGGCTCAACTGGATGTGCTTCGAAGAGCTATGGGCTGAATGATTCCATTGGGAAATAAGAGACGACCTAAAAGATGAAGGCATCCGGGATTCTGTCAAGGCAGAGGGGAGAAATTGCGTGGAGTCAGTGCCGGAAGTCGGTACAACATTATGAGGTACGAGTTTTTCTGTTGTAGCGTCTGTTTAGAAGAGACTAGTTGTGCATTATTATTATTTTGGAGTGTTTGGGATAATGATTTAAACTCAGTCTGCAGAAGCATTCCAAGTCATCCGCTAGGTTTGCTGGTTTGGAGCCAGTCATGCCGGTGAGTTTTGTCCAGGAGGAAATGCCGTTACACACAAGATTGTTTACCAGTGTGGGACTCTGGCCTCTTTCAGAATTATCCTATACCATTTATTGGCCATATACCCACTAAAACCCTCTCTGTGAGTGTCCAATCATCCGGCAGTGAGTCCTCATCCATAAGTAGCCCATTCCAAAAACATTGGGAAAGGCGGGGACACCGAGTAACTATTTCCGTAGTATTGACATTAGATGATTCGGATCTTGCTGAATCCAGGCGAGCAACCAGTGCGAAACTCGGTGCCTTCTTGCTCGCGTCTTCCCTCCATCGGCAGAGAGCGGTAAACATTCCGTTGAAGCACCATTATGGCTGATGTTGGTTTTAGAAAATCAACCGTGGGAACATCGAAAACCTATTTTAACCAATCTGCGGGTTCTCCACACCCCGCTTTATACTGTCCATACCATCCCCCTCCGCTCACCTCCCGCACCGCCCTCAATACACTCCCATTACCACTGGGCCCCGCACCGCGCGGATAACGCTCCTCCCACGGGCGCGTGCGCCGTTTACGTCCTGCAAGTGACGAGGCGCGGTGCGCGGCGCGCGGGGCAGAGGGTTCGGGCGCAACCTGGCGCTGTTGTCGGTCCGTTTGCGTTCGGCGATGATGGCTCAGAGTATCTGTATCCTCTGGACGCAGCGCGGGAAAGGGCGACGGCGCGCGGGGCCGAGTCCGAGTCGTCCTCGTGGTCGAGCTGGCAGCTGGACCAAGTCCCAAATCCGCCCGCCTTGCAGCATACTCCGCAAGCCTCTACGCGCGACTCGGGCGTGTAAGGTTGTGGGCGGTGTTTTTCTGTGTGCGGGGTTGATTAGTCAGTTGGTTAGGCGCGCATGAAGATAAAATAGTTTTTGAAGAAGCACGAAATCCGAAGGAAAACTCACCTCCCCCAATCCAAACTCCCAACACCTCAAACGCACTCCCTGCATGTCCCACCCCCACCCTGCACTCAAAAAGCCCCGCCCGTCCTCCAGCGTGTCGTCCACCTCCGCCTCCACCTTTCTTCTCCACCCGCAGCTCGCCGCCCTTCCTCCCTTGTGCCACACCTTTTATGCTTCCCTAATCCATTTCTCCGTCGTGATGATTCACCCCGTTCGCGTTCGCATTTTTAGCACCGGGGAGCGAAGGCAGACACGAAGGCAGCAAAGACGGAGAGGGGAGGAACGCAGGGGGGACACACCAACGTGACGCGCGAGTCGGGCGCGAGGAGGTTGGGATCCACGTCGGCTTGGGCTTGGTCCGCCGGGGCGGTCGTCGTAGCAAGTAGGGGTAGGGAGACGGGGTTGGCGGTGGTGGGCGAATTGACCGATACCGATGCGGAATCCTTCGACGACGCCGCGTCTTTGCCTGCGGGATCCTTCGACGCGGAGTCTTCAGTAGCCGCGGCGTCCTTGCTCTTCCCATCCATCACACCCGTATCCTTCGCGCCAGCGCCAGCATCTTTCGCAGACGACGAAGACGAAGGAAGTGTCACAGTAGGCACGTTAAACGAAGGAGGGAAGACATACGGGAACGGCGTCCGCGGATAGACGTACACCCCCAACGAACTAGTCCTCCGGGCGCGGAAAGCGGGTTCGGGGGGTTCTTTGAAAGCGGGTTCGGTCATGTTTATGCCTCCTGCTGTGATACCTCCAAAGCTCGTTCCAGAACCCAACCCACGCCGAGTTGCACGTTGTTATTGTTGGCGCCAGACCGTCGCGTATCGACGCCCACACCCGGATGGCCCACCCTAAGCCGAATGCGCTTGCGTTCCACCTACACAAAATCATCAGCATTATTCGAATTAAAACTCGAAGCATGAACGAACCAGAATTGGCGCAGAAATTCGCGTTGGGACTCGATTAGCAGTACCTGCACCCGCACATATCTCCCACTCTTCCATCGCAGGCCCCCACGTCCCGTGCGTGTCTCGTTGGAGGAGCATCCCCGCGCTGCCTCTCTCGGGTCTCAAACTACTCCCGTTGTTTCCACGTCTAGCACTTGAGCCTTTGCGCAAAGCGGAGGATGAAGAGGCAGGTGGAAGGGGAGGAGACGCTTCACGGATGGGGACGAAGTAGGTGTGGAACTGGGCTTGGAAGGCGCGTGGTCCCGCTTGGACTTCCCCTTGGCCCAATCCTACGGTGCATGTTGCTGTTGAGCCGATTGCGGCGGAGGCTCATGCGCAGGAGGAAGGGGCGGCCCTCCCTGCCACGCGAGCGACGGGTGCGGCTGCGGGGTTTTGTTTACATTGTTTACATTTGTATACCACGCCTAACGTCTACTTAAAGACTGAGATAACTAGTACCCGGCGGGTCGTAAGGTGTATCGAATGTGGTTTTCCGCCATTTTCAATAAGTTAAGAGGAAAGAGAAATCAAAATCGTCCTGCAACGTGACTGGATAGTACCGTGTGATCGTGTTAGGTAATCATCCACCGAAAAAGTCTGCCGAGGGCGAAGGCGGCGCGTAGGGTGACGGTGGGGGCGTCGAACGATAGTGAGGTGGGTTCAAAATGGGAGGTGTGAGTGGTGGAATGCTACGGCAGGGTCCCGAGGGTGGTAGAGGGCAACAAGAGCTGGATGCGCGGTCAGGACTGTGGATGACGGCGGCGAGAGTGCACGGTAGGGCGAGAAGGGTGTCGTAGAGTAATGCAAGCTGTGTAGTGATGTCGTTCAGCTGAACGGGAGGATGTTCTGCTGCTGCTATGTCGTGAAGCGGGGCTGATGCAGATTTCCTGTGAAGCCGGTAACGAGCGCAAGCCGCGCGCGAAGTAAGCGGGGGCAGCCGCGAATGTATGCCATAGAATTTTGCGGCGCGGGGGTTAAAACGAGGTATGGGTGAGTCGGAGACGCGTTGTCTGCCTCTGAATGGTGGTATACGGGGATGGGGCGAGGTCGGGTCTGTCATGGTGACGATGCGGTGGTACGGTGCCGGAGCCTCGTCCGACGGTGGTGGACGGTCCTGGACGATGGTCTGACGACGGCAAGCGAGTGCCCGACGCTCGCTGCGGCCGGAACGACGACCACCCACCGGAGATGGTGGTGGTTGTTGTTGTTGTTGTTGTTGTTGTTGTTGTTGTTCATCGCAAAAGGCGTAGTGTGACGTGGGAAGTAGATTGAACAAACGTCATGTTCGCACGCACGTTGATCTTGGCACTCAGGGGTTATTTTCCAGAAAACAGTGAGTGATGTATAAAGTCGACGACAGCTCGATAGCAGGTACAGCAAATGGATAGCAGGTGAGAAAAATATATGGGTGCGGAATTAATATTATGTTTCTAGGCCGCTAGGGTCCGAAAGCGCGCCGTGGGATGGGAAACTCCCGTCGCTAATGGCGCCGAGCTGAACCTGCGCCGGTGTTCTTCTTCTAAGATCTGAAAAATAAACACATCTTTATTAGCACAGTGTGGAAAAAGAAGGACATACCTTGATCCGCGTCTCCATTTTCTTCACCTCGTTGATACAGTGGTACAAGGTGTATGAACGGCCTTTGAGGAACACACAAATAGTTGTGCGCCATGAAAGGGAGTGAATGAGGGTTTCAGTTCGGAGCGCGCCAACCTTGAGCTGTAACATGCGGAGCCTGGCTTAAATCAATTTTGGACCGACAAGATGTCGAATAAATCAGTCACCTCGCAACATCGTCGGCCGTAAGTAGTCCCATAAGTTGTGTGCACACCAGGTCTGTGTACACCTTCTCGAGGCTACCCATAGCATCGGAAAGGGCGCGCGTTAGGCGCGCGGGGGAGATGTAGTGTAGAGATGTCACGATGAGAAGGAGACCAAAGATGCTAATCATCACTTTGGCCGCCGTAGCTGGTGAGAGTGGGGAGGCGAGGATGGAGAGAGATCCGTCGGGAATGCCAGGCATGTTGAGGGGATGCAGTACCACAGAATGAGGAGACATTCAGCCACGCGGGGTATTTATGGCGGAAATTAGACGCCGTGGCCTCAAGCCAGCGTCCAAATCCAGTAATTTAAGTCTCGGAAACCTTGTCGGAAAAGGTCGGAAACTCCAAATCTCTCGATCTTTACGCGGTTAGGCGAGGCACATCAATCAGAAAAACCACAGCAGCCATCACCCCGTAAAGGGAGTGATCCCTCATCGAATCAAAAACTGCCTCGGCGACATCTCGACATCCCCGGTTGGAGCGGAGCGAGCGACTGCCCTATAACGGTTCTGGAAACGAGACTACCAGTAATTCAGCCTTTCCGTTTTTGCTCAACCTGTTGATCATCTTTTCCGGATTTCCGGCAGGGAATCACTTCATAGATCCCGTTGTATCGGTTTGTTATTTCCTAAAGCAGCTGCAGCTATTTCTGAATTTTTTGCTGCTGGAATTTGGCTGGAATGTCGTTACCGTTATCAGCTTATCAAGCCTTTCCAGATGTGCTTATAAAGAGTTAGACAGAGGTGTTTGATGAGCGATCAATCGGCACCCAGGCTCTGAGGAATAATGCAGTTCAACCTTTTTTTTCTATGCTGTGCCAGTGGTGTTTCAAATTTATTTCCCAAACCTCTTCACACCCAGCGACCTCAATGGGTTGCTGCAAACAAAGTGAGCTAAGTTATACCTCAACAGCTGCCTTCATTTCCGGCCCGATCTTAAAATTGAACCGTGGGGAAGTTTACCCATCATTTTCCTTTTTAGGCCTCGGAGCCGACTCGGAGGAAGAGAAAGTTGGCGACTCGTGCTTTTTTGTCGTCGGAATCGATAATCAATCAATAATTGTAACAATTTGTTGGGAAAGAATGGATTTTTTGGATTGATCTTGACCTTGGGGAAATTCAATTGGAGTAAGTACAGAAGTAGTGGAAGTAGAAGTGAGGAAGTACAAATAGAAGTGAACCAATGGAAGTGGAAGTCGTACCAGTGGAAGTGGAAGTGCGGGCGAGTGGAAGTGGAAGTTGGCCGGTGGAAGTGGACGCGCGCCGTCATGGCGTGACCAGTGTGACACCGCGCGAAGTTTTGATGCGCCGCGACGCGTCTCAATTCAGTAATTACCAGAATGCATTGTTCTCTGCGACCCATTCGTTTGCCCCTTTCTCCTACCACATCTTTCTGGACCCAAAATGAATGCTGAAACAATCCCTAACCGTCCATCGGCGTCAATGGTCTCGAAAGTTGTTGCCGCCGCTGGGCTAGACTGCGTGGCCACCCACCAATCCCCATGAAGACCCCCTCTCAACTGCCACCCTCATCCACTCCCAGTCCAGAAAGCTTGCGCTTGCGTTGGTTAGTAAGGACTGTTGCCGCTTCCACGCCCCATCCTCTCTCCTCATCGTTACCACGCCAAATATTTTCCTCTAACCCTCGCCACGTCGGTAGCCTACCCTCCTCACCAATTCAGGTCTCAGACTCTGAGCACGACAACTTTCCCGCCTTCCCTCCCCTCCCAAGCAAGCGGAAACGGGCGGAGTCGAGACCAGACCCCGATACATCTGACTCTGACTCCGACGTTGTGGTTAAGAAAAAAGCGATGGGAAAAAAGGCTCGGAAGGCACCTAAACATACTGGTGACGAGGAACTTCAGGTTATTACAAGGCATATCCGTGTACCAGAATCCGCGATGTGCAGAAAGTGTTTTCTTGCTGGACGGTGCCTCAGACGGACATTGAACAGGATTTTGCCTATCGGGTCGATCTTACCAACGACCCCCGGGAGTGGCTCGATTCGAAGGACAGGGTGCTTTCTACAGCCGCGATTATAAAGTCTGAGGCATGTGTAATTGTTCCCGACATCACCTCTACGTTCCAAATACTTTCAACCAGGACCAAGACTCGTGGGGTAAAGGGTCCGCCAGCTCCATTCAAAAACCTACCAAGGTTCTTGCCCTCAACGGCGCACTCTGTCAGGTAGCCAAGCATGACTGTCAGGGCATATATGTCTGCGACCAGCTTGACGAGGACCAACTGCGCGGCCACGAGCGATACGAGCCGGATGACAACGAGATGTTTATATCAACCTTCCGAGTTGCGAATCCCGATTCCCCCTTGCCAGTGTCTGCAACTACCATCGTCTTCCACATTTGAGACTTTTTTCAAGTGGATCCTTGCTCTGAAGACAATACCACTGTTTTCGTCGCCCCATCTCGTCGGGAGTCGACCGGCGACAGATTCATTCACCCAGGAGTATTTATTTCACATCGGTGCCAGTCTTCGGCACCTTCATTTGGGTATCAGTGTCAACGAAAGGAGTTATGAGTTCATTTACGGCCCTTTTCATACATGCACGGACTAAACCTCTCCTCAGGCGGCGACGGCCTCGCCGCTAGATTGGAAGCCTGTACAGGTCTCCGGCACCTTGATCTTGAATTCCCAGTCGTCTTGGTGGACACCCTCCTTTCCCGAATCCTCCCCTCGCTTCGATGCGGCGATCTCGACACCATAAAGATCACCGAACTTCCCCAATACCACCTCGTAGATTCCGACCATTGAGATGAAACCCACCGCCGGTGGGCTCGTATCAACTATTCAGATCCTCAGTCGTTGGACTCGTGTTGACGAAACTCATAGTGCAGATTGAAGTGTGTTGAAGCCAGGAGACCCAAAGGAGACCTCGTGCGATTCGAGGCTAGGCCGTTAGTTTTGCATATTCCTTTTTTTTCTTCGCATTTTGAATCTGTCAATTATCGTCGTGCTGTACGCTTGGAAGGGGGGACACAATTATGGGCCTTTAATTTCTAGGGTATGTATGGCGTGCATTTGCTTTCTCGGATTGCCAAATGCGCAGGTGGGCTGGGGTCAGTTTCTGGGTCAATTTTTTCGCAGTTGAAAGTTTGTTTATCGCAGTGATATGGTAAATATTATTATTGCTTAGATGGAGAGAAGAATTGACGGCGTACACATCGCCGTCGTTCTCTGCCCTATCCCTGGTCCGTCCTTGCTATGTCTTCCCTGCGTTCAACCGGGTCTCGAAGCCCCGTGAGTTTAAGCGAGCAGCTGGCGGAAGGGGGTGGGTCCAGTGTGGGTCGGAGCGGGGGTCCGACCTGTACGTACGTTGGTGGGCATCGCATTGCATATTGCATCGCTTAGCTGGCGGTGGGGTAGAGTGGGTTATCAGCTCGGGGACGTTGTGGGGAAGGGGCCGAAAGCTTGTGCTAAGGGAGTAGTACCAATCCGGCTTCAAGACGCTCAACGCTGGGTCTTGAGGGTGGTTATCGTGACAATGGAACGAAGAACGATTGCGTGTGTAGAGATAGATACATATCGCGCGTCGGGGACTCCGGCATCCCGCATTCCGCATCGGCAGGGAGTCGGCACTGCGCGGCATTCGGGCGTCGCTACGTGACTTGGATTTCTGCATCGCACAGCGTAAAGAACGAGAGAACACTCTAAGTGAGGAAAGCGACTGTCTTCAAAGCCGCTTCGCACTCCTCTCCATGCTAATAGTCCAGTAGATGCTTGAGAATTGCGGCCTGCGCTCCCCGGTTTGCCTTGTGGTAGCTATCGTTGCCGGCGAGTCGTTAAAGTAGAAGCAGTCCACTTGGAATTCCGTATGTTTCGTTCGTGTTAAGCCCTTTTCAGAGAGGTACAGACACGCAGTCGATAGAGAGCCTAAGTAGATAGACGCCACCGCTTGAATGTTTAAGTTACAGGTTTTATTTTTGGTGGGCGCCGATGCCGGTGACGGTGATAAATGACATGGAGACTTTGCCAGTTCGACTGTACTTGCCAGTTGGGTGACTCAGATCGAATGCGATATCGCCCACTTGGCACGAGATGGAAGTCGAAGGAAGGCCGCCGAATTCGAAGTGCTCAATTTCTTTTTTGCAGCTGAGGGCTTCTACTGGTACTAGCGTCTCTCGAAAGCGCCCAAGGATCGTCGTGTTAGCCTTTAGACATAATTTAGCGAATTGCGGGTTGAGGGCAGTAGACAAGGGGCGAGTGATGTGATTACCTAATCTTCACTTCTTGCCATTTGCCATGTCTCTTTAGCGACCTCGACTCGAAAACACACAAATGTCCGCAGGTTAGTTCAAGCTCATATTCAATGGCACAAGGGTTTACAAGGTTATATTGGGCAGATACGCCCGTGACGATTATGTCGCCCCCGCCGCCGTCGAATACAGAGTCGACATCGCCCGAGCCAGAGTTACAAGCTGGTGCCAGTGGAGAGAGCAATAGCGTGGACCCGCAGATCCTCGAGGCGCTGGGGAGCAAGGATCGCATATATGTATTGAAGCTCGGAGAGCTCATCGAGGGGCTTATTGCGGAACGCCAATCTCAAGCTCAAGCGCAGAGTAGTCAAGGTCAAGGTCAAAGTACTGCAGGGCAAGGTCAAAGTACTGCTCAAACGCAAACCCAAGTCCAAGCCGCACGCCACCGGCTAGAGCTGTCCCCGGCGACGACATACCAGCGCATGCTCGTCCACCGGTGCGCGGCGTACTATGCCGCAGCGCCCGAGACGGACTCGGTGACCAAGGCTATTAGCGTCGTGTTGACGCAGGAGAGTCGAATGTGAGTGTGCATTCCTCATTCTATTCTACAATACTCTGGGGTGGGAGAAGACATGTCTTCGTCGCGGAAATGACGCCGTAGTGCCACCACCTCGCTCCATTCTTCCCCGGCGGTCACGCTGGGGACGTGGACGTTGATTGGAGTGGTGATATTGCCCGTGCCGTCGCGTTGCCGCCGAGAGGAGGCAAGGTCGCCCGCGTTGCGTGCTTCAACGGTGGTGGTGGTCGTAGATACTCTGCCGATATAGCGCACCCTCCGCGCCGCCGGCGGTGCCCATATCATTAACTGCTGGCCTTTCCCCAAAGGTCATCGTATCGTCGGGACGTGGTTGTGTGGTATCGTCCGTCTGCGCAGGTCGGTTACTTTGACCTCTCTGCGTCTGCGGTTGTGGTGCCCGTGGAGTTTCTGCGGGGATGTCGTGTTTCGGTTGCCATGCGCCTCTTCCCCAGCACGCACCCGCACTCATGTCGTCTCATCTCCTCATTATCCCACCCCCTCCCTTGCCTTCCCCAAATCACATTCTCTCTCGTGCGATGTCTGCTCCGGCATCTATGGCGAACGGTACGAAGCTGGGGGAATCCTGTGCCTACGTTGTGACGCCGCCGAGGGTCAGCCCGCGTCGTGTGGCATTCGGAGGTGCTGGGTCGTCATAATCTTTCTATCTCCTGCGGCGGCCGCGACGCACTCTCGGGATGTTCGTCCGTGTGCACATATGTCTTATGTCGCCGCGGCGCGCGGCGCGCGCTTACGATCCTGCCTCCCCTCATTCCCCTTCCTCCTCCTTTTTACCTTCCTCTTTCTTCTTATCTTATTATCTTGTACCCAAACATTCCCATATTCTTCTTGCCGCGGACTGCCGGAGAGGGGCACGGTTTCGCGCGGAGGCTCTGCGTGTGGCGATATAACCTCCCGTCTGGATCTCCCTCCACTGAAATGGTGACCGTCGGAATACAGGGCGTATTACGCGTTTCCATCCCGCTCCGTCTTGTCTCGCTCGCTCTCTATTCTATCCCATTCTATCATCTCTTTCGCCTCTTGCTATCCTCCGTTCCGTATCTATGCTAACCTTCTTTTTACTATTCCAGACCCATCCGCCGCCTCGCCGACCTCGCCCCACCCCCCGCCCCCACCGAAGCACCCCCCAAATTCAAAATCATGATGCGCTCCCGGCCCTCCGCCTCCCCACACTCCTCCCACTCCCACTCTTCCTCCCACCCACACTCCGCGACCGGCTCCCCCTCAACCGCCGGCTCCATCGACGGCGACGTCTCCGACTCTGAAACCTCCTCCATCACCTCTGCCTCCGTCTCCGCCTCGGCCTCTGTCTTCTCCTCCTCCACTTCGCGGAGTGGTTCTCACACTAACAGGAACGGGGGTGGGGGGAGGACAAGGACGATAGAAGAGCGGACGGCGGCGTATAACGAGGCGCGGAGTCGGATTTTCGTGGATTTCGAGGAGAGCTCCTCGGTTGCTGCCGGGTCGTCGTCGGCGTCCGCCACTTCCGCCTCCGCGTCGTCGTCCACCTCGCTCGTGTCGGGGAGCGGCGGGAGTGTGAGCGGGGGAGACGACCCGGGGAGTCCGGCGACGGAGAGTGAGTGGTCTGCGTCTGGGACTGGTTCTGGGGGGAAGAAACAGCCCGGGCGCGCGAATTCGTCCGCCTCGTCGAGTCGGTCGTTGCGGGGGTCGGCGCCGGCGTTTACGAGTAGCAGTGGCAGTGGAGGAGGGGCGTCGGGGAGTCAGCGCAATTCGCGGGCGCCGAGCCCGGCGTTCAAGTATCCGAGCTTGTACGAGCCGCCGCCGGCGAATAGCCATGCGCATAGCTCCAACTCCAACAATCATTCCAGCAATTCCAACTCTGGGCATGGGAGCGGACATCACTCGCCGAATCATAATGGCGCGCCGTACGATCTGCAACAACACCCACACGCGCACTCGGCGCCGGCGTACCTCCAGACTCCGCATCAGCCGCAGCAAGCGCAGATGTACCCCCAGGCGTACCCACATCATCCCCACGCGCAGCAGATGCAGATGCACCCCCAGATGCAGCAGCAGGGGTACTACGCGCCGTACGCGGGGGGGTATTATCAGCCCTACGGTGGGCAGGGAGGCTATCCGCCCCCTCCCCCGCCTACGCCTGGTTCGGACGGGGGTGCGGGTGCGGGTGAGGCGTATTATGGGCAGGGGCAGCAACAGGGGTATTGGTATGGGCAGCAAAATGGCCACGGCGGTGGTGGGGGGAATACGTCCCCGCAGCAAAATGGCCACGGGAGTACGAGTCCTTCCCCGCAGCAGCAAAATTCGGGCGAGTATCCCGCGTATCCGTCGCCGTATGGAGGCGTCGGAGGAGGTGGAGGTGGGGGCGGGGCGCTGTATGACCCCGCGCAGTCGCAGCAGCAGCAGACGCCGACGACCGCGTCGCCGCCGCGTAGCTCGCTTTCGCATACGCACGCTGGACACGCGCACGGACAGCACCACCCGCAGCACGCGAACTCGCTCCCGCTGCCGCTCCATCCTAACGCCACCGGGGTGGGGGGAAACCCGTACATGGTCGGTGGCGCGGGCACGCAGCCGTACTACCCGCCGCCGCCGCACCACGTGCCGATGCCGCCTGGGGCCATGGGGATGGGCGGGATGGGCATGCCATCGTATATGCCGCCGCCGCCGCATTCGCATGCTCTTCACGGGTCCGGAGGGGTGATACACGCGTCGCCGCAGCAGCAGTTTGACGCGCTGGCGCCGCCGCTTCGGGTGAATGGGAATGGGAGCGGGCGGAGTAGCTCTTCGGGAGGGATGAACGGGAGAGATGGGAGGGGACGGAGCGGGGGAGGGGTGAATGGGAAGCAGCCGCGGCACAATAACAATAGCAACAACGGGAACGGACAAGGACCGACGCGCTCGGCGTGGTCGTTCGGGCCGGGCGTGTCGGGCGGGATGAGTGGTGGGGCGATGGTGGATTTCCCGAGTCTGTCTGTGGCGTCGACGTTGTCCTTCCCGAGCTATTCGCGCGAGTCGTCCTCCTCATCGTCGGCGTATTCGCGGGATGCGCCGTACTCTCGCGACGGAAGTGGGAGTGGGTCGGTGGGCCCGAGGCTAGGCGGGGTGATGATGCGGCGGGGGAGTTCGTCGTCGCATTCCGGTGGCGGCGGAGGGGGCGGGGGGCATCGGACGATTAGCGGCGCGAGTGGAGCGAGTACAGGGGGGATGAGCGCGAGTGGGGGCAGTGGGGATGATGGGGCGAGTGTTGCTGTGAGTCATTTCGCTCTTTCTTGCGTGTGTTCGCTGTAGAGAAGGGAGTCAACGGAGCGGGGCGGGACGGAGAGGCGAGTCAGACCGGCCGACTTCCTTTTCACGGAGATGAGGCCGAGTCTGCTTGTTTTGCTTCCGCCTCCACAACTTGCGTTGCTTTGTATAGCAGCGCCGGCGGTTTGCCTCGCCTGGACAATTTTCTTCGTTTTCTTCGCTGGACGCGGTTTCGGACGTGGTTTGGGGGACGCATATTTCAACGTTTCGTTCTTCCTATTGATTGGTCGCGTTTTTGCCATGGATCATACTGGTATAATAGCGGGTCGACATCCTAGCTTTTTTTCTTGTCTTCAACCTTCCCTTCCCGTCTTTCATGTTTTCTGTCTTCTTTCGCCGCTCTCTTCTCCCTCTTGCCATCGCCACCAATACTAATTCCCTTCGCAGTCCTCCTCGACCACCTCCTCATCGTCGCGCCGCACCTACACATCCACCGCCTCCTCCACACACCAGCACCACCCCCTCCCCGCACGTCCCGACTGGGCCGTCGGCCTCCGACCAAATCCCACCCTGCACGCCCCGCGCGGGCACCACGATTCGTTCGGCTCCACCGGCAGCGGGTCGCAATCCGGGGGCGGAGGCGGGCGGGGCCACCACAGCGATTCGTTTGGAAGCGTCGGCAGCTCGCGGGGGTCGCCCGTCTCGCCGCCGCGGATGACGAATGGCGGGCAGGGGAGTGGGAACGCGTCGCCGCACGGGCAGTTGAGGCAGCAAGATTTGCACTTGTTGCAGATGCAGCAGCAGCAGCAGCAGGCGCATCATCCACAGCAGCACCATGCGCAACAAAATCCCCATCAGCACCAGCAAGGCCCGCATCAGACCCCGCAGCAAGCGCAAGTACAGACGCAGTCCCCGCCCGCGCTGACGGACTTTCCCCCGCTGGGTGCGCCGGTGGCGGATAAACCGCGGGCGTCGGTCGTTGGGGGTGCGTGGGGGAGTGTGAGTGGGTCGGCAGTTGTGAGGGCTGCGTCTGCGAACGCTGCAGCTGCTGGGGCTGGAGAGAAAAGCGCGGAGAAGGAAAAGGTTGGTGCGGAAAAGGTTGTTGGCGCGGGTGGGGATAAAGGCGCCGAGAAGGGCGGGGAGAAGGAGGCGCAGATCCACCCCAAGACCGTGCGGCGACCGGGCTCTGCGACGGCGTCTCCTTCGGTTCCTCCGGCTCCTGCGCCGTCATTCGCTGTCGCTGCTGCCAGTGGGAGCGGGAGTGGGGCTGCAAAGGAGAAAGAGAAGGAGAAGTCGGCGACTACCGCGATCATGGTCGGGCAGGTCCAGGTCCAGGTCGCGGGGATGACGCTCGACGACAGGGAGCGGGAGCGGGCGGACGCCGTCGTGTCGCCTCCTCCGCCCTCGACCTCTCCGCCGGTGTCGGGCCCGGGCATCCTGCCCATGCCACCGGCGACGCTGCCGCGCGCGATGTCGCCGCCGAGCAAAGATCCGCCCGTGGCGCTTGCGGTATAGCGTAGGCTATCCACCGTCGGCGCGTCTGGTCTCTTTGGTGTTGTGGCCGTCGTCAGACGGGGCCGTACTGCTGTTGTGTTTGTTTAGTTATCTTGCTGTCGTTTTCTCTCTCTCTCTCTCTCTCTCTCTCTCACCTCATCTCCTTACTCTCACTCGACTGTTTCTTACACTCACTCGTCCGTCTCTGTCTCTGTCTCTCTCTACTTAAGCAATGTGTTCCGTGCGTTTCGTTTTTTTTTCTTGGGGGCGATATTTAGTTGGTTAGTTGGTACTATTAGTTAGTTCCTACAATTGACATACAACATACAATACAGCTAGAGATTGTTGTGTACCACCACTAT
This sequence comes from Mycena alexandri, assembly GCA_029233265.1. Taxonomy (NCBI): domain Eukaryota; kingdom Fungi; phylum Basidiomycota; class Agaricomycetes; order Agaricales; family Mycenaceae; genus Mycena; species Mycena alexandri. The sequence goes on from JARJCM010000200.1 coordinate 49,243, forward strand.
ACACGACGAATTGAAAGATCATAAAGTGAAATTCAACTAGTTAACTAGTTGATGGTTAATCTTGACCATCATCGCCTTTGCTTAGCTGGCGAGGTTGTTCTCTTGGTTCTGCTGCTCGATTCAAAGCTTTCTTTGCGTTGTCTGACAGGAATATCGTTCTCCGTCTCTGTGCTGGAATCCTGGGCAGTTCTCCGCTGTCCAGCCTACTCGCGTCCTCGCTTTCAAGGATTGAAACCTCGGAGACCGGCGCCGACTCTTCCTCGTCAGGCAAGGCGTCAAGATCTCATCTTCTCGGTTCGGTTCGGTACTTGCAGACAATGCCAGCTCGACGGGGTACATAAAGGCAGACAGACGGCGACTGCTCTTCCCAAGTAAGCACACAATGCACTTTCTCGTGAAAATCCTCTTCGTCTTGCCTCTCCTCGCCTCCGCTCACGCGCGCCGTAAAGACTACGGCAACGACCTTCACTGTCCAGAGGACTTCCACGTCGGCTTCGTGCACAACAGCTACACCTATAACGCGCCGGTGGACAAGTTCACCAATATCACCAAGTCCTTTTACGATGTGTCGTGGTATGTGAGTATCGCGTCGCCCTTCTGCCTCTCTTCGCAAGCGCTGAAAGCTGACCATCACCACAGGGCGGCGCCGTCGTCAGCAAAACCACTGGCACCGACAACGTCCCTGGGGCGACTCGCGCGGGCAACCTCGATGGCTACTTCCTCGAGACGCTCACCGCGTACTCTTTCGGCCCATCCGGCCTGGAGTACACCGTCCGCGGAGATCCTTTCACGTACGCGCTGCCCAACTCCACAGCGGTTCCGGTTCGGTTCTCGGGCTACGTCGAGGCGCTTCGCATCCAAGGTATTTGCAGCGGGCGCGCTACATATATCGATGTGATCACGTATGTTTGCTCGGCGGATAAGGTTACCGGGTACGATTGGTGGTATACGGCACACGAAGGTGTTTTCCCTGCGCTGGCGGCGAAGATGGGGGCGACCGTGATGGCGGGGGATTGTCCGCGTGCGTTTACCCATCTTCTTTGAGGAGATGGAGCTAACTTAATATTTCCACAGAGGAAACTCGTTGCTATAAAGACTAGTGTCTTCTCCGAAAAGGTGGAATGCCCCGCGAAATAATTAAGGCTTGCCGATGATGCTATGCAATTCACGTTTCTTGCTCCACGTAGCTCAATCAATATTAAGTTCGTTCTAGCTCTCTGGGGTTTCTCAGCTTCTCCGTTGAAGAGTCCTTGGCCTTATCTTCATTACGGATCGGTATTTGAACGCATTCTCGAAGGACCACGGGAATATGAGTAACGGTGGTGCTTGAAGCAGGCCGCCGGCGAGAACGACGTGGCTTTTCCTACCATCCCCAACGTTGCAATGCACTACTCGTCTTTCCTCTTGAAGGCTCTTGGTTCAAATATTCTTCGATACAACGTGGTATGTGAGTATCACATCCATCCTTCTCATCGCAAACACCCAGCGCTAAGCTAACCAATCAATCACCCAGGGTTTCACAGTAACTAACACCACTGGCACCGACAACGTCCCTGGCGCCACCCGTGCAGGTGACGACGACGGCTACTGGCATGAGACTCTCACCGCCTATTCCTTTCGTCCCCCGCCCTGGAGTACACCATCCGCGGGGACCCTTACGCGTACGCACCGCCCAGCTCCACGGCGGCCCCACTCCCGTTCGCGAACTACGGCGAGACGATGCGCATTGAGAGCATCTGCAGTAGGCGCGCGACGTATATCGATTTGATCACATACAATGTACATCTGCTCGGATAAGGTACTGGGATACGACTTCGCGTATAAGCTCCACCAGAGTTTCCCTGCGCTGGCTGTTCGGGTGGGGGCCACAGTGATGGCGGAGGATTGTTCGGGGGGTTCCCGGCTTTTTCCTACCGCTAGGTGAGCTGATATTTGAACAGACTAAGCTTCAAGTTCTCGTTGTAAAGGTAGCAGGTGACACTTGTAGCAACGCTTGTGGGGTGTGTATCTGAACCTTACGAGCGTGGTCGGTAAATAAAATCTCTGCGCTACTTCACTGGAGCCGAACTGGAACTTTCTCAAACCCTCGATGCAACGCTTGACCGACATTATTTCCTTGACACAACTAAGTCTATTCGCTACTTACTAGGAATTCTCCACTGCTCTGATCGCTGCAGTCTGGCAATTTCTTCGTTAAGATTTGTTCTTGGTCTGTTCGTTGCATTTGTGTGCGGTATCTCGTTAGTTGGGATTAATATTCTCCTAAGCTGCATCAGGTATTTTAAAACTCCGCCAGGCAATCACCGATCTCCCTGTCTCTTTGATCTTGACCACCATCTCCGTTCTCGAGTTGACTTCTCGATTTCTCCTGCTTGTCTGGAGGTCCCGGCTCCCTTGTCTCGATTCAGACAATGTGCTCGCGTCCTTCTTCGTGCTACAGCGCCAAGATATCCCCTGACGGTCGACCTCGGTACTTCCAGCTGTCACGCAAACTTGCTCAAGAAGGACAGGATGAACAATGACCAAGGCGCAGTTTGCGTTGAGTCCCTTGTACAGCTATTGCTCTCCCTCTCCCTTCGGCTTGGAGAGTTCTCCCGCAAATTCGAACCAAACGTTGGTTTTTCGTTGAATTGGGGGTTTTTTGGACCTTCTTGCGTTCTCGCCTTGACGAGATTGAAGGATTGAAGTATTTGGCGATTGATATTCCTGGTGCTGGTGCAACAAGGTATTTTCCGCTCAAGTTGAGGCGCGACAGCAGGAATAATGTCAATGATTAGCTGCCATGGTGTATCAAGGCAGTCGACGACGGCTGCTCTTCCCAAGATCATCTCTCGATGCATTTCTCTTGAAGACCGCCGGAGCCTTGACTCTGCTCGCCTTCGTCCATGCGCAGACTACGGACCAAAGCAACGACCTTCACTGTCTACAATATTTCGTGGTATGTGAGTATTGTCCCTCAATTTGCCCTTTTCGCGCCCTCGCTGATCGTCCACGAAGAGCGGTGCAACCGTGATCAACACAACGGGCACCGACAACGTCCCCGGGACCACCCGCAGTGGCGACTTTGCCGACCGCCCCTACCACGAAACGCTCATCGCGTACTCCTTCCACCCCTCCGCCCTTTCACCTACCGCGGCGGCCCTTACACATACATGCCGCCTAACTCAACAGCTACAAGCTTCGCAGGATACCTCGAAACGCTGCGTTTCGAGAGCATCTGCAGCAGCCGTACGACGTACATCGATGTGATCACGTATATTTGTTCGGCGGGCAAGATTGCTGGGTATGATTTGTGGTATACATTGCATCAGAGTGTTTTCCCTGCGCTGGTGGCCCAGGCGGGAGCGACCGCGTATGGCCCATTTCTTCGAGGCGATGCAGCTGATATTTGGACAGAGGAATCTCGCTAAAGGATGCGGAATCGCAAGCCGATGCTTTCACGCTGATAATATTGTGAAATTTATATGTGAATGCCTTAGACCCGCATTCTCTCTGATACAGGAAATTGCCCGAGGGGTTTTGCAAGATCGTTTCCCACCCTTGTTGTTACAGGCTGTTCAACTTCCTTCCGAGTCGGTACTCAAGTATTTCTTACTCGGCTTCCTCTTGGGACCCTCGGTGCGCCCTACTGCAACTTGTACAAATTTCTACGTGTTTATCGGTCGTAGTTAGCTCGGGTCGTATTTAGGTCGGTGCCATCACTCGTTGGGACGTGTTCGCTTCAACTAATTGCACGAGGCACTAAAGAACAACGACTATGAGAGACGGCTTGAATTAACTCCTCAGGAGAGTCCATAAAGACCGGATATACTCCGCACTCCCCCAAACTGCCCCTATGCGCACTTTTTCCCTCATGAAGGCCATCGGTCTCGTTTTACTTGGCCTGGTCTGCAGCATCAACGCGCATGACCCTTCGCACTACCGCAGTCCCAGCAACGACGTTCATTGTCCGGCGGACGCATATGTCAGCTTCGTGCACGACAGCTTCACATTCAACGCGCCTGTGCAAAAATTCACCAACATTACCAAATCATTCTTCGACATTGCGTGGTATGTACGTAGTATATTCCTCGCCCTCGCGTACACTCCTCGTATCGATCTCACACATCTCTGAATAGGGCGGCATCCCCGCGAGCATTACAACAGGCACAGACAATGTCCCTGGCGCAACACGCTTCGGCCCACTCGACAACGGTAGCTCATTCAATGAGACCCTGACGATGTACACCTTGGACGAGAACGGGCTAAGCTTCACCTACCACGGTCTGGGCTTCGCGTACGCGCTGCCCGGGTATAAAACTGCAGATCTCGGAGCCTACGCAGAGACCATGCGGTTCGAGAGCATCTGCGCCGGGCGGGGCACGTACATTGACCTCATCACATATGCGTGCTCAAACGACTCGATCACCGCATACAATCTCTGGCACCTCGAGCATGTGCTCATCTTTCCGGCGCTCGCCGCGGAGGTTGGGGCGACGGTCATGGCGGGAGACTGTCCTGGTGAGTGTTCATTTCATTTCTTAAACTGGATATTCACTGTGTTCAGAGGAATGCCACAATCACAAGACTTGAGTAGTACCTCGCCTGTTAGGGAAAAGATCCCAGAGCTCTTGTTTCCGTGACTCTCTTTTATAAAACCGTATTCCGACGATCCCACGATTGAAATCGGCCGCGAACGAGAAGGAGACTTTTAGGGCCTTTATCCATTTTAATTGCCCTGTAAGATCGAATCAAAGACCTGTGCGCTGGGTGCTGGTCTTGCCATAAGCAAAGATAAGCATTTAGGGGCTTATGTCCCCTTCAGGTTTGCACAGCCACGCGGCGTTCTACTTATTGTCCGTCCGCACTGCCAGCGGTCATCCACGCTTTCCTTCCCGCCGGTGCCCATGCAAATCCTCAGAATCCCACCTGAGGCCTGAGGCCTGAGGATTCAGCATGCCCTTCTCTCTCACCTCGTCTCAAGGGATCAAGACGGCTTGGGGCTCCATGACGAAGTCGAAGGGCTCTATGATACCTTTCGCAAAAGTCGTAACAGACCAGATCTCAACTGAAATCTACGAGCTCATAATCGACCACCTCAGCGACGATAAAACATCCCTCGTCGCATGCAATCTGGTCTGTCGATCCTGGGTCCCACGAAGTAAAATGCTACTCCTGCAATTCTTGATATGTCGACCGGTTCCCCTTGTCAGCCACGGTGGTTTTGGTTCGATTACTTGTGCTATTCCCGCTCCGGACCACCCAGGTTGGCTCTTTCGCATACGATTTTGCTGAAAAGAGTTTTCAAGCCCGACTTTAGAATTACGTGAGGGCGGGGTAATCTATGGGACAACCGACGGAGTCTACAGGGGCCTTCCTGATGGCGCACGGCCGCGGCTCCTCTCTATGCCCGCTGTTTCTCAAATCGAAATACTCCCGGATGAGAACCTCTTCCTCTGCCTCGCGGGTACTTAACCTCCTTCTCTTCTCTAAAAAAAACTCCTGATTCTTACCCTCCAATGGTAGGTGGGGAATTCATCACTATCCCTCTGGGAACAGTCACTTCGGGTGCTTGCCAAGATGCTGATATAACCCGTCTCTCAAAGCACGTGTCGGTTTTCACTGTGTACCGACCCACTGTCGCGGGGGAAAGTCGCCGCGTCTGTGTCCTCAAAAGCTCGTCGCTGTCCACCACTATCAAGGTCTTTGATGTGACCGGAAACCACCAAGTCTCGACGTTGGTTAACGTGCAAGTAAGCAATCCCCGATACTCTCCCGATGACAACAACCTTTGACCCACTTGCAATAGGAATCATACATCCCTCGCGAAACATGCTCCATTCGCTTCCTCTCCCGTACACGTATTGCCGTTGCGATCAAGGCTGGGGGTAGCACTCTACCCGGCGGATTCGAGGTCGTCGATCTCGTAACACTGGAGACACAGAGCCTACTCGATCCAGGTGACCCCTCCCTCGAATTCGCCTTCAGAAAGGTCAAACCTGTGGTAGTGTTCAGAGTGTTTGGCACTTTCCTCGTATGCTACGATAGTAGGTCCCCTCCTCTTTGGTTTTCCATGCATACATTTACTGATGACTGCTGGCAGAATTTGCGTTCTACATCGACCGCAATGGCAGGATGGCACGGGATAGGCAGGTGATGCGGTGGACCCTCCCCGCCAATGGCTTCGGTGAGCTCTTACACAAAGGTGTCGTGGAATATATAATGATGTCCCGCACAGCGCTACACTTACCCTACATCCTCGCGTTTTGCAACGCACGAGTGGAAGTGTGGAACCTCGAAACGGCCGAAATGGTACAAAAAGTCCAGAGCAAGCATCAGAGCCCGTATCACTTGCTAAACACGCCGGAATCGGGCGACAGGGTCCTTCATCTGTTAGCTTTTTCAGGCGATGTGGCGGAGATGGTCTTCAAGGATGCTCTTTAAAAGACAGCGCATTTTAACCGATGCGTATCTTGATTCAATGGAACTTTTTTGGACTAGTCCAAGTTCACGGACAATTTTAGAGGATTATGAATCGACGTTGTCATGCGAAGGACGTAATTCTTCGTAATTCTTCGACGTATTCTGCCTATTGCCTGCAGAGCCTCGGTTGTCTCGGTGACCTCTCTTTTTCAAAGTTTAAAGCAGATGGGGATGTTTACCAACCTACCTCCCTAAAAGCAGATGGGGATGTTTTTTCGTTGACCCACAGCCATGGTTGGGAAGCAAGTTGGGAAGCGGCCGCTAAAGCCACTCCTACTCCGATTGGTTCTTATGGCAAGAATCGTTCGGGCCAAGTACTTATACCGACTTACCTCAGTCCCCGATCGCTCACCATCCTCCGATCGCTCACCACCCTCCGCCCTATGCATTTCTCATTGCCGTCTAGTCGTTGGAAAGGGATCCGTTCCGCCCCGAAATCCATCGATCGTTTGAAGTCTAAATGGGCCTTTATGCTTCGCAATGCGCTCCATACTTCAAGTTCAAGCTCGGTCAGCTCACCCTCTGTGAGCTCGGCAGATCCACCCTCGTTGTCTCCCTTGCCTAGAAGAATAACGGACCAAATCTCAACGGAAATTTACGAACTCATAATCGATCATCTCAGCGTCGATAAACGATCTCTCTTAGTCTGCAATCTAGTCTGTCGGTCCTGGGTTCCGCGAAGTCAATGCATTTTACTCCGCCGAATGCCATGTCGTCCTCTCCATGTAGTCAACCATGGTCGATTTGGGACGGCCAATTGCGCCGTTTCTTTAGGTTCGCTATTTTTTACGTTCCCTGATGAGGAGTCCTGACATCCGCTAGCAAACAATGGCGGTATACTTTGTGGAACGAAAGACGGCATTTTCAGATCGTCCGACGGCTTACGACTCCTCCCACTGCGTTGTGTCTCTCAGATAGAAATACTGCCTGATTTGAACCTTGTTCTGTGCGTCGCAGGTATTTTAAAGGTTAAGTTTATTGTCGTATAATCTGTTTTGACATTCAGGCCTTCAGGCGGGACTTTCTTCACCTTGCGTCTCAGCGTACTTAATTCCGGTGCTTTCCGACGTGATGACATGACTCGTCTATTAGAAAATGTGTCATGCTTCGCTGTGTTTCGCAGCAGCGTTGTGGGCGAAAGCCACCGAGTCTGCGTCTTCAAAGGGTCCTCGGCGTTTGGGACGATATATATCTGGGATGTCAGCGGGGACCAGTTGGTGCTTACTCAGGTAAACAGTGCTTGGTTTATTCGGGCCAAATCTTTCCTAACAGTCTATGTAGGCATTGGGCGTTACTCGCCGCCATTTCTTGTTCCTCTCTGCTACACACCTCCTAACCTGGAGCAAGAATACTACGGTGCACGGAGGATTCGATTTCATTGATCTTGCCGCCCCACAAACACCCATACGCACTCTGCTGGATCCTCACGACCCATCGCTTGCATTCGCGCTCAAGAAAGTCAAGCCCAGGACCGTCTTCCGGGTGGCCGAATCGAACACATTCCTTGTGTGTTATGAGAGTAGGTCCCTCCCAACCGAAGTATGGGTATCCAGCGCTAATATCATACTGCCAGAGTTCGCATTTTACATCGACGGGAAAGGCAGGATGACCCAAAACGAACTGGTTATGCAATGGACGTGCTCGTCCAATGGTTTCGGTGAGCTCAAGGACGCGCTTATTTCTACATGTGTTGAGCAGCCTGCCTCAGCAATACATGAGCCATACATTCTCGCATTTTGCAACAAACATATAGAGGTCTGGAACATGGAAACGGCTCAGTTGATGCAAACAATTGAAGGTTGTTTTCGCCCACTGAACGCTTCTGATCCAAGCGACAGGATCCTGACTTTGTCCAACTCATGCGGTGATGTCGTAGAGTTTGTGTTTAACTAAGCAGGGTGAGTTTGGGGGAATTATGTATGATTATCTCTGTATTGCAATGCACGGCCATGTACTCTTTATATTCTGTGCTGCAGTGCGATTAAACCAACGGAATTTCTGTCGAAGAAACTCCCGTTCATTGTAAAGGCAAGCCGTCTCGGCTAAGCATTCCACAGACTCTCATGTCCTTTTCCGACTCAAAACTTTTCGGTGTTTTCCGAGTCCACCAATCACGATCACCTGACCGCGTCGAGTTTTATTTCGCGCGCGCAACCACCTCAACCACACAGTTGAAGCGAGAACTGCATGTCATTGTTGCCAACATCCTGGATTTCCTCGAGTGTTACATACACCTCACCATATTTCATCCAACACTTCAGCATCGAGTATTCAACCATGGCGATGAGTATTGGCTGTCGACTGATATGTTTAAATACCCCAGGTTCTGCCGTGCGGTCTCCAAGAGTTGTTCAAAGCAGGGGCGCGGTGACGAGGAACTATAAATTTTGCAATGTTTGCGGGGACGTCCGAGTCGCAACTTTGAGGTGCTCAAAATGTGGCACGTATTACTGCAAGACGGTCTGTGAACCGGTCTCAAGACGGCCTTATTATTTTGAATATTTTGCTAAGGGTCGAAATCAATTCAGCAATGTCAGCTCAAATGACTGGAAGGGCGTCCATAAGAAGAAATGCAAAGTTGTGCAGCAAGTGGTCGAATGAGGTGCTTTTGACTGGAACAAGTTTGGAGATTTCAAGTGTTTTCGGAAATTTGAGTCGAGTAGGATCGTTTTACAGTGTTCTGTGGAAAGATATAGTGGTTTGTCTCATTCGACTGCAACCAACACAAAGAGACATGAAGGCGAGAGGGATGTAAGTTGGAACAATCTGGAAGTTCCAACGTTGAAAGTTGAACCGAACTGAATTGAAACTCTCATATCCCGAGCATTATTTATACACACTGTTTTACCTAGCTACAAGGCAAGAATCCGATTCGCCTCGACAATAAGTTTGTTGCTGTTTCCAGCCGTTTCAAACTGTTCAAACCCAACAGCGCCGCGGCCATCGGGATGAACATCCTCAACCGTCGCGCGGCCGACAAAATTCGACTCGCCTAGCCCTCCAGGGAAGTCACTAATAGCTATTCAGTATTAATGGTTTGTCTGAGCGGGAATGACACACGGAGCAGGGAGCCCCGCTAAAAAGTTGCCGCGCTGATCACGCAAATATCGCACGCTAGGGTGGTGAGAAAGATGAGGGGATTTTGGAAGAAGGTTTAATTGCTCACTTGTCCAGAGTCAGTGGGACAGCAGGGATGTACAAGACCGACGAGTCTCCCTGTCCGCCGTGATATGCCTCGACGGCATGGATCATGTCGCAGTGCCCTTGAAGAGGGGGATGAACGAAATGAAAGGATCAAGGTTAAAGCACGCACAATAAACTTGATCGCCAGGTTCAACTTGCGGCATTGACACCATCGTCTGGTCAAGGCGAAGATGTGGGTGGGTAATGTCGTTAAGCTCCAGCCCGGTTCCCAACCCACAACCGGCGAATGCTGTTCCGTCAAGATCAAGCTCGTTCCAGTCTTCCCATTTCAGGGAGGCAGACTTCGGATCGCGGGCACGGAAAAAGGGACGCAAAATCCAATATGCAGTTGCTAGTGATAGCATGGGGAGGACACGAAGGGTACCCTCTCCTGGGCCCGTCGACGACATGGCTGTCCAACCCTGCCATGGGCGGAATATTGAACACTGATTACTGAGCACATGGAGCTTCAGAGACCAACGAAGAAAACAACATAAATTTACATACGGCGCATTGTACAAGTCTTGCGTGGCGTGGACCCGCGGAGCAGCGTCGTATGGATCGTGTTCCCTCCATCCACTGCCGCCTTCCAGAATCTTGCTAAAGCAGCTCCGATATACGGAGTCTTCCCAACGCTCGATGGAACCTGCGTCGACGTGGGGCCCCAGCGCAAATTTGGCGTCGCCGGGGAATCGGATGCGTAGGCGGTCAAAGTACGAAATCGGAGTATCAAGACTTGCTTCGCCTGAGCGATCGTGCCAAATGGAGAGTAATGCACGTTGAGTCGCGAGGACCGCGGGATGGGTGCGCGCCTGCATTTGGCTCGTGGTGTTGTACAACTCAAACACTTGGATGTTGTCTGCTGGGAAGCCTGCGCAGGAGCTAGGCATGAGCTACACCGTAACTCTTGCAATAAATATTCATGCACCTTTCACCTGACCAGGATTGGCCGCGACATACTTCTGTATATTGTATTTCCACGAGAGGGCTTCCTGGGGTCCACGGGTCAAGGGTATTACGACGAATGCGATCGGAAAGAACGCACCTCTTTGGGAATTCCACCTTTGACGATCACACAGCCGGCGGTCTTGATAGTAGATATTTCCTCTGCAGATAATCCTTTGTGGATCCTTTCCATTGGTATCTTCGGGACCATCTGGCGGACAAAAATGATTCTCGCGAAACACAGTTGAATCGTAGGACCTACCGCTTCGCCGCGCTCTGCAATACGCGCCGTCTCCACCTTGAGCGCCTCGAGCACTTCCTTCCAACTCTGTGCCAGTCCATCATTCCACATAGTACGCTTCAGCTCGGCAAAGCGGGGCGGGAATGCATTGGTCGGGTCAGACGGACGGAGCGAGCTGAACACTGCGGATATATCGCCTTCACCCTTTTGGCGCCGCGAGGACGTCTCGGTAGCTGAAACCGTTGCCATTGTCCGATAAAGATGCAAACCGACTAATGGGCTGCGCAGTTGCGCGAAGCGAAGACGGGTGATGGCGAGCATTGCTACCTTTCCAACGCAGCCTGGCCCTATAAATGCGTCGTGGCAGGTGACTTCGGCTCCGTAGCAAATATATTGCTTCTCCGGATTCAGGGCAGTCCTTCGTGGACAGACGCTTCAACCCTCTTCAACCACGCTCGTAGCTTGCTTGTTCAGGGCATGTGAGCATTGATTTCTATCCGGATTATATGAGCAAATTGCTTCTCTGAGTTCAGGGCATATGAGGAGCATTGACGTTCGAGATGTCTATCCAAATGAAGTCGAAGGCTTGCGAAAGTCGAAGGAAGGATTCGGAAGTCCGGAAACGTGTTGCTGAACGGCCAATAGATAGCATATGTGGCCGTCTCATTGGTGACTTTTAAGCGGAAAAGTTTCTGCTAAACAGGTTCAATAAAGTTTAAGTTCGAAGGTTTATCCGAGATTTCCCCGCACAATGAAAACCACTGTCTCGCGTGACAGCGATCTGGTTAAATTCGAGGCATTCGCTGCGACGTTTCGGGCCGTTCTTCCCCTCTGCCCTAATTCTCATCGTATTAGTCACTGGCAACGAATAATTAAATAACATACTTCGTTGCTTGAATCTGCACACAAACGACTCGGAGTTGAGGATGAAAGGATCGAGCAGGTGGGGAAAAAAGAGCTTCACATTTGAGCACCGTTGACATGCCTACACGCTATATTCGATTCAGAATGAAAACTTACTGCCTCAATATACAGACTATGCGACGGCGAGAATCCGGTTGGCCTCTGCAAATAGTTTGCTCTCATTGCCCTCGACTCCGAATTTCTCAAGGCCCATTGCACCGAGGCCGCCCGGGTAAACGTCCTCAGCAGTGGCACGGCCGACGAACGTCGACTCGCCTGGGCCTGCGGGAAAGTCCCTGGAGAATATGGTCAACACGATGGACGCCCGCCGGTAGAATCAGTAGACGCACGGTGCGGGAAGGCCTGCAAGGAAGTTGTTGCGTTGATCGCGAAGGTACTGTGCGCTGCGGACATGAGTCAGATAATTAACTAGGTGAAATGTTGCCTCGCTCACTTCTCCAACGTCAAAGGGACGGCAGGAATGTACATGACCGACGCATCGCCTTTTCCGCCATGGTATCCCTCAACAGCGTGAATCATGTCACAGTGCCCTGGGAGACCAGTAAGTAATCTGATAGAGGCGGCGAGACGGAGCATGATACGGACAATAAACTTGATCGCCCGGCTCGACGTGCGGCATGGACACCATGGTCTGTGCAAGCCGGAGGTGCGGGTGTGTCGCGTCACTGAACTCCTGCCCGACCCCCAATCCAGTTCCAGCAAAAGCCGGCCCGTCAAGATCGAGTTCATTCCAGTCTTCCCATTTCAAGGACGTCGATGAAGGGTTGCGGGGCTTGAAGAACGGGCGGAGCATCCAGTATGCCGTCGCAATAGACAGCGAAGGAAACACGCGGAGCGTCCCCTCACCCGGGCCAGTGGACGACATCGCCGTCCAACCTTGCCACGGACGGAAGATTGAACATTGGCTCCTGAAGGGGATTAACTGATTGAGATCGAAAATAGCACACGTCGCGCTTACGAAGCTTCATGCAAATCTTGCTTCGCGTGCGCGCGAGGTGCAGCATCGTACGCGTCGTATTCCTTCCACGCACTGCCGCCTTCGAGGATCTTGTTGAAACAGCTTCGATACTCGGGGTCTTCCCAGCGCTCGACTGAACCACCGTCGACGTGCGGACCCAGTGCAAACTTTGAATCACCCGGGATCCTGATGCGTAGACGGTCAAAGTAGGAGATCGGAGTGTCAAGGCTAACATCCCCCGAACGGTCGTGCCAGAGAGCCAAAAGAGCCCGGGGCGTTTCAAGCACGTTTGGGTGCGTCCGCGCTCGGATCTGGCTCACAGTGTTGTATAGCTCGAACACTTGAACGTTGTCCGTGGGAAAACCTGCGCGATGTTCCGTATAAGTTAAGTTATCAGATTTGAAATAAGCGATGGGAACCTCGCGCCTTTGACCTGGCCTGGATGGGCAGCGACATAATCCCGAATATCTTGCTTCCAAGTGAGAACTTCCTACGATGGTTTAGCTGAGGGATCAAAGCGCGAATGAAGATGACGCGCCTCCTTGGGAAGGACACCTTTGACGACGACACAGCCGGCCGTTCGAATATTGGAGAGCTCCTCTGCAGAGAGTCCATTCCGAATGCTTTCCATAGTCACTCTGGGAATCATCTGGTGAAATAGATAGGTCTTAAGAACGACGGTGTCAGCCTCAAGACGGCTCACTGAATCACCGCGTTCTGCAATACGGACTGCCGTGACCTCGAGCTCCTCCAGCACCTCCTTCCAACTTTGAAGCAACCCATCTTTCCAGATCTTGCGCTTCAGTTCTGCGAAGCTGGGGGGAAACACGTATTTCTGGTTGGGTGAACTGAGCGAGGAGAATGCAGCAGAAATGTCTGCGGGGCGGCGAGGCCCAGAATGTAGGGTTGGCGAAGACATGGCACTTATTGCGATAGACCAAGCAGGACGTAGGAAAGAAGAGCCTGAGGACGCAGGATCTGATGAGTCGTGGAGATCGGAGATATCACTAGTCGTGATTTCAACGCGTGCAAATTTGTGATACCTGCCAAGAGCGATGCAGAGGGCGGTCCAGGCAGTCAGCTTCGCGATATTGACCATTTATCCTGAGTCTTATCCATCGTGCACTTGCGTACCGAAAATAAGCACGAAAGAGGACTTGGTCCAGGTGAATAGCAGAGTTTCCGAAAAAGACCTCGCCCTCAAGTTACCGATTGCGTCGTGTAAACATCACGGTAGCAAATTGGTCGCAAGCGCCGTTTACCAAAACGCGCGCGTGACGGTAAGCATGCCTGGTCGTTCCTCGTGCTGCACGATTTGACGAAAAGGAGGAGTCAAGACTGGACCCAGAGTCGATTCAAAGATTGATGCCGGCACGAGGTACATAGTAAATGGAATGAAGCGACACTAGAAAGTTTGCGAGTTGGTGGATGAGGTTCCCGCTATGTATATAGTGGGTTTTTGGGGGGTGCTAAAATTGATGCCATTTTTCCATAAAAGGCGTTTGCCGTTTTTGGTCGCGTCAAACAATGATCCCATCTGATTTCAACCCTTGATTTGATCCTCAAGTCGTCCCCTTTCCGTCGGGTGTAACCACCTCTTAAGTATTTGCCCCTACCACCAGTTTTCCCTCCTCGCCCTTTCCCATGTCTACTATTCAAGTTAACGGCTTTGTCACCCATTTTGGGGATCACCTAATGTGCCCCACTAACCCCTCTAGTTAGAGGCTGAAGGTGGGGGGGGTTCAGCCTCTAACTAGAGGACTTAATGCGATTTCACGGGAATCTCTTATATCTCTTATGTGGGGGACTTAGGAGATCGCCCAAGGCCGTCCACCAACTACAGCGGGCGGTGGCCACTACCTCTATGGCGGCCACCGCCCTCCCTGCCGCCCTCCCCGCTGTCTTCATTGCCTGTCGCCGCCGCCGTCGTCACCGCCGCCGCCGTCCCCAGCGCCGCTGCCATCACGGGTGCGCGCTGCCATCAAACCGCCTCCTCCATCACATCACTCATCAACAACACGTCCCGCACGTCACACCACCACTCCCGCACATCACCCCGACGCCCCCGCCCGCCGTCCCGACGCCCGACCCCGACCTTATTAAAAAAAAAAAAATCTATTTTTTTCTTTTGACGTTCTATCGTAGTTTTATTGTTTCTATATGATTAAACACGGTGTGTTCTGCATGGTGGAGTCCACCAACTTCCAGTGAGAAACGCAGCCCGCTGTCCGGCATGCGGCCTACAGAAATAGGGTGTCCGACAATGGGTCCATTTTGAAGTGAATATATAGTCAGGGGGTACAAAAGTGCGGTTACTGTACAAGATCAAGCAACATGTCCACCAACTTCCCATGTCCACCAACTTCCCTCCACTATGATCCCTCCTCCGCACCATCCCTATCCTCTGCGACGTTCAGAACCGCCTCAAAACCAGCTTCGGTATCCGCCTCATCGTCAGACGGATCATCTACATCCTGCGCTCCCCCATCATCCCCCCCAGTTTGGTTCTCAGCCGCTGCAGAGGCCGCCAAGGCCGCCTCAACCCCTGCTACCGGCTCCTCAGCAGCTGGCGCCACGTCTCCATGCTCCAGCGCCGCCCGGCGAATCCTACAGAGTCCCACCCCGGGCTCAATGCTGCCGGTGAAGCCAGGCAGTCGGCTCAGCTTGAGAAGTCGGTCTTGGTGAAGGCCATAGAACCGTCCCTGCTGCATCCGGTACTTGTGAACCTGGAGCGCCCGCGCTGCCTGCCCTTCCTCCTTCAAACGGTGCTCATGGTACTGGAGGAAGTCCCGTTCTTCCTTCATCCAAGTCACCCACCGCTTGATCTCGATGTTTAGCCGCTCTCGTTCCTCCTCCGCACGCAAGAGCTGAAAGTAGAGGTCAAGGGTGGATCGAGCCCCTGGCTGGGCCCATGGAACATCCCGAATATCCTCCCGCGCCAGCCGAAGGAGGTCAAAATCCTCGAGCCTTCCCATCTCAAGAATCTCCTCCCACGTGAGCGCCGGCCGGTCGCCGAGGTTCTCCGCTGCTGCATTATAGAGGGTGAGAGCAGTCTTCAGGGATTTGGATCTGGCCTGGATGGCCTTAGCGATGTGCTTTCGCATCTTGTACCCTGAGCAGAGAAGT
Source organism: Mycena alexandri (assembly GCA_029233265.1). NCBI lineage: Eukaryota > Fungi > Basidiomycota > Agaricomycetes > Agaricales > Mycenaceae > Mycena > Mycena alexandri. The sequence goes on from JARJCM010000200.1 coordinate 65,082, forward strand.
TGGTGGACGTCAGTTGGTGGACAAGACGACTCAAACCGCACAAAACTGACCAGTTTCCACCATGTTGGCCTTTGAGAGCTCCAGTAGACGTGCCACAATAAGGCTCTGCAATCGGTCGAGCGATTTGCGGTACTGATACTCCTGTGTAAGGGTCGCCGCCGCCACCCACTCCTCCGATCCCGGTGTCCAGTGTTCACCCGCACCAATATCCAGCCGGCGCTCGAGGTCCTCCACCACAGTAACGCACCGCTCATGACGATCCAGTACACGTCGGTGCTCAGCCTCTTCCTTGCGCGTCCTCTTGTTGAACTCGTCGTATTCTGGACTCCCCATAGGCGGTGAGGCAATGATCCTCACGGCGAGAACCTTGTCGGCATTATCCCTGAGGAAGAAACTCAGTAAAAGCCGGATGTGAAAGGTGGGACTCACTGCGAAACCCCTAGGTCCACCAACTTCCGGTAGTACTCCATCTGTAACGTCTCCTCAGGTGGGTCGGTGGGTAGCTTCTCTAGCGCTGCTCGTTCAGCGTCAAGCCATGTGGAGAACACACTCTTATCAGCTCGATCCAGCCCGAGACCATCCATCGCCTCCAGCAGCTGATCTGCTCGAGCCAGCACTTGCAGCGCATGTCGATACTTGCTGTCCAGTAGACTGGTGATGCCGGCCAGCGCATCGTAATTGTCAGCGTGGGCGAAGTACTCAACAATGTCCCGCTGGCGGTGGAAACGTGATGCGTGTCGAGTAGTGCCAGCCAGTGCGTTGGACTTCGAAAACACGCTCTCCATGTTCTCGAATGCCTCAAGGCCGCTACCGGTGGTGTAGATGGGCATCTTGCGAACCTGGCAGAGCCGCTTGTGCCCGGTGCCATGGAATGCTCCAACGACGGCTTCGAACCCATGCTCAAGAGCGGCACGAGCGGTCAGGGGGTGCGTGTAGACCCATTTCTCAAACTTGCAGCCAATATCATAGCCGAGACGATACTTCCCGAGCACAGAGATGAGGTGGAAGGTGGCTGCAAGGCCGTATTTGGCACTGAGGGAGTTAGTGGACGGAAGTTAGTGGACTGGATGGAAGTTGGTGGACCAAGAAATTGACGTACAGCTCACCGCTCCGAATCATGTCACAAATGAGGAGGCAGACGCTATGGCGACAGAATGCGCCAAAAATCCCGGTCTCTGCGTACACGCCCCGCGCCTTTTGGGTGACGTGCTCCTTCATGTTTTGCCAGCCATCCCCACATCCGTCCGTTCCCTCCGCCCATTTGGGATCTGGCAGGAAGCCCTTGAGCAGCTCCTCACCGCCGCCTTTCGCGAAGCGATCCACCTCCGCCGCCGGGATGTAGTAGTCGCGGGGAGCGGCCCGGTCATCTATGGCCTCTACGGATTCCCCGGACACTTTGACGCCGTCTGCTGTTGTGTAGCCTTCCCGTCGCTCCACTCGCTTGAGGGAGTTGTTACCGTCCATGGTGAGGAAGAAGGGAGGATCCAAGGCCGCCTCGCCCTCGACCTTGTAAAGGCAAGCGGGGCAGGCGTTCTGGAGCCGCCAATTGGGTCCATCACGTCCAAGCAGCTGGGCCACTCGGTGACGAACAACCTCCTTGACACGTAGGAAGAGGTTGTACGCAGCAGAGAATTGAGTCTGGAGGTACGGCCGCGGTGCAACACCATGCATGTCGCTGACGCTGCGGAGGAAGGCCTGCTTCCCTAGCCGAGGGCAGCGCATACGGAGCGAGTGAAAGGTGTTCACCCCATGTGCCCCGAATAACAGGTTATATTGGCTGTGTACGCCTAGCGTGTAATGCGTTACAAGTCGGGTATCCTTTTCGGGCAATTCCCTGCCCGCTCGGCATCTGCACCACCGTCGGCACCACCGCGGCCTTTTGCTGCCGCCCTCGCCACTGTGCCGCGAGCTGCCGCAATCATCGCTGGGCCTGTGCGATCAATTAGGGACTCAGACCATTATATTCCTTTTTATTCAATTTTACGCTATTCGGATCCCGCACTGCTCGCCCCGCGCCCCGCGTCTCCTGCTAGACACTACACTTCCCTATACTCTGTCGTGCTCGTACGATGCGCTCGCGAGCGCCTGCGAGCATTGATTTTTTTTTACGATTTTTCACGCTACTCGGATCCGGGGCGCACCGCGCCCCGCGGCTCGGTACTGGGACCCTCTGCCCTCTGCTGTGTCTAGGTCGTACGTAGTCCCGGCGCGCGCCCGCATGTATCTAGGTCGTACGTAGTCCCGGCGCACGCCCGCATGTATCTAGGTCGTACGTAGTGCTGGCGCGCGCCCGCATGTAACCATTTATTCTACAATCCCGCCCGCCCGCCCACCCGCCCGCTCCCGCTCTGCCCCGGCGCTTGCGTGGATCCCTCGTGCTTCGTTGTACGCCCGAAGCTCGTTGCAGCGCGTTCGAATCCCGCCCGCCCGCTCCCGCCCCTCCCGCCCGCGCCGTTGCGCGCCCCGCGCTCATTGCATGCGCGTTCAAATCCCGCCCGCCCGCCCACCCGCCCGCTCCCGCTCTGCCCCGGCGCTTGCGTGGATCCCTCGTGCTTCGTTGTACGCCCGAAGCTCGTTGCAGCGCGTTCGAATCCCGCCCGCCCGCTCCCGCCCCTCCCGCCCGCGCCGTTGCGTGCCCCGCGCTCATTGCATGCGCGTTCGAATCCCGCCCGCCCGCTCCCACCGCTCCCACCCGCGCCGTTGCGCGCCCCGCGCTCGTTGCATGCCCGCTCGAATCCCGCCCGCCCGTTCCCGCTGCTCCCACCCGCGCCGTTGCGCGCCCCGCGCTCGTTGCATGCCCGCCCGCCTCCCACCGGACTCTTCAAAAATCATCCCCCTCCCCCCCCAGGAGAAACTCCTCGTCGCTGGCGGCATCGCCCTGCAGGAGCTCTGCCTCCTCCGCCTCCTCCTCCCGCTCCTCCTCCTCCTCCCTGTCATCTTGGTCGAGAGCGTTGGACCCTGGGATTGTCGGCGGTACTCGGCGCGCGCGCTTCTCCCCTCGCTTCAATTTCTTTTCCGTCCACGTAATTTCGCCCCGCGCCCTTAAATCCCGGAACATCGCCGCCTGTCTCCTCGCAAACGCCGTGGCACCATCGACCTCCGCCCAAGCGAGATCCGTGGAAACGTTCTCGGCACGTTTGTCCCAACGGCTTGCCTCATATTCGAAGGTTAAGAGCACGCGCTTATACTCGGCCTCGAGTATCTGTATCTCCTCCTCCCATCGACGTGTGCGAGCGTAAGCCTTCGACCACTCGATGCGCAGTGCTTGAAAGTCAAATAGTCAGCGTCTAGTTGGTGTAGAAATGCAGAAAAAAATGCTTACCGTCCTCCAACTCGGTGTCGGTGCCATCGGTGCCAGTAACCATCCAAATCCAAGACACTTGGCGGCGATTCTTGCTGCCACGCTCGACACCCGAGTCCACCTGCATCGGGTCGTCGTCGCCGGAATCACGTTCCGCTTCGAGCTGGCCATGCTCCCACAACATCCGCTTCCGCTTCTTCCTCCGCTCCTCCTGCTCTGCCAATTTCGCCACCTTCTTCTTCAAATCCTCCTCATCCTCCAAGCATCGCACATCCGTCGCCTTGAGCAGCTCCCACCCAACCTCCGAAGGATTTCCGGACGGGCTCAGACGTCGAATTGCCTCCCAGGCCATTTGGTATTTCTCCGAGTGCAAACGAATTTTCGTCTCGTTGCGCGTCACCAACCCTCTTGCGCGCGTGTTTGATCCCTGGTTGCGAGAGTGGAGACCTTTGTAGACGAGAAACCGAGACTTGACATGGAGTTGGTTACGCAGATTGACCAGCGCCTCGCGGCACTGTGCGTTCCGCATTTCCTCCTCCTTGACCGCCAGCTCCACTGAGCAAAGCTCCCGCTGCGCGACCGTCAGCGCCGACGGCAGCAGCAGAGGCATTGTCTCGACGGGCGCGTCCTCCGCTATCGTCATCCCCTGTAGCACCTGGAGCGCGTTCGGCGTATATGTTTCTTGTAAACGACGGAACCGGAGGATGCGACGCGTTAATGACGTGCGCATGGCGACGAGGTCAATTTGCATCCCCGTCGTGTTGGCCTTCTTCAGCTGCGCTTGCACTCGCACCCTACGTCTAACAGCGAACCAATCGGTCAGAAGAACACATGAGGAAAACGCCGGAAGCACTTACTGCTCGGCCTCAATATCCAAACCGCACGCGATGAACTTGCTCGGGGTTACATCGTGCTTGGACGGCACCCCCTTGGCCACGTCCTCCGCCTCCTGCTGGCTCAGCTTCAGCCGGACCTGCGGTTCCGTCATCCCTGAATTCCGATGGTTAGTGTCCAATAACGGTAACGTCAACATCATGAACGCACCTTCGACCTTAATCGCAAAAGAGTTGGGCGTGTTCTCCTGGATTCCGTCTGCCCCGAATTCGAGCTGTAGCTTCTCGAACTCATCAACCCGCGCCTTCCACGCAGGAACGGACTCCGCCTGCTCCGCCGAAAACGCGTCCAACGCCTCCTTCTGGCGCGCGTATTCTTCCTTCGCGTTATCCATACGACGGCGGAGAGTACCCACTAAACAAGACATATTTATTAAGCCCATGCAGACGACAAAGCGGAGGCGAGACGACGACGAGCACGTACCGATATCAATCAGTTTTTGCCAGTTCCACGACCCCCACTGGGCATCGAGCACGCCGTGACGCGCTCCCGGGCCCATCTCCCGCGTGCTTGAGGCTAGCGCGCCGATGCTGGCCCAAGGTCGCTCAATCCCTTCACCGTCGAGTTGTCCGCTGCCGCGGGTGAGGTTGAGGGAGAACATGAGCCGGCATAGCGACTTGTGGCCCAAGATATGCAGCTTCGGTATCACGAAGAGCATCAGCTTCATGATGAGATCCAAGCGAACTAGCGCCGGCATTTTTGCCATACGGTCCTTCAAAAATTTGATCCAGATCCACACGATGTCGTAGGAGCACAACTTCGGCTGGCGGGGGTGCTTGTGTCGCATGACGGACCCGAAGACATAGTCCATGTTGGCGAATCTGGAGGGCGCACGTCAGACACGACGCAAAGCGTTAAACTTCATGCACTTGCCGTTCTCCGCGCTGTAAGTCCCCCACACCGTTCGGCTGGACAAATTCGTGGCGGGCGCAAACGCCCATTCCCACCCCGGTCGTGCTATATCCCCGCGAAAACTTGGTATTGGCGTAGTCGAGGGCGGCGAGGCCGCTGCAGGTATTCATCTACACAGAAATCAGCAGCGGTCCCAGGCTCACACGTGAAAGGAAGCCCACCTCTTTCTGGTTCGTCACCGTTCGCAGATACTCACGATACGGCTCGCTTTCCACCATATACGCGAAACCCGACCCGAGGTCCGGGTCTTTGAGTTCGCTCGACACCAGTCGACGTTTAAGTCGAAAGCAGGCGTCGAAGGCAAGACACAGTGTGAATTTATATCTGAAAAATAGACGTCAGCGGTCAGGTTCCAACGCAGATGCGCAGCGCCAAAACACATACCGTTCCTCGGCTGGGTAGGTTTCCCAGTCCGGCGGCATGTTCACGCCGGGACGCGGACAAGCCGGGCATTCCACTGCACATTCTCCAGGTTTCGTCCCTGCCGCGCCGCTAGGGTCGTACGCTACCAACCGCCCCGCTTGCATGAGCATCAGAAGGTGCGCGTACTCGCGGCACATTCGGATCCATTCATGATATCGGTCGGGCGGTTTGACGCCAGTATTGTTGGTCAGCCTTTCGAGGACACGATACGCGTCGTACATGGTTGTCTTGGCCTGTAGCGTTCCTTCTTGAAATTGGTCCAGCAAGTCCATTGTGGCGCACGAGCGAGGTCTTTCGTGAGTCGCGGGGAACCAGCGGGCGCGCAGCAGCTGAATCTCCGGTGGGCCAGCGTCCATATTCCCTCGACATCCAGCGCCGCAGAAATCCACCTCCACCACGTGGATGCCGTTGGTGTGGAGAACGACAAACTCTTTGTGACCGCGCTCGGGCGCCTCGCATCTGTCGCCGACCCGATGCCCCAGTTGCACCCGAAGGCCCAGTGTTGCCAGCGCAGTCTTGCGGAATAAGCCCGGCTTCACCCATTGCTAGGGACAACGCGTCAGTTTATTGTTTACCTCAGACTCTTTTTTGCCCAAAAATTAAAAATTAAACTCACGTAGACTCGATGCAAAGGGTTTTGAGTGTGTCGAGATACGATGCACGAGACGCAATACAAAGCACCGCCGAAGCAGTCCCGACATCGCACCGTCGGCTCAGCTGCGCCACAACCCGGACACCAGTCGACGTCAGCGGCTCCGCGACCCTGTAAACGCAGGAATTCGCTGGCAAAGCTATCCAGTTTGGGGCGCCATTCGCTCAGAGATTTGTCCTGCGACACCAAAGATGAGTATCAGCATTCCCTTGGTCCAGGTAGCCCCACTCACAGGAGGCTTGACCGGTTTGGAAAGAACTGAATCGTCGAATAAATTGCCGCCTTCGTTGTCCTCGTTGAGGGGATCACCACTGTTGTCGAAAGGGAGGCGGTATGGCTCAAAGGAGAAAGTCTCGTCACAAGCCGCACGACGGGCATCAGCCCTCGCTTGATTTTGTGCAACCATGCGTTTGACGGGACTTGGCGGCGGTAACGGGACTTCAGCTCGATGTACGCGTCGATGGTCTTGGCTCATTTGATCCACGTAGGTCGTAATTGGCGCGTCCCCCGACGTCCCGGGAGGCTCCATCAGCACTCGGTGGTCCTGGACATTGTCGGTACTGTCCAGTTTGCGTCGGCGCGCCCGGAATGACATCGCGAGCAAAAGGGTATCAAAGCGGTGTCTAAAACGATGGCGATCAACAAACACGGCAGTCCACGTATCGGCAATGAGTGTTGCCGAATGTGGCCGGAAAATACAGACTTTCTTGTCTTTTTTATTTTACCGCGCCCAAATTCACTCGAATTTGGCCACTGGGCCCCAGAATCAGCACCTGGATCTGGCCTCTCCCCAGTGGCCGAATTCCTCTCTTTCGCGCCACCGCCTTTCCTTCCTCGCCACTGATGATTCAAGAAACATAATACGTTGTATTCAAGAAAGACTGGGTAACAAGAGGATCAACAATCGGGATACTGAAGGTGAAAACGCTTCCAGTCCTTGCGTTTAGCCGACTCGTTTTTGTGAGCGCGCTGACACATAGTATTATCACAGCCGCACGTCCCGGGGGGGAGGTCAGCGTCCGAGTCCTCGCCGTTGTCATCTTCCAGGCCGGAGCGACGAAGCATCCGGCACCGCTTCTGGTTCTCGCTGAGGACCTCATTCGGATCCCAGTGAAGGCGGTGACCAGAACCCGTGAAAAGCGGAGTACCTTCGTTCCCTTTGGGGCGTCGGGAAGGCTTGGGACGAGCAGCTGTGCTGCGCTTGCGCGATTGTCGGGCGGCCGAGGATTCTCGGGTGGTGGACGAGCTAGCGGTGGACGTTTGTCGGGCGGTGGACGCGCTGGCGGTGGACGTTTGTCGGGCGGTGGACGCGCTGGCGGTGGATGAGTTGGCGCGGGACATTTTTTTGGTGCGGGACGCGCTAGCGGTGGACCGTCTCGTCTCGGACTCTTCGGTGCAGGTGACTGAGGCGTTTCTCTGGTGTGTGGGCAGGGTGACCATTTCCGGGGTGCGTGTCGAGGGAACCTGCTTCCGAGCGGGTGCAGTGGCGGCGCTATTCTTGACGGCAGTGCCGCCATCCCTCGCGGGTTCCATCTTGCGCCTGCGTGGAGATGCGCCGTCTTGCGAAGGAGCGACCTTTGCCTTGGAGCCGTTCTTGGATGGAGCTGCGTTTTTCGCCGCACTCCTTTTCGCCGCATTCTTGAGCCTGGTGGTGTATAGACGCCTCAGCACTGGCGAGACATTGGCGAGACGTGATCCAGCACTTACTTCGCTCGTCGCACCGCATCTGCTGCGCGGATTTCTGCACGATGGCTGGGGGAATGTCAGCGCGGCCGCCTTGGTGATTAGTCCACCACCTGACCTTTCTCGATACTTTGCGGACCACGCACGCGCCTTCAGCCGCGCATTGGAAACGCCGTCTTCGTCCATTCCCTCCTGATCCTGCGCGCGAAGCCTTGGTGTCGGTGCATTCCCATGAGCTCGTACAACTAGAAAGGAAGAGTCGGAGAATACCTTTGCATGCGCGCGCGAGCCGCCTGGCGCAAAGCATCACGGTTCCTGGTGGGCGAGGCGCCATTAAATTGCCGGGCTCGAGATACGATGATATATCTACTGACTTTTCGGCGTAGCGTTGAAGAGCAGCGCGCCGGTTGGCGGTTCTGGTTTCAGGGTCGAGCGCAGTACGGCCCATCGAAGGACGGCGGGTGAGGAAGATGGAAGTAGAGAAGAGAGAGAGAGGGTCACAAGAAGTTCGCGATCGCAGTCACAAAAAGTTCGCGATCGCAGCTGACGACGACGATTGTGCCTGCTGTGGTGACGATGAACACTGCAAACGTGGAGAGGGGATGTGGTGTGGGAAGTCAGGGTTTACCTGGTGAGTTTTGGAGCTCGCACGAGCCGAGGGTGCACCGCTGAATTGGGGGTCCTCAAAAGTCAAGCGCAAGCGGTCGCAGCTCGCATGCTGGACTTTGAATCCCTTTACGCACTTCTGGTGCGCCACCGCGAGTTCGCGACTTCAATCCTCCGAACATTTTACTTCTCGTTGCGTCCGCCCTTCAAAAACTCACGAATATTTCTACAGCACCTTCAACCACTGAGGCGTGCCCAGAAAAATCCCCAGTCGCCGGTATCAACCGCCTCACGCGTCAAATATTGATTGCGGTGTTCAGTCAAAAATCTCTGGATCGCCCTCGTTCGGCCCATAGTCGATTCTCCCAAATTTCCAAGGGCAGGGGATGTGCACTTCCTTCAGAACTGGTCGATAAACCAGTTGTTCGCGATAGTTTGGTTGACCAACGGTAAGTTCGCGATTAATATGGGATCTCAAATGTTGATCTCCTCTCGTTCGCCTCACAGACTCCGCCTGGTGCTGATAATGGGTTTTCGATACGCTGAAGATCACAACAGAAGTATCTACTAGCAACAAGAAATATATGAAATAGCCCATTGACTACACGCCGCGACGTCTATTCAATCTGCCCAGGCTGGTCAGCACTCGCCGTCCCCAAGAAACCGATGGTTAAATACCTCGGGACGACCGTTCGAACTTGGCCTTTTCCAGCGTGGCCTTGGATTGGTGAGTCTTGCGAGCGTTGTTCTGCATGAAGTCAGGAGACACAATATGAACCAGTCGTCGAGACGAACCACACCCATTTTTTCCAGCGAGAGCGCATTACGATCCCGACGCTTTGCCTGCACGCGCGCCATGATAGCCTGCACACGTTTCGAGGGGCCAGGAGCGCCGGCGAAGGGAGTGTGGGGTGAACCAACACCCGCGGCGCAGATTGTCATCGCTATCGGCCTCGCCCTGGGTTCTTGGCGTTCGCTGCTGGATGCTGCGGCCCGCAACGTGCCGTCGTTTTGCACGACATTGACGATAGGTGCGCTGCGGCCGGGGACGAATGTATAAATGGTAGACCGTTGGGACGGTGGACTCGTCGATACCAACCGTGATCAAGCCAAAGGGGTCCTCGGGGTCCAAGCAGAAGAACTCGTCGTGCTCGAGCGCGTCGAAGTTCATCGAGAAGAACCTATCCGCGTCGAGTTGGGTGTAGTCGACGGGGACGGTGTCACCACGAGTCGCGTCGGGGCGTTCGGCCCAGTTGAACTGCTCGATGAGGAGCTGGACATGGCGCTGGACGGCTAAGGAAGCCCCAGCCCCGGCGAAACGCTCGAAGAACTTGGCGGTGCCCATGAGTCGAATGCACTTGAAGACATGGGCGATGAACCAGCGAAAGCGTACGCGCAAGTCGTCGGAGGCTTCGCGGTAGAGCATCCCCGCGGTCTGGGCGCGCTTGGCCGAGGCAACGAACTCGGAGAGGATGACCTCAGTGACTAAAGTAAAATTTAGCGGCTAAGGAGAGCTTGCGGCTAAGGAAACACTGACCGTCGGATGCCATCGCGTAGTTGCGCGCAATCTCCGAGTGGAAAATGATGAGCTCCTCGATGGTCTTGACGTGGTCACAGAGCTTCGGCTCGGACAGCTGGCACTGGACGCAGGAAGCGCCAAAACCAATGCGTGTGCAAGCGACGTTGCGCAAAATGCACATGACGCAAGAAGAAGGAGGCTAAGGGAAAGTTAGCAAATGAAAATAGATCGAAGGCACAGGGAACTCACCAAACCGGCGTCCGCCAAATCCACTTCCAGGATGGGCTCGGAAGGGATCTTGGGGAGGGGCATGTACTTGGGCTCCCTCTCGACGTCCTCCTTCTTGGCCTTGGACTTGGTCTGGCGCGCGATTGAGAAGGGCGCGATGTGGGAAAAGAACCGCGCGACGGGTTTCTTGGGTTTGGTGCGGATAACGTATAACAAGCCGTGTTCGGTGGGGGCGTTGGCGGCGACATTGAAGCCAGTGCCGTCTGCCTCGATCTCGGCTAAGGGACATATGAGTCCTGGAATAACAAAGGAGAGCAAGGGCAGGAATACTTACCGCTGGAGATGCGGTTTTTGAGCTGCAATGCAGAAGAGAGGGCCTTGGCCAAGGCGTTGACCACTGAGGGCTTGTTGGCCTTGTAGTCGTATTCGGGGACGACGGAGCCGGCGGGGCGGTTGGGCATGTGCTTGACACGAACCCGGTCGTCGTCGTGGTCGGACTCGGGTTCGGGCTCCTCCTGGATAACGTTAGCTAAAAAGAAAAGAAATGGGGCACGAGGAGGGACTTACCACCTTGACGCGGGCTCTCTTCTTGGCCGGGACCTTGGCGACGGGGGCAGGCTAAGGAGATAGAGTCAGAAAAGCACAAGTGATATGAAATAAAAGACTAAGGAGACGTACTGTGGGCACAAGAGCTAAGTCGTCCGGGGACCGCCCGCGCTTGAGGCTTGAAACCGCCGGCCCCTCAGGACTTGGAGAAGCTGCCGCGGCACGCGTGCGCAGCGACATGGAAGGACCCGCGCCGGGAGTCGGAACCGGAGTGGCCACAATACCCTTGGTCTTAGCCTTGGATTTGGGCTTAGGCGTCGGCGTGGACGCGCGAGTCGACACGGGAGGACCAACCTTGGCTGAGCGTGGCGTGGACGAAGGAGGACCGAGGTGCATAGCACCCGGTGCCCTCTTCGACACATCCGCCTTGCCGCCAGGTCGGTTGTCGGGGGACACAAAGTCGACCCCTTCCAAGGGGTGCTGGGCCGAGATGCTATACGCTTGGGCGAACGTCACCTCGTCGGGGAAAACTTGGAGCTTGGGCGGGGCGACGAAAGGGATTTCGAATCCCTTGTCCAACGGCTTGAGGTCGGGGTCCTGCGCAAGCGGGGCTTAGCCAAAAAGACAAAAAGCAAAGAAAATGGAGCGACGGGCGTACCTCCAGTGGCACGAGCTCCCACCAAGTAAACGGGACCACATCGAGTTTCTGCAGAATATAGCGAAGAGGGTGCATGAAACGAATAAAGGAGGGCGGAACGTTGAACTGCTCTGACTGCTGCCGGAGGTAGCGCTAAGAACAAAAGAAGGTACCGTTTAGCCAATGAAACCAGACTAAGCGCTTGGGGGCGGAACGGGACTTACAAGAACGGGGAAAGCAGTGGCGACAGCCTGCCAAAGCTCTGGTTTGGTCGCAGAGGCAATTTTCTGGGGCTCCAGCAGATAACCAGTAAGGCCAGATGCCAACTTGTGGTTGAGAGCCGACCAGATGGGGTGGACGGCAGCGGAAGACATTGTAGTGGAGACGGGCGAAGTGTTGGCGGTAGAGAATGAGAACGGTGTTGGGGGGAAACGGGAGATGGTAGTGGTTGAAGGGAGAGAAACGGGGCGTGAGAGTGGCGGGGCGCTGCGGTTTTGAGTCATGACTCAACGCGCAGCCAGGCACTGAGAAGACTCTAAGCGAGAGATTCTCGCCTTCGAATAAAGTTTAAACATACCAAAAATAGTGCTAAGTCACGCTTTTAGCTGAGGACGCGGCTAAGCGGCTAGGCTATTTTGTACGGCGAGGGCCTAGGACGGGCTCTTGGAGAACGAACTTGGGTGTCAACGGGGAGCAAATTCAATGGAGAGTTTAATGAACGCACGGGACAGGGGCTTAGCTTGACTTAAACGGTCAGAAACCGCTTAATCAAGACCCCGATCAAAGTCTTGGTGTGGGCGCCTATTTTGCTTCCACGGGCGCGGAGTCGTCGGATAAACATACATGTGACTTGGCGCGGTGATACAAATCATCATGCTTAGCCAAATAATGGCTTAGACATGTACCCAAGCCTAAGTCGAATAAATCGGACAGGGAAATAGCTAGGAAATACCAAGCTAAGTAATAAACAGAGCAACTGGTTGACTGGGGGCAGTCAATATTAAAAATTTTGGGGAGATGATAAGCCGTGAATCGAAACACGCCGAAATATGCGTTTTTCGGTGTTTTAACCGCGCACATGATCCAAAATGAGGACTAACGTGTATCCCGCACGGTTAGTCAAAAGACATACCAAGGCTATAAGCCGCAACCCGTTCGCGGCTCACTTACCAGAAAACTGCACATACTGGATAAGGGATTGACGGCGGGTACCGCTTGGGCAAGGCTGAATATTGGTTCAGAAGCCACTTTGGGGTTCTACTTTACTAAGGGATAAGCTAAGGCGCACTCTGTTGATTATTGGTCTAAGGAAGTTTCTCCTTAGACGGACCTTTCGAATTGTTGAATAATGTTTACAACCAAGACGCGACGCGTTCGTCACATGACCAGGCCATGCCTTAGACAAGGTATTCAATACCAGCCAAGGCGGCTAAACGGCCAAAGGGTCTTGGGAATACACCGATCAAGTGTCACTTATAAATAAGCATGATATTGATGATGCGAGTCTAACTTGCGAACTAACTTACCAAATTGGGAGTTTGGGGTGTCCACAAGAAGCCCGAGCTCTGAACATCTCAGGATAAGGCTTCGACCACTGGGGGCATTACCAGATACTGGCCTAAGGCTCAAGGAAAAGAGCTTACCAACCGGGCGATCGAATTAGGAACCGATCTGACAACATGTTCCGCAACTAAATAGCTTATTAGGGGTTGGGATAATGTTTGAGCCTGCACAACTGTATTGAGCTGACGCTACTGTACTTAATAATTCTCGGATAGATACCCGCAGTAGCATAATAGCGCACATGTAATACGTTTTGAGTAGATATAAAAGGAGGGTAGAATTAGTAGGATAGGCACTGGATCCTCCCTAAAAGAGCAGGTAGCAATAAAGCACCGCGTACCAGGGGAATTCTAGGGCTTGTTCAACTAAGGCTAACTCACATAACGAGTTTAGTTTGATAATAACAAGTTTCGTTTTGGAATCGGATTTCGGACTATAAGTCAACCCATAAAACCCACAACCTCACCGTGTTACCAGACAAAGAGAGTTTCAGACAAAGAGAGTTCCAGACAAAGAAGGTTACCAGACATAGCGAGTTTCAGACAACGAGAACACAGACGTGACCCAGACAAAGAGAATCGGACGCTACATAGCTGTGAGGCTTTAAAATCTAACAAACTGCGACTAAGGCGTTCAGAACTCTGTTCAACTCTTATTCGAGCCAAAACTTGTGCTAAGCACGCAACTCAAACAAACAAACTTGCTCTCGAACTCTGGTCCTCGTCCTTGGAAGTACATTCGTGTAATCTTGGACAAGCAATCACAACTCGTCGGCGAATATAGACCTTGAAAGGGGTGTGAAGGTGTTAGATTTGGTTAGTAGTTGTTAGTTGGTGTAGCCATTCTTCGGATTAGGCTTAGCCTGCGAAGCATTCTGCTCGTCGTCTTTAGCATTAGGTAGCATTTTGGTCTGTTTCCCGAGCACACGTTTCATCTGGGACTCTGCTGCTGTCCCGGCGTGAGCTCGATTCGTGGTCGCTTAGCGGCTTCTTCGCGCTCTTTTTGTCGTTTCTTTCTCTCGTGAAAGTCCTTCCACCAAGAGGGCGGGTGGATTATTTCAAAGTCGCGATGGGGCATCGTGGGCGGAGTGAGGGCGCAGAAATGGACGGCCGATGTAAATTGCGTGCGTGGACGGGGAAGCGATGGTACAGGTCAGAAGTGCGTCCAATACGAAATGTGTAAGGTAGTTTCAGATGCAACTTTATTTGTCGTAGACTTGTTCACTTATGGGGCACGATAAAAAGCAAGAAAAAATTATGATTCGCGCTAGCTACGGTGCGGGCGACGACTAACGACCACGACTGTGCTCTGGATGTGGATGGTCGTTAGCGATCCAGAGGGAGACAAGCACAGAAATTATAACGTACCTTTTTTGGGTGCCTTGGGTGCCTCAAGCAGCGGCGCGGGCGCGCATGAGGCGCTTGCGGTGGAACCAACCTCGGATCCGCTATACGGCGTCGTCAGCGGATGTATCTACAAGAGAAAGAGAGCAAGGGAAGGACATACAGCTTGGGTATTCAATTTGACGACCGTGCGTGCATCGAGATCGCGCTGGCTGAGTGGAGCGGTGTCGAGGTCCATCATACAATGCGGGTCTCGGTCGATGGGGAGACGCCACGGGAAGTGGTTCCAATAGTCGTTGTAAAGAGAGGGCCAGAAGTCGTGCACGTTCCCGGTATCGGCGGCCAGGTAAAATGCTTCGAGGTGGCGGGACATGAGCTTTTCGCGCTCTTCGGAGAATCGACCGGGGATGGGGCGCTTTTTGACCTTGAAATGCTGGGTCATGGTCGACTGTTTTGGTTGCATGGCTCGCATGGAGAACGCGCGAGAGAACTGGAATTTGTTGGATAAGATAGGTGTTCAGGGTAGGGAGGTTTTTATTCGGACTCGGAGCGGGTACACAGAATTGTATTTGGTATTCAGAAAGCGATTAACGTCGAAGGCGGCCTCGAGTGGCGCGATTCCGCGACGCTTGTCTGAAAGCCCACGGGCGGAATTAATCAAGAAGTTGGCGATGGAAACCCGTCGACTCAATCAAGAAGTTGGCGACGGAAACCTGTCGGGAAAGTCCGTCAGGCCAGACACGGCGAAGGTCCAATAGAAGGCTTACGCTTACACGAGGTGTCGCCCGCTGCTTCGAGCGCACAGCCGAGGATGCGTAGGGCCTGCTGGCGGCGTCGATAGTCGCGGAGCCTTTCAGGCTCATTGAAATACCACGAAGTTTCCAGAACATCTACGCTAACTTGGTGGACCGCAGTCCAGACCTCAGCAGCAGAGCTGTAATAGCGACGAGCCCATTTGTTTTCGACTCTGCCGACGGTGTCACCGAAGATGACGTAGATGCGGTACTGGTTCGTCAGCGCGAGGGCGGCCGCGAGGTGTGGAGTGATTTCGAGCTGACTGGGCCTGCAAAGTGCGTCAGCGTTTTGGAAATCCACGACGAACAAACCTACATGGTGCGGCCAGGCAAGTAGGTGTGCGGCAAACGAGAAGGCGGCGAAGATATATGTAGGCGTCGGAATCCATCATAGAGTGCAAGTCGTGTCAGGCACTGGCGGATATTGGTAAAAGGGCTGAAGTCGCGGAAGAATTTTGACAGCAGCCTACCTAACAGGAAAAAGGGGAGATATGAAAGATTTGACGAGTGAAAGAGAGAAAGATGAGCCCCAGGCGACTGGCAAGGACCGCGCCTGGGGCTCTGCTGGAGGTTTTTCAATGAGGTGGTTTGGAGGGATGTGAGCGGAAGCAGAGACAACGTGGGAGATGATCGTACGTAATGTCTCGATGCGGAAGCTTCAATGTCCCTCCGCTCATAAAGCATGGCCGCAAATTTTCTCTGCAACTTCCCCTGTAAACACTATGGGTCTCCCTCGTCCTCCCAATCCTCCCGGCACTCGCCCCTGCTGCAGCATGCCTTATTATCCCGACCCCGGCGTCGACACGGAACTTCACTCGGACTCGACCAATACCAATTTCTATGTCGTCGAGCGCGGCTTTGTGACCGGGACCTACACTTGCCCGTAAGTTCTTCATTCATTCCTAATCCAATCGTTCGCGTGCCTGCGCTGATGCAATACCCAGCAAAAAAGCAACGAAGCAAGTCGAGGGGTATCGCGAGGGTTATCGCATTAAAGTTGCGCGATACGAGGACGCCGTGGTGCAGTGGGAGGCCATGTGCGCTGCGACCCATGGATTCATCTGCCCCGTTGCGGCCGCTGAGTCCATGGTTCTCCCGCCCCGTGCCCTTGGCTCCACCGTGGCGTCCTCGACCCGTACAGCGGCGTTTGGTGCAGCGCAGCGCAAATTCGTCGACGCGGCGGTCTCCGGCAAACTAGCACGCCCTCTCCCTGGCGTCCAAGGCACTCCAAACTCACCTTCAGCGGCGTCCCAGCCTGCTCGCTCCGGCGGATCCAGCAAGCGCGAGCCCACGCCTCCAGCCCAGCAGACGTCGAGCAGCAGCACTGGCATCGGCGGCTTCGCCAACAACCTTGGGACCGGTGCAGCCGCGTTTTCGAGGATGGGCCAAGGACCGCCCATCGCCGTCCACTGGGGTGTCAAAGGGGTCTACCGCACGTACGCGTCTCAGTAAGTTTCTCTCTTATGTTTTCTCGTTGCCTGTTTATTTTGCTAATCAATGGTGCAGTGTGGACGCCCTCGCGACGGCGCGGAAGCTTGGCATCTCAGACAACGACATTATCAGTGACCCCGATGCGGCGTTCGTGGAGGCCTGGGTGAAGCGCGCGTGAAAGGAGGATAAATGTAGATACACTTGCTTGTAGCTTCGTGTACCGTGCCGGGCCTGTCTTAGTGTAGTGGGCTAAACGGCGACTATATTTCTTGACAACCGAAGGCGGATAATAATTAAGATTCAGAGATTTCAGTACATAACAAACAAGAAGCGTCAAATAAGACGACGGGTCGGGTGTTTCGTGAGAGCAGGTGTAGCATTTGGGTCCGCAGCGTGGCTTTTTTTGGTCTCTTTCTCTTTCTCTCTGTCATGCCCAAAGCGCTGGGAAACAAAGCCGAAGCCCAAAAGGCACCGAAAAAAAAGCCGGGCAATAAAGGCGACTTCCGCGGGATGCGCGAGGATTTTCTTACATGCCAGTTGCCGGAATACTTCAAAAAATCGAAACAAGGGAAAGTGCGCGAGTTCTGGGGCCCGTTGCTGCAGACGTACTGGCAGCTCTTCCCGTGGCGGCTCGAGCTCGACCAGGACCCCGACCCCGAAGACGGCTTGTTGCGGGAGGCGCTGTTGCCGGAGGAATTCGATCTCAAGGTCCAAAAAATGGCGCAAGTGAAAGCGGTAAGTTTTATTGGCTTTACGTGGGGTGTACATATAGTAATATCGTTACCAGAAAATTAAGACATGGTTTAACCACCAGCGAGGGGGCGCCGGAATGACCGCGAGTCCGTGGTCGCCGTGGCTGTCTAGGCTTCGTCGCCCTAGCGAACCCTGTCCCAAGCGGATTAGTGATTACCAGTATTATATGCAACACGACGCGTACAAGGACAAGATCGCACGGCGGTTCGCGGCCGAATATCCAAATGTGGGTCGAGATGAGGCATTGGCGGCGCGATGCAAGGTGGCGCGCGCGTTGTTTGAGGCGGAGTCGACGGAGCTCAAGAGCCAAATCCACGACGAGGCGAAGAAGGAACATGAGAGGCTCGTGGCGAAATGGAAGGACGCGGAGGAGGGACTGCCGAGTCTTGACGAGGTAGACCAAGAGGAGTAAGTGCTGCTGTGTTGCGCGTGCTGGATGACGCTGACGCTACAGCGCCCAGGGCTCGACGTCGTTTTACGGCGACGGTGGCGCCGCTCCTGGAGGGCTTGCGTGCGCACACCGGATACTACATCATGCTGGTTGCTGGGCGCGAGGTCGAAGGGAAATTTGACGTGCTGAGCGTGCATTCGGGGAAAACCAAGGCAGACGTGCCAGAAAAGGAGCAGAACTTTGCTCAGTGGGGGCCAGGAGGTTACCAGCGCGTTCTGGATGAGTTCGTGCGCTTCATTGCCGCTGCTGGTACGCTTTTCTTCCGGTTTCTCTAAAAGGAAAGGTGTCTGATGAGTCAGCAGGTTCGGAACCAATGGCGGCAGGTGCAGGAACGATGAGCGCACCCTTTGGAAACGGTGCTGCAGCAGCCGGTACATCTGGAGTCGGTTCCACGGCACCTCCCCCCGTAGCGCCCGCGGTACAGGCCGCCCAGGCCGCCCCCGCCCCCGCTCCCGCCGACAATCCCGCCCCTGCCCCCGCCCCCGCCCCCGCCAACAGGAGCGCGCCATCTGGGTCGGTCGGACTCCATGCGCTGGGGCCAGACGATGACACAGAGATGCCGATGGCGTTGATCGACCCCCTTCTGAGGCGCCCGGTGACCCCTCCTCCGGTCGGAAGTCTAGCCGCGCGGATGATGAAGCTCGGGGTGACCTCGCCGCTGCTTGAGTCGTTGGAGACGATGAGCCCGACGAGTAAAGAGAAGCGCGTGAGGAGTCTGGAGGGGATGTCGAAGCACGCGTTGCAGCGGGAGAATAATGCAGCCCGACGCGAGAAGGCCCTGGGAGCTGTGAGGGGCACGGTGGTGAGCCCGGATAAGACGCCGCGACCGCCGAAGAAGGCATCGACGACGGGGAGGGGGAGGAAGAGAGCGCCGAACGCGGGGCGCAACAAGGCGAGGAAACGCCCGAGGCGCGGTGAGGAGGAGGAGGAGAGCGACAGCGCTGAGGAGTCATCTGGAAGCGAGGGGGACGACGAGGTGCAGAGGGTGGAGGCACCGACAACGCGGGGCAAAGCTAGAGCGCAGGCCGGAAACGGGGGAACGGCCAATATCGACGCGCAGGGATCGGGAGCGGGATCCACGGAGGGTGTGGAGGGGACCGGGGGTCATAGCGTCGAAGGGGGAAGTGAAGGGGCGGAAAGGCGGCGTAGATAGTGGTGGAGCACCGAAATGGGCCGTGGAGGGGAAAGGATCGTTGGAGAGAGGTACAGAAGCGTGGGGTGCGGAGTGGACGAAGCTGGTCGGGCTGTGGTGGGAGCTAGAGTCGTCGACGGGATTCAGATCTCTGGTAAGTCGCGGATATGTTTTTGGTGAATTTCCTGGATCTGACGTAAAATTACAGACAAAAGGTTTCAGGACGGCTGGGCGCCCGGATGAGATCGGGCATTGGGTCAAGTGCGCGCGCAAGGGGGCACCGAGCATTGTCAACGCAGCTGCATTCGCGGTGAATTGGGAGAAGTGGTGGAAGGGGATTAATCCAAAATGGCGCGTGGGCACGGACGGGGCGCTGAAGCGTGGAGAGGTAGGAGGATGGGACACGTTGGAGGCCCCCGGGCCCAATGGTTTCTTGAACGTGTTGATTGGGTTGAAGTGGTGGAAGGATGCGGGAGGCGATGGCGATTGGCCGGGAATGGTGGACGACGTCACGTGGGTGCTAGAAATGATGCTGGCGGAAAAGGCAGCGTAAGCGCAAGGTGCAGAGCTAAAATTGAGCGCGTATATGGCGAGGGGTTGTTGGAGAGTGACCCGTATATCTTGTAGGCCCAGATGGGCCGCCGAATGGCCAAAGCGCCGCCCCAAAATAATTTTGATTTGCCCCCAACAATTTTGATTGTCCCCTATTCTGTGCGAACAAATGATCACGTGTGCATTCGGCTTTTTTTGCGCGACGGCGACGATGTCCCGGGCGATTTCAAACTCCGACGGTATTGATTCAGCGGTCGGTGGGCAGGCGGCGGCAGGCTGTGGCTGTGCTGTGGCTGTGCTGACAAATGCCCTGTTATAACGCATTACAGTCTTGGTGTTCTGCCCATGATATAACTCGTTATTCAAACTGACTGAGCTGAGGTGTTCAGGGTGCGGGCGGTAAACACCACGGTGGCAAAGTATGGGGTGCAGGGGAAAAGCCCTTGGCGTACCAGGGACGGGGCGATAGTGCTGTCGCCGGCGAAGAATGGAACAGAGACCCATTTCCCTTCTGTGGCTAGGTCAGAAAGAGCGAGAAAAAAAATGTAGCCACACACCGAAGATGTCGATGACGTAC
Source organism: Mycena alexandri (assembly GCA_029233265.1). NCBI lineage: Eukaryota > Fungi > Basidiomycota > Agaricomycetes > Agaricales > Mycenaceae > Mycena > Mycena alexandri. Next base: position 85,079 of record JARJCM010000200.1, read on the forward strand.
ACCGACATTTCGCTCTGCACGGCAGCACCTTCTGGCGGCATGAACTTAGCATCGGGGCCATTTTCTTCGGCAAACAGTTCCCAGGCTTCCCATGCATCGGCGAAGTCCTGGATTTGCGCCTCAAAACCGTCCACAATTAGCTTTCCACGGCCACGGCGATTGCGTTTCCGCACGCGATTCCTGCGGGAGCGACGTAAGGAACAGCAAGACGGAGGGAAGTGGGAAGTTGGTGGACTATGGAAGTTGGTGGACTAGGACAGGAAAACGTACCCGTGTTTTGAGAGATAAGCGGAATACATCTCACTAAGCTCACTTGGATGGAGCATATCACCCAAAGGAACCTCTCCAGCGGCTGAAATATCCATCCGAGTGTCGCCTCGCAGGATTGCTGCCTCATAATCGTTGATGCCGTCGTCCAGGTCCAGGTCCATCCCAGCAGCAGGGAGCCTGAGCTCTTCGAGGGCCCTGCGCTCACGGCGAGTTGCAACTATGAAGAAGTCAGTAGGAAGTACACACTGAGGGCTGGCGAGGGAAGCTCACCAAGACGCCGCTCCTTTTCGGCGGCATGTTCGGCATCGGAGAGACGGATCGCTTGACTCTTGTTCAGGCTAATACGCGGGCGGGCCCCTGGGCGGCCGTATGCTGTGCTTCCCGACGCAATATGGAGCGAGTGGGACGAGTTACCTCGGCCCTTGACTCTTCCCTTAGAACGTGTCATCAAGTTTGCGGCAGAGTTTGCGTTTGTTTACCATGTCACGTGCGACATGTTGACTAACATCTGACTCTCTTGACGACCACCACCACCTGCCACCTCACCCCCCAAGACGCCTAGGTAAGCCCTCGCCCCACCTCGCCCCCCCCCATTCTTCCTGTCGCACCCCGTTCTTCTTGCCGCACCCCGGAGAGCATGTAGTGCTGAGCTCAAATTGGGCTCCGCTACTTGCCCCTCGGCGTGTAAGCGGCAGAGGCGGGTGTGCCCTGACCAGGCCTCTTTCACTCACTTCTCGCGCTTATCCCGTTCATTTGCACCGTGCTAACCTCATCTCACAGGCATGCTTTGGCTCCCAGCGTCCAGAAATGTCAGCTGTCCACCAACTTCCTGCGCACATATGTACTCATGACCCCATCCTTTAGACGCGCAGCGGGCGCATATTCGCTGAATTCTACCAGGCCACTACCTTCTCCATCCTCACACCGCTTGCCGCTGCGGTCCGCGCCGAATCCGACAGCCAGCAAGACGCCGAACCGGAGGACTGTGAGCCCTACCTCGACTCGGATTCGGACACCTTTTCGGACGCCACTTTCGCATCCACCGATACAGAATCTGCCGGCCCCCACCCCTCCTCCGCCCCCACCTCCGCCCCCCAAGAAAAAGAAGAAGGGCAAGCAGCGCCCGGTCGTCATCGCGGTGATAAGCCGTGAATCGAAACACGCCGAAATATGCGTTTTTCGGTGTTTTAACCGCGCACATGATCCAAAATGAGGACTAACGTGTATCCCGCACGGTTAGTCAAAAGACATACCAAGGCTATAAGCCGCAACCCGTTCGCGGCTCACTTACCAGAAAACTGCACATACTGGATAAGGGATTGACGGCGGGTACCGCTCGGGCAGGGCTGAATATTGGTTCAGAAGCCACTTTGGGGTTCTACTTTACTAAGGGATAAGCTAAGGCGCACTCTGTTGATTATTGGTCTAAGGAAGTTTCTCCTTAGACGGACCTTTCGAATTGTTGAATAATGTTTACAACCAAGACGCGACGCGTTCGTCACATGACCAGGCCATGCCTTAGACAAGGTATTCAATACCAGCCAAGGCGGCTAAACGGCCAAAGGGTCTTGGGAATACACCGATCAAGTGTCACTTATAAATAAGCATGATATTGATGATGCGAGTCTAACTTGCGAACTAACTTACCAAATTGGGAGTTTGGGGTGTCCACAAGAAGCCCGAGCTCTGAACATCTCAGGATAAGGCTTCGACCACTGGGGGCATTACCAGATACTGGCCTAAGGCTCAAGGAAAAGAGCTTACCAACCGGGCGATCGAATTAGGAACCGATCTGACAACATGTTCCGCAACTAAATAGCTTATTAGGGGTTGGGATAATGTTTGAGCCTGCACAACTGTATTGAGCTGACGCTACTGTACTTAATAATTCTCGGATAGATACCCGCAGTAGCATAATAGCGCACATGTAATACGTTTTGAGTAGATATAAAAGGAGGGTAGAATTAGTAGGATAGGCACTGGATCCTCCCTAAAAGAGCAGGTAGCAATAAAGCACCGCGTACCAGGGGAATTCTAGGGCTTGTTCAACTAAGGCTAACTCACATAACGAGTTTAGTTTGATAATAACAAGTTTCGTTTTGGAATCGGATTTCGGACTATAAGTCAACCCATAAAACCCACAACCTCACCGTGTTACCAGACAAAGAGAGTTTCAGACAAAGAGAGTTCCAGACAAAGAAGGTTACCAGACATAGCGAGTTTCAGACAAAGAGAACACAGACTTGACCCAGACAAAGAGAATCGGACGCTACATAGCTGTGAGGCTTTAAAATCTAACAAACTGCGACTAAGGCGTTCAGAACTCTGTTCAACTCTTATTCGAGCCAAAACTTGTGCTAAGCACGCAATTCAAACAAACAAACTTGCTCTCGAACTCTGGTCCTCGTCCTTGGAAGTACATTCGTGTAATCTTGGACAAGCAATCACAACTCGTCGGCGAATATAGACCTTGAAAGGGGTGTGAAGGTGTTAGATTTGGTTAGTAGTTGTTAGTTGGTGTAGCCATTCTTCGGATTAGGCTTAGCCTGCGAAGCATTCTGCTCGTCGTCTTTAGCATTAGGTAGCATTTTGGTCTGTTTCCCGAGCACACGTTTCACCGTCTCCCACGCCGATGCTGGAGTGTGACTCGGGGACGCGCGCCAAAGCCTTGCTGAGTTATATCATTCAACACACACAGGATTTTACCGTCGGGCCTCTCGATTACTGTGGAATCGCGCGTCTCATAAAGGGCAGGGGTCCGGACATGTACGCTGCCAACTTTGATCCTATTCGCCACGCTGATGTTTGGTCTGCAGAATTATGTATTGCAAGGAGGACCCACGTATCCCCGAATTCTATCACAGGCGCCGCACTCTTACAGACGCCACCGCAAAGCTCAAATTCCGAGGTGAGGAAAAAAAAGGGTTGCCGGGAAAGGCGGTCGCTGTGGTCAACAAGAAACTCGCGTGGATTAAAGTGGTCAATGCCGAGTCAAACAAAGAGAATGTGGTGGAGAAGCCTCGAGGGAAAAAGCGCCACTCAGCCGATCGCGACCTTGCCCTCAGTAATTTGGTTTTGTCGCCGCGAAAGAAGCGTCGTGTTAGTACTTAGCGGTAATACAGTGTACTGGATTCGTGAATTGTTCGTCCTGACTGAGACGCGGCGGGCCGGGAATATTATCGAACTTTACATAATATGGGGGGGCTGCCAGGACTTGTTTGGCAGCCCAAAGGTTTCTGTCATCGTAGCCGACGCTTCTTTGGCGTCCATGTTGGCGTCACATATCCAAAACTCTTCCCTCGACGATCTTCGCCACTTGAACATTTATTGCACGGGCAAACATTCCGACCAGATAATAATGGTTCGATTGCCAGATGGCTTGTTCACCCTCATCACACTCTGTCTCCGACGCATTTGCTTCGGATGGGACTCGGTTCAAACGGCGCCTCGTTTAACCGTATTGGTTTTACACGATATCTATCTGAGTGATGCTCCCGGATGGGAAGATTGGAACACATTTTCCATCTGTGCATTGTGTTGTAAATGCGTGGGTTTGATACTGGGTCACCCTAGCAGGATATTAACCTTATTGAGCGAACAATGGCAAATTATGTTGATTGTTGAGTTGGTGGTTCCCATTGTTCTGATTCCGATTTAATAGGCCATCGGGCGCGGTAAGCCTCGATTTATCTCCCTCATCCGTGTGACATGCACCCTTGTATAATGTCTGCGAGCAACAGTGCTTGCGCTCTTGCAACCGACCTAATCTCGTATGCTCATTACTGTATGTGTTTCTGTGGATTTTACTTTAATAAAGATTGTTGGTGCTTACACTCGAAAATCCATACAGATAGCATGGAATATATTGCGTTGTTCCTGCCTTTGTGCAGTAGTATGCACTCCGCTGCATCTGCCTTTACGGGGCATATAGGCCGTACATCGTGCCTGGGCAATTTTGCTCATGATTTCAACCTGTCTGCATACACGGGTTGGCTATCGTTTTTTGCGTTAGCATGTTGCGTGTGCGGATTTATATTAATCTGGCATCTTGCGCTGCCTCGTACCACTCTCTCAATTACCTGGTCCAATTCGAAGGAGACTGGATTCTATGATCCAAGTCCATCGATCGACCTAGTTAAGTTTGGAGGCGGTGCGAGGCAAACCATACCCGGTCGAGTGCTTTCTCCGCACATGATCAATCCCAATAAAATATCATCTTGGGTCCATATGGACTATACATTTGAATCTCAATGCCGGCCCCACGAGGTGTCATCTATATTAAACCGTCATACAAACTGCCTCGCAGTGGAAATTCCAATCCCAGAGATAATACATTTACTTACCAGAACCGACATTATGGCCTTGGCAAAGTTACATGGCCTGTGGGTACCTGCAAGACTAAATGCGGCGGCTTGTAAAAGCATGCTCAGCACACATTCGTGTCGTGAATGCTCATCTGTCGTCTCTATATTTGGCAGCGTAGATCGACCTGCTTATATCGACCACACAGGTAGACCAAATGATGATAAAGGATTTGTAACTCCTCGGCCTAAAAAGCGCAAAAATATTGTGAAATCTCGTGCTCGGTTGACCTACGAGGCTGCAACTCAATCTAATAAAGTGTACAAGTTGGTCACGCAGAGAAGAAAACGAACTGGTACAATGGCAGATATCAAGTTCCCGCCCAAACCTCTAGGCCGTGCTGGAATTCATCGAATAATATCTAACCATTGCCGAACGATGCGCCCAGGGTCATTTGTTGAATCTGGCTGCGCTGTGTGCGGATGCTTGGTGAAGAGGACTATGCTAACTCCAATCACCAGTTTTCACGGCAGTTTAGCACTCCTGATTAGGCCGGGTGTAACTCGGAAGGAACGATTTTCGGATAACGACCCTGCATCAGCCAGTTGACCAAAATCTTGTCCCCTTTTGGACCTTGTCAGCTTGCCGACAAGCTCACAAGGCGAAAAGGGCTCAAAATTACACTCACAAAATGGGAACAGAAGTAGGGTGAATCCTTTGAATGCCAGGGAACACCTATTTGACTAGCCTAGTGCATACCTGACACGGTTATCTATTCCCAAATTTGAAATAAATGCACTTGTTCAGGGCCGAACTAGCGACCTTGTGAGATTGACCTCTAAGTTTGCGGCCTTTTCACCTTTCGGTCTTTTTGCCCTTGTTTGGCCTTGTTCAAGCTTGAACAAGCATCAAAAGTTTTGTGTCAAAAGTCTGATGTGTGGTCGACCTAGATGGCCCTGTTTTAGCTGAAGGTTGCTCGCGCATCTGCGTAGAATGTGAGACCAGTCTAGATAACGGAGTTATACCCAAGACATCCCTTGTGCGGCATAACTGGATAGGTGCAGTTCCATTGCAGTTGCAAGACTTGACTTATGCCGAGGGAATAATGATAGCAAGGGTGCGACACAACAGATGTGTTATAAGAGTGAACTCTGGCAGGGTTAGAATGAGCGCAAATGCCATAATGTTTTCGCAACCGGTTTTATCCATACTCAACAAGCTGCCGCCTTCCAAATCAGATATGGATGAGATATTGGGCTTTGTCTTCATGGGGTCTTCGGCTCCAACACAAGAAGATTTTGACAGAACACCTATGCTCGTACGAAAGAGCAAGGTGGTTGCGGCTCTTAAATGGCTCAAACTGAACCACGAAGGCTACACTGATTTAGAGATTTCGCAAGAGAATTTGGCCACTTACTCGGAGCGTGACATTCCAGTTGTTGTAGATTTTCGAAGAACCACGGAAGATTCTTTGGAAGGAATACCTGCAGGAGTCATGTCCATCCACGAGGTGGCCAAGGAAGAGGGGACACGAAGTGGGCGGTGTAGTTTTGCAGTACATGGCCTGACTGGTACCGAATACGCGTCGGCGACAATGAAGACCATTAAGGCTGTAGCGCTTCAGCATTTGACACACAAGGGTAAAATGCTGGGGATTGGAAGATCTGAAGTCCCAGTCAGTATGTACGACAATGTGTTTGCATACCCAGGTATGTTCCCGTGGCTTTTCCCCTACGGTAAAGGAGGTATCGGCCATCCTAGCCACAGTAACAGACAAGGCGACTTGACTCGGAAAAAATCGCTTCTCATGTATCACGATAAGAGGTTTCAACTTGATACTTACTTTCCAATGATAGCGTTTAACCATGAGCAGCTTAAAGCTGCATCCACCGGAAGTCTTTTGTTGGCCAAAAGGTCTAAATTTGCGTCTGTTGCTCGGAGGCTTTCTGCTGTTGATCCGAAAGTTGCTGGTAATATTGCCGATCGGCTTGCATCAGGCGATCACGGAAAGCCGAGTAATCCGGCCGAACAGATATGTTTTGACCCCATAAAAGACTTAGATGGTGTGGCGGGTCACGTCAAAGGTTCAATTACTTCCAAAAAGTACATGCGCAACGAAATATGGTCAACTATCGCATTCTTCAACGCTCCTACCTGGTTCGTTACACTTTCATGGTCTGATCTGCATCATCCTCTAGCATTATATTACGCCCAGACTGATACGGTATTCCGACCTGAGTAGTGCTGGCAAGGTTCGGTTCGGTTCGAGTTCAGGGCACATTTCCCTGAACGCCGAACTCGAACGCCACGTCCGGTTCAGCCACCCCCTGAACCCCGAACCTGAACGCAGGTTCAGGTTCGGTTCGGCGTTCGAACGGATTCGAACCTGAGCAAAATTCGGTGTTCTCGGGGAAGAAAAAAGTCGTCTATGAAGATAGGTATTGGATGTTTCTTTATGCTTACCATGTCAGCTGCAGTTGAGTTGCCTCCGGAGCCTAAATGGCCCTTAAATCAACAAAATCCCACGGTTGAAAAATTCTGCATTGATAAATTAGACAAGAGGGTCGTGAGATCCATGTGAAATCAAATTCGGGTCAAACCTTGGGGTTAAGAGGCATAAATCCTGCCTAGAGCTACAGAAAGGAAGGTCAGAATTCACCACAAAATTCCCAAAATATGTCAAAATCCACTAGTTTTACCTTCTTTCGGTTCGGGGTTCGGTTCAAGCGGCTTGAGGTGCGAACGCCGAACCTGAACGCGGCGTTCGGTTCAGGGGTTGGCCGAACCCGAACCTGAAAATCGCGTTCGGTTCAGGTTCGGTTCAGGTTCGGACCGATTTTCGAACCGAACCTTGCCAGCACTAGACCTGAGGTTCGGACTTCCAATGAGCGTAGTAAGGTAATGTCACGCAATCCGGTGGCTGCCGCTAGATTTTTCCATTTCATGGTGAACGCGTTCCTTTCTGATGTTCTTGGGTGGGACAGTCAGCAACGAGGCATATTCGGCCATACCAAGGCTTTTTATGCAACGGTAGAACAACAAGGTCGTCTTACTTTACACGTTCATTCTGTTATTTGGGTCGTGAATGCTTTGTCGCCGCAGGAAATCCGCGATAGAATTATGGGACCTAGGTCAAGGTTTCGGAACAGGCTAATAACTTATCTAGAAGACTGCCACCGATCAGAATTTTTTAACGGTACTAAAGATGCAGTTGTGGCCAAGATAAAGGTACTACCTTTGGAACCCGGTGCAGATAGTGACGACGAAATAGATTGGGCGGCCGAATATAGACCTCCCACGCAAACTTTCCCAAAATCTCCCCCTCCTTTGTGCGATTCTAAGGTTTGCACTGCTTTGTGCGCCAAATGCAAGAAAGTGTCCGATTGGATGGAAGGATACCAGCTTGAGGTGGATGATGTATTGGTGCGGTCTAACATACATACACATTATTTGTCGGTGGAGCATTTGAGAGCTGAAGAGGGCAAGACAAAGTGGCGAAATAAAAAGTCGGCAAAGCCCAATACAGAGTTCAAAATTCGGAAAGAACGAAAAGGTTGCCTTACTAAATCCGGGGTTTGTCGTGCAAGGTTTCCCAGGGAAGTGGTAGAGCATTCGGAGGTGGCCGAAGACGGTCATATTGATGTGCGACACATAGAGCCAATGATGAACACCACCAATCCTGTGGTGACGTTTTTGAGTAGGTGCAACACGGATGTCACTAGCTTGTTATCTGGGACTGCAGTAAAGGCTGTAGTATCTTATATATCGGACTACATTTCTAAACTGAGTTTAAAGTCTTACCAGATGTTCGCATCGGTGTACAACGTGTTCGAAAAAAACTCTGAACTTCTAGGTGCCGATGTTCATAATAAGGAAAGCAGCCGGCACCTGATAAGAAAAATGGTAAATTCTATGAGCGCCAAAATGGAAATCGGTAGTCCGATGGCATCTATGTACTTACTAGGAAATCCCGACCATTACACAAGTCACTCGTATGTGACTTTCCCATGGAGGTCCTATGTTCAGTTTGTACGTAGCTTCTGGATGGCCGATTACCGAGATATTGATGCTAATGAGGAAGGGAGGGATGACGATGAGCGAATGCCAATCGGAAAGCAGAACGGAAAATTTGTGCCGAGTTCCGGGGTTGAGGACTACAGGTATCGACCAGTCGCTTATGGAAATGTCTCTCTGTACGAGTGGATTCAGTGCTCTGAAAAGAAGAAACGATCTGCAAAGGAGCGAGCTGAGTTTGAGGAGGAGATAATGTTGGCTAAACATTACCTATCAGATTACCACAAGGCCGCTGTAAAACGCTTCCGTGAGGAGGGCGAACCGATTGCAGAAGAGGACGAGGAATTTCTGGAAGATGACCTAGATTACGAAGATCGTGATCCTTTTGTTATGGGGTCTCATAGTTCTTCTGTTGAAGATGGCGACGACGTATCAGACTGGGAAACCGATGATGAAGACGAAGTTATAATTGAAAAGCAAACCAAGATTGACAAGGCGAAGAAAGTTGTATGGCACCCTTTTATGCCTGACCACGGTTTGTTCCCTTCTCATGCAGTGTCCTGTAACTTCGAGAAATTGACATCTACAATCCCCAACTTCATAGGTGGTGCGCTTCCCAGATCTGATAAAGGTGACCGTGCAGGTTATTGCATGGCTATGTTGACTTTGTTCAAGCCGTGGAGGTCGCCTGTGGATTTGAAAGATGCGATGTTGACGTGGGACCAGGCCTTCTCTGAGGGGCACCGGTTTTTCGCCGTGGCATGGCGTGGCGTGGCGTGCCGCAGTGGCAGTGCTGGCGTGTCCCGACGTGCAAGTGTAGGATTTTTTATGGGATTTCGGGTTTCTTGCGTAAGATGACAGCCAGCAATGTCCTCTACTCCCTGTAGCAAGCTATGTTACCAATACTGCCTTTGTAATCGATTTATCTGTAATCTAGTGTTGTATCGGGGGACACTGAGCAAAGGTCCCAGTACATGGAACCTGGCCAATATGGTTGGATTAGACTTGAGAGCACCTGGGCGGACTGTCGAGAGAGTTTATGGTGCCCAGAAGTGATGTCGTGAACTGGAAACCAATTATTTCATCTGCATTATTGGAATTCCCACGGTTGAGTGATCATGTTATCAAACGTCCGTGTCGTGTTCATGTGTGAACGCGTCCGTAAATATGCATGAGACAAGGGTCGGGTCGGCAGTACAAGGGATAAAACTTTGAATTAAGGTGGACACTACTTTAATTCAACAGGGCTAGATATTGAAATGACACAGATCCGTGGCTTCAGTACGGATACCAATGTTGTGGAATATTAAATATCACCATCCGCCTCGATTTCAACCCAACATTTTCCCGATGAGACGATCCTTCCAACAGGAACAGCAACCACTATTTCTTTTTGCGGGCCCTTGGGTCCGCGTTGGCGAAGTGAGTGAGCTATCGACATTGCCTAAAGCGGCGGTGTTTGCGAGTCCGAGTCTTGCTCGCACCAAAGTTGGCTTTCGTTTCTTAGGGTTGTGAGGTAGATACATGGTGAGAGGATGGTAAATGCCGTTGGCGGCCATGCAATTTGTTGGAAGATTTCAGATTTCTCGAATACAACGCGTGAATCTGTCAACTGGTCAAGTCAGGCAATTTGACTTCAAAAAAATGTAATACACGCATACCGGAGACATGATTACATATATGTGCAGCTGCCTAAGGTTTCTGAACCTGCACTGCAGTGCACGGCAGTGCACGCCACGCACGGCAGAGGTACACGGTGCCGTGAACCACCGTGGCGTGAGCCGTGCACTGCCGTGCACCGCCGTGTACCGACGTGCCAGTGACTGGCTATATTTTTTTTAATCGACTTCAAAGTGTCGAATGAACTTTCTATCTTGATTCTACTGCAGCTTGGTACACATGGGCACAACTGAAATATGTTGGGGATGTCTCTAGCGATGTTGAAAAATCCAAACTAAAATCTGAAAGCACAATAAGGGTCAAGTGAGCTAATCTGATTACCCAAGAATTACTTGCAAATGCACAGTTACCCTTCCCGACACCTGTCTAATACGGCGGTGCCTCAAAGAGTGATATTTATTGTTAGCGAATCTGAAAAAATACCAACACTAGTCAAATTTAGGCTGCACAATGTACAGTTGAGACCAGCAAAGCTATTACTTGTTGGGATAGGTCTCTGGAGCTCAGTGTTGACGGCTGAGAGTCAGTTACAGCATGCATCAACCTCCCGTCGGGACACGCCAACACTGCCACTGCGGCACGGCACGCCACGGCGTGCCACGGCTTTTTCCCGGGGCCCTTCTCTGAGCACCAATTTACTGTCAGACAGAAAGAACTCATCAGAAATTTTGATGTAAGATACGAGTGCAATGATGCCCGCGACGATCATTTCGCCCAGATGAAAAAAAAATTGGCTGAGGCGAAGGCATTGGGTAAGAGTTTGTTTCCATCGGGTTTCATGCCATACAAGGACAAGTTTGCCGATGATCTTAATGATTTTGATTACGGCTCTGACGACGATGAGATGGATGGGGATTTTGACGACGAGCAGAAAGGGCCTAGGACTTTGAAAATGATTGCAGAGGCTAAAGAGATACGGAACATCATGGAGGCTAGCGGATGGTTGGATGCACCGGTGGACGGAGTTGGCGAAATTGATTTGGACCGTGTGTTGCCTGAGTTGAAGTCTAGGATGGAATGGATCAATATAATCAAGCATCAGAGAATGGAACTCACCGCTAACAAATTAGCGAACCTCCCGCCCGCTTCCGAATCTCAGAAGAATAGGCCGATTGTGTCTAACGGCGTCAGTATCCTGCCTTTCGATTATTTTAATCATAGATCAAATATTGACGCCGTAACGAACGCGGACATTGTGTCCTCTGTGATAATGAATTTTGGATTAAACAAAGAGCAGACGAGAGCGTACCGTATGGTAGTTGATCACGCTTCAGGCCCTCAAACTACGCCCCTGAGAATGTATCTGGGTGGGATGGGAGGCACGGGAAAGTCCCAGGTACTCCATGCTATCATCGAGTTCTTTACAAGACGAAACGAGTCTTATCGATACATCGTTCTTGGGCCAACAGGTTCCACTGCTGCACTTCTGAACGGATCTACCTACCACTCTGTTTTCAAGATTCCGAGAGAATCTAAAAGCAGAAACCACGACGATGTGCAAGGCATTCAGAACGAGGGGTCTTCATTGGCTGCGGTGAACGAACGCCTTCAAGGGGTAGATTATGTTTTCCTGGATGAGATTTCAATGGTGTCGTGTAACGATCTTCAGATGATTGCCACTCAAGCAGCTAAGGCGAGAAACGTACATGATGATTCCTTCGGTTCTCTTAGTATGGTTGTCGCTGGAGATTTTGCGCAGCTGCCGCCAATGACAGGCCCTTCACTTTACAGCGGGAATGTTACTTTGCGGGTTTCGGACGCTCTGGACCAACGCAACCAAAATGCTGTGTTGGGAAGAATATTGTGGCACCAGTTTACTACGGTAGTAATTCTGCGCCAAAATATGAGGCAAAAGACGCAGAGCGAAGACGATGACCGATTAAGACTTGCTTTGGAAAACATGAGGTATGGTGCATGCACAGACGACGATATAGAGTTCCTAGAATCCAGGATAGCTGGGTTTCGCCCTGGTAATCCTAAGCTCAACAAAAGATGCATCAGAAATGTTTCCATCATAACCGCGAGAAATAGCCAGAAAGACGCACTAAACAAAATGGGTGCCGAACGTTTTGCAAGCGACACCAATCAGGAATTAATTCATTTCTGCTCCATAGATCGCGTGAGTGCAAGATCTGTAGATAAATCTAAGTGGAGAAATTGTCTTCAGTCTGAAATAAAAAAAATTTCCAGTGGTCTTCAGAAGCGGCTCTGGGATGCCCCGCCTTCCACTACCAATGAGTTCGTACCAGGAAAACTTTCGCTGTGCATAGGTATGCCTGTTATGTTGAGGGCTAACGACGCTACTGAACTTTGTATAACGAAAGGTCAGGAAGGAGTGGTTTGCGGATGGGATGAGTCCGTCGGACCTTTAGATCAGAGAGTATTGGATACCCTGTTCGTCAGACTGGTCAATCCTCCCAGGAATATACAGATTGAAGGCTTGCCTCAGAATGTGATCCCTCTGCCGAGGGTAGTGACACATATGACAATATTGCTTGAAGATGACTCGCTGCTCTCTGTTCTCCGCGAACAGGTAGTTGGACTGTTGAATTTCGGCATGACAGATTATACGTCACAGGGCAAGTCTAGGGCTCAGAACCCAGTTGAATTGGCCAATTGCAAAGACCACAGATCTTACTACGTGGCGTTGTCCAGGGGTTTCACTGCGGCCGGTACGGTTATTGTGCAGGGGTTCAACGCAAAGAAAATAACATGTGGAATCTCTGGCTATTTGAGACAGGAATTTAGGGAGCTGGAGGTATTGGATGAGATTACTCGTCTAAGATATGAAGGGCGCTTACCCACTTCAGTCACTGGTATCTACCGTAGACGGTTGTTGAGATCATATTACGCGTGGAAGACTGATCATCGCGATCCCGCCCATTTCCACCATTCGATGCGATGGGTCCTCGAGTACCTGAACCAATATCGTACAGTGAGTGGAGACCATCCGGTGCTTCTATCTCCAAGCGGAAGAACGCCATATTGGAAAATACCGAAACACCCACTAAACGGCAAAAGTTGAACGCGAGTGAACAGGTGCCAAGTACAATCGGCACAGTGGGTCAACCATTTGTTAATCCGCGGATTGTTCCAGTAGGTTTCGTGTGGGATTCTGTCGATTATAGCTGTGGTTACGACGCAACATTCACTATCTTGGCCAACCTTTGGTTAGAAAACAGGGCTCGTTGGTCTGCCAATTTTACCTTTTTAGGTACCAATCTAGGATCACTAGGTGTCAATTTGCAACGGGTTATAGACAGGTCATTCAGTCTGGAGCAAGCTAGAGATATAATAAGAAGAAAAATGCACTCCACCCATCCTGCGTTGTTCCCGTATGGTCCTAATGGAACGTCCATTGATAGAATTGCTGATAACCTGTTGCCAAGTCATCACTACGGAAATGGAAGGCAACATTGTCCCTTATGTGGATTTTCAGACGGAAAAACTTACAGCATCCTCGAATCCGCGATGTCGGTTACTTTGGATCCATCAATCGAATATCCTCAAGGTGTAACTATTCAAGAGTGGTTGAATTCGGTTGTTTCCAGAGGAAGGGGTTGGTGCCAGAGGTGCAGATTGCGCGGAGTCCGGAGTAAGCTGGTGATGCGGACCAAATTCGATTCGGTCAGTCCGTTGATGATTTTCAGCATTGACCATGCGAGGCTGAAATTCAACGAGTATATAATCTTTGACTGCAACAACTTACCTGTGAGATTGAGACTGAGAGGAATAATTTACGGCGGGCAGGCGCATTTCACCTCGAGATTTGTGGACAAGGAGGGCGTTATGTGGTTTCATGATGGAATAACCACCGCATCCAGATGCCTTGAGGAGGTCGGATACCGATCGATACTAGATTTGCTGTCCTTGCAGAGATGCGGGGATAAACACGCTGTGGCAGTAGTTTATGCGAAGGAATATTGATCATCTTTTCAAGTTTTTGATGCTTTTCGTAATAAGTTGCCCCTATCCGAGCGGTTCATTGATCTAAACCGCACCATTGTTCGCCCTATGGAGATTCGTTTTGCTCTCTTAAAAGGTCTAACTGGTAAATGGGTATGGCATGCCAGCTGTCTTGCTTCCCACCCGCTCGAGGAGCGCTTGCTTCCACTGCACTGGACCAGGTTGTCCCAATCTGCTTCAGTGCTCTAAATGCCATGTCGCTCGATATTGCACAGTTGCTTGCCAGAGGAGCGACTGGCCTGCCCACCGCACTGTCTGCACCGATCGTAACATTGTATTTAGTGACTTCGATGGGAATTCTATCTCAACCGATGTAAAGCCTTTCATCAAATGGTTAACTATCTGGCGATCTCCTATCTTGCGCTGGGCTGTGTTCGCATCTGATCTTGGTCACCAACCTGCTGATTATCTCCAACACCATTGGTGCGTATGTCGTGATGTCTTTATCCAACCCACCTTCAACTTACACTCAAACTTAGCTTCGTCGTGCACATGGAAAAATCGGTACATCGTCAAGATATTTCGGTGGATGATAGAGATATACATGTCAGGACAATGTACAGCGTAAGTTGGTGTATTTTTTAACGACTTGTACTCTACGTCTCAACCTCTTTCGATACAGCCAGTTAAAGCGTGTATGATGCTGGACACTGAAATTCTGGAGACCATTGCCAAGATTCCTGATAAACAGAGTCGAGACCAGATCCATGCGGACTTTGTAACGAACCCTCCCGGTGTCGATACAGTCCGTATTCTAGTCTTGGCTGGCGTTTGTTACAACACCTCGTCTGGTCGACTGAGTCGATTGTTCCCATGCGACTTCGGGAAACTTATAATTCAGCACAACAACCCGCAGGCGAGATCGCTATCCACCCAAATGATGCTAGCGTTCATGGATCTATTCGTCCCTACGGTTACAGAAGGCAATGGTCGGTGTCCCAGCATTATTCATTATCGGTCACGATGTTAACTACTAGTATGCTTGCAGCTCACCTATGCCGCCAACTAGTTTCGGATGCTATGCACGATCTGGAGTAGGATAACTTACTAGTACTTGCGAATTGCATGTGATGTGTACTTAATTTACTAAGTGCCGATACTCGGTATTACGGTTACCCACTGTGGCAGGCTCTCAACGCTGTACTCTTTGAAGGCGCTAAATTACTTATTTCATACACCAAATGGCTTATTCAACCCTCAAGTTCTGTAACGCTCCGTTCCTGGTATGCTGTAACTTCAAAGATGCGTTGAACAACAGGCCGTGTATGCGAAGGAATTTTGATCATCAACAATATTCTGACCGGCAGTCAAATATCCCTATCTATCACAAATTTGCTCGCTCGCGTTGCTTGCACAGGCTCCGGGATATTCCGAAGAAAACATGATGTACCTGTTTATTCCACGAGATTCAGTCGTAGTTTGATCAGAATTTGCTTTTTGGGAATTTGATATGATGTATGTGGGCACGGTGAAAGTGCCGCCCTTGGCGCGCACGTGCCGCCCCTTGATGTGGGGGCGGCACCAACATTGCCGCCCCTCTCCAACGGTTGCCGCCCCCATGGGACGGCAAGAATGTCACGTCACACATATGCTGCCGCCCACGCCCGTCAGTCTGTATTTTTTACTACGCTTCCCCATAGCTCAGACGGTCCGTATTGTATTCAAATTCTCACGGTTTGACTTTCAAGCATGAAAGTTAAAGAATTTGAGTCCTACACAAGATTTTGCCGGAAGTAGAAGTAAGATTACGAGCCCGCTACCACTGTACCCGCCAGCCCGTGTGCTTCTGCGAACACCAGGAGGTGTAGGCTTCGGCACATACTTCCCGCCCTTTTTCTTTGGCTGGGGATCATCATCTTCAGAGTCAGAAGAAAAGATACTTCCCGATGCACGGCGTTTACGGGGCGGCTCGTCATCACTTTCAGAGTCAAGAATGTCCTGCCGAACCGCGATGCTACACCTTCGCGCCTCCAGCCATGGGCCAATCGGGGGCAAATCAGTTGCCGAGGAGATAATCTTCCCGTCGTGTTCGATGCGGATGGCCGGCGCAGACATACCTCCAGCAACCGCACTGCCGACACGATGGTGGAGAACGAGTGCATGCCAGGAGGACATGTCGAAGGAAGTGTGCCTTTCATCAAATTGAAGTTGCCACTGCATGTAGTTGGAACCTCTTCTTTCGCGGCAGGTGGGAACATCGATTGAGCCACGCATTGCATCCAGCGCAGCGAATGACAAAGGCGGGGTAAAGATGATGTGACCGGACTGAATATCGGTGAATGTGGCACCATTCAAATTCCACGGGTCGCCGAGCGAGTGTTGAATGACCAGAATTTGAAGTAGGACTGAACCAGGTCCGAAGATTTTCTTGTTCGCCTCCGGATCCGAACGCAGCAGTTCATGTTGCTTCAGCATGGCCAGGGGGTTGAACAGCATTGCCTCCAGCGCAGGATTTAGGACGAAGGAATGCTGCGACATCCAATCGACGGAACTTTGAGGTTTCCACCGTGTCTCTTGAAAATAATCCCGGAAACTGCGAATGACTGGATTTGAGGGGTTCATCTCTGCCAAAATTCGGGCAATCGCGGGAACAGCAAGATGCAGGAGGTAGAAGAGGTCGGGATGAGAAGGCTCGGCGTTCTCCGAAACGGGTACGAATTTCGTCTCACGGTTCAAACACATCGAAATGCGCAACACGCATTGGTCGTTACATATTTTCATGCACAATATCAGTATAAATTCAAAGGAAGACAGCAATAATTCTCTGCCGCCTCTGCCGCCCTCAGTTCAACGGTGGCACCCCCAATGTGACACAGTGCCGCCCCTGTCACGCAGGAACATTGCCGCCCCCCAAACATCTGCCGCCCTCACTGCCGCCCCCCAGCACTCGGAATGACGCCCCCTGCCGCCCCTGGGGCCGCCCCACGGACGCCCCCTGCCGCCCCCTGTGACGCCCCCTGCCGCCCCTCTGCCGCCCCCACAATGGTAACTTTGCCGCCCCCTCAGCCACTTTGCCGCCCCCAAAGTGCCGCCTAACGAAAAAAAAAAGGTTTTTTTCACAGCACCAAGGCGGCTATATGTATACAATTCGATGAACTACATATGTTACAGTTCTTTTGTATGCAAATTAATGGTCACAGAGCCCCCCAGATGTCTATTCCCACGGTTAATTACTCCCGATGGGAGGCTGCCGCCCCCAGTGCCGCCCTTGCTGCCGCCCCCCTGCCGCCCCCGGGCGGCAAGGGGCGTCAGTGGCGGCAATTTCCCTTTGCCCGATGTATGTGTTTCGCCATCTCTACATTGTTCTTCGCCTAAATACACCGCATTTACTCCACCCCATTGTCTATTTAGTCTCCTCTGCGGCCCATTTGGAATATCTGGCGATCTAGTTCCTTCCGATCTTGATCGACGTGTGGGCTGCCGCCGTTATATTCAGACTGAAGTCGCATGTGGTGTCATCTTCTTGATTCTGCACGACCCTCCTCGACAACCGCGTTGCAGAAACAAGATTTACACCCTAATGTCGGTGTTGGGTATGTTTACAAGCATGCTGACCTTCGTGTACTGAAAACGTATATTCAGACGGTGGACAGGCTGCGTCTGGTAGGAATGCTTTTTTGATTTTTTATTTGTTTATCATGCCACGGTGTGAACTTACCTCGTGTAATATCAGAGGGCGCTAATATGCTGCAGACGACTCAGCATTCGGTTTCCCAGTTGGATTATGGGTTATCGAAGACGTTTTTTCGGGCGGCAAGTGTTAGAACAGTTATTAATTGGATATATTTTAAATATGCTTTTCACAGCGTTCCATATTCTGCCCAGCACTTTATCCACTCTCGCGGATCACTACGCATTTTAAACCTCCTTATCCTTTTGATTTGATTTCCGCCATCGTACTCCTCGCCGTTCAGCTCGACCCCGACATCCTTACCTCCGAGTTCATTCTGATGCGCAACCGGTTTCGCCTCGTTTGCCAGGACCTCACCGACTTTGTGGACAAGCGGCCAATTTTCTGGAGCAGGATTGCGTTAACCGCTCGCTCTCCACTTCCCTTCGTACAACACTGTCTGTCCCGATCAGGCACGTTGCCCATCACAGTATCTTTTCGCGTTCACGACACAAGCCCGAACCCTTGTTATAACGCCGAATGGCAGCCGTGCACCTTCATCGATTATGTTGAGGACGCGTCTTGCTGCCTTGCCGACGAAATGGATCGTTGTGCCCGGTTGTCAGTGGTCGGGGAGGATCACATTTGCGTATCGATTGTGTTTGACACCATCGAATGGGCAGAGCCGAGACTCTTGCAGTCCGTTGATACCGCATTCGATATAAAGCAGTATTCGGATTTCCGCCCTTACTGGATCCAGCATTTTGCCTTCTCTTCTTCCTATCCGCCCATGGGACAGCCTTTTCGACCCTTCACAGAGCTTGTATGGGTTGGCTGCCCAGCAGGAGATACGCTCATCTCTTACCACTCTGGCCTTACATCCACCTCTGACAATACATTCACCTGTTCAATCCGCCAGCCTCGCAATCAACTCCTCTGTTGGGACGACGTAATCACCGTTCTATCTGACTCAAATCATCTGGACGACCTTACTATGGATGGCCTTTCATTCGTCAACCCTACTGGCAAGTCTACCTGGTCCCAGCCGCTTTACTCCATACGCGTGCTCCGTCTCGCGTTTCGTGGCGATCGGACGATGGCCTTTACGATTGCCCGTCTGAATATGCCTGCCTTGGAGGACATCACATTTGTGCTCGAGCATTCGACCGACATCAACGGTCTTTATCTTTGCGGGGCGCTCCTTTGCTCAGTCAGAAAGGTTACCTTTCCCGGCGTGTGCCCACCTGTGCTCGACCTGTTCAGACTTTTCTCTCTGATGCATAAAGTGGCTTTTTTAGATATTCATCAGACTTTTGACAAATCTATTGTGGCATTGTACAACGCCAAACAATGCCGAAAAACGCGACAATCCCCCGCGAAACCGTCACAACGTGGCAACGCGACAATTTTCGGCGAAAATCTGACAACGCCGGAACAAGATCGTCTGATATCACCGGAACGCGGATGGACTGCAAGACGATTTGACCTCCATGAGTACATTACCTACCCTCCAGACCACCGCACAACATACTGGACACATACCTGCTCACACCATCCTACAAGACACAAGTTAATTTTGGTGAACAACGCCGAAACGCGAAAAAACACGTGAAATGCCACAATCAAAATGTCAAATGGCTGATGTTGGTTTGAACGGATATTTGTTACCCGCATTATCGTTCGCTTCGTCGAGGAGTGTGGATCCTTATCCCACGAACTGGCACGCATGCCCTAAACTCAGGCACCTGTGCATTCAAGGAGCGACCATCGCATCGGTCCGCGATCTCATCCGAGTTCGCGCCGATTCTGGTTATACCGAGTTGGACTACGTTGTATTAATACAACCCACGAACGGCCACGACGTTGTAGCGGAGACATGGATCAGGAGCAGAGGTATTATTTTGCAAGTAGAATTCTGACCTTGTATATATTATATTAGCATGCCGATCTCACATAAATCGGATGGAGCAAAGATGTCCGGCTTCCTTGCATGTAATATGGTCGTGATTGTGGTGTTGTTCAAATTTCGAGGACTAGCTTCGTATCTGTCCACTTTTTGTATTAGTACTGTAATCCATGGAAATAACTGTTGCAGTATTGTGAGCGCAGAAGTGACTATGAATAAAAACAAACCAAAAACCCGCCGCGCGCAGCGCCCAAAGACTCGTTCTGCCATGCGAAGCAATGGCCCTAAAACCCAAGTGTTCTGATCGCTGTTCTAACGAGCGTGATTGTGATTGCGATGGGGTGATCGCTGTGGCCACAACGAGCTCAGCCTGATAGTGGTGTGGGCAGAGCCTCTAAGGTTTTATAAAAGATTGGTCTCTAAGGTAGGCCCTTTTTTTAATAAAAGCTCGGACTCTAATTACAGTGTCTTTTATAAAACCCCCCCAGGCTGTGGTGCTATGGGACGACTTTGGGATTCGCTCAGACGTAGTAGTAAGTCTCCCTTCCTCGTTGCTGCGCTCTCTTACACAAGGATGTCAGCCTTTCACGCACTACTTTCCGCGGGCGGACATTCACGAGCTTCTGACGCCGGATCTGCTTCACCAAGTGATAAAGGGGACGTTCAAGGACCATCTTGTGGAGTGGGTTAATCAATACCTTCACGCCACCTACGGCGAAAAGCGGGCGCTCGAAATCATCGCTGATATTGATCACCGGTGTGTAATTTTTCCGCTCATTCTCAATCTCGCTCACATACCGCCAGGATATCAGCTGTTCCTTCCTTCCCGGGACTCCGTCGATTCCCCGATGGCCGTGACTTCTCCCAATGGACCGGGGATGATTCTAAGGCACTTATGAAGGTATGCGACGCTTGACAGATTGCCTTTTATGGTAATGGACTAATCTTTGCAAAGGTCTATCTCGCTGCGATCACTGGCCATGTCCCGCCCGACATGACTAAGTGTATTGCCGCTTTCATGGACTTCTGCTGCCTCGTACGGCAAAACGCCTTCACGGCTACCACAATTGACTCCGTTCGCGAGGCGCTGGGCCGCTTTCACCACTATCGCTAGTCTATTAGTTACCGCGCCTTGATTACCGTTAGGTCGCCTTATTATATAAGCATCCGTTTTGGGACATCACGTGGAACGCTGGGTGCAGAAGTTGACGCGACGTAGGACTTCCTAGGTCACAAAAAGAATAGAGTAAGTACGAATGAGTTGATATAAGTTTGCTAATATGCCTTTGGAGGTTTTCCCGAACATAAGAGCTTGACCAATACAAAATGGCCCAGAATGTGCCCAATTTGGGAAGATGGTAAAAATAAAGACGGAGGGGGCCAAAAAAATGCGGGGACCCTGAAGGAGGCTATTATACTACACTGAGGCAATGCGCTCATCTTTCAGACGGTTCTGGCGCGTCAAAGACACGTCTCAGTGGGATTTGTTTGTGCAAGCATCATCATCAATTTTGATAAGCCGACCTAACGGTAATCAGACCGCGGTAACTAACAGACTATAGAACGAGGTTACGAGTGTCATTGTCTGTCAAGAGAGACTACACTATCGCGACATTTTCATCCAAACCGGTGTCCGTCTCGACATTTCGCTCCCGCGCCAGCATGCCCTCACCCACTACCCCCGCGCCATCGAGCTCTTTGCCTCCCCGAATGGACTCTGTTCTTCAATCACGGAATCTAAGCATATCAAGGCCGTGAAAGAGCCATGGCGCCGCTCGAACCGGTTCAAAGCTCTCAGCCAGATGTTATGCACAGTCCGCCGACTCGACAGCCTTGCCGCCGCACGTACTATCTTCCATGAGCAGGGGATGCTTGCGGGATCGGCCTCAAGCTATGAGGCGATGGTTTTGAGGGGTGAACACCCGCAGCCTCCGGCCGCGGTGGATGAAGACGATGACGATGACGGTGGCCCACACAACGGCCCGAAGTCCTTGACATCTGTCGAGCTGGCTCGCACTACTGGTAGGCGCCCTCGTCATGTATTTATTTTGCACTGACACAAGTCTTTCCTAGAACGCAATTACCCTCGACGTTTAAGCGCGCTGGCAGCGCACATTCACATCCCCGAATTCCCCACCCTCTTCCGGCGCTTTCTCTACGAGCTCGACAATCCCGAATCCGACATCGCTCCCGCCGATATCCCGCTCGACGACTGCCCTCGTTTCGGTGGCCGCATCTATGTTTATCACTCGGCCGTGGCACGCTTCTATGCCCCGAGTGATTTGTGCGGCGCTGGTGGGATGTACCGCGAACGCATTCGATCCAATCCCAATTGGCATGGATCATATGCGCGGCGCGATACGGTTTTTGTCGACACAGATGCCGACCGACCTGGGATGCTCGGCCTATCTATTGGCCGGGTCTTTCTGTTCTTTTCCTTCAACTACCTCGGTGTCGACCGCTCCTGCGCACTTGTTCAATGGATCAGTCCCTACGACGACCACCCGGATCCGGATACCGGCCTTTGGGTAGTTACGCCTGAGACACACGCCAATGGACGAAAACATTTTGCTATCATTGATCTCAGGTGCATCGTGCGCGCTGCCCATCTTCTCCCAGTTTTCAGATCCTCACTATTACCCGAGGAATTTCACTTCTCCCACTCACTCGATGCCTTTCGGGTGTTCTTTGTAAATAAATATGTAGACCACCACGCATTTGAATTTTTGCACTGATTTACTTGTACATTTGGATACATATTAAATTTGGTCTTCTGGTCTTCTGGTCTTTTTCCACTTGTGTTCTTGTGTAAAAGCCTAAAAAGCCTAAAAAGTCGAAAAAGTGCGCAAGAAAATTGTGATCTTGCTGATGACTTGCGCTCACCTGGCGGACCGAGTGTTGTACATGGAGCGTGGATGGGGTCGAAGGGAGGTGGTGACTACGGCGATATGTCCTAGACACCATAGGGCGTCGCGGGATAGGCTGCGGGAAGAGTGCAACACGCGGTGGGGTTTAGCGACTGGAACATGGTTCCATCGCACGATCGCGTTGCAGAACCACAGCAGACTCTGTGGGTGTCGTCAGCCTGTTCAAAGTAGAATAGTGTCATTCTTTGTGCTGGTACTTGTCAAACGCGATGACAAGCTTCTGCAGCACGGGCTCGAGGTACAGCCTGAGCCCTATCCCGGCGTCTTCCTCGAGGGCGGCGAAGGCGCTGCAGCCGGCTCGTTGCACGCACTTGTTGTCGAGGACCTTGCGGAGGAGCTGCGTGGGAGATCGTTAGACAGCGCGAATAATAGAGCGGAAGAATCGGACGCACCCCCTGCATGGTAGGCGCACAAAGTACTGGTTCCTGTGCTCAGGCAGTATAAGTAGTGTTGCCGATGTCCGGTTCGGTCCGGTTTTTAGCCAAAAAAACCGAACCCCGAACCTGACCGACCCCGAACCCCGGGTCCGGTTCGTACAGGTTCAGTTCAGGTTCAGAACCGGTTCGAACCCGAACGAACCTGTAATTTTTTCAGAGTTACTTTTGGGTTGAAGAAACGTTGCAAAAAATTGAACTCACACATTAAATGCATGGTATGTACTTGGAACACACACACACCCTGTTCTAGCGGCTTAAAACGATAATTTGCTGTGTTAATCGGCTTTGCTAATGACATTTTCTCAGCATCTGCGTGCTCCCGAGAGATGATTATGAGCCGGACATGCTAAAGCACTCCGATTTCAACCCCAACATTCTGCATTGGGGGATGAAGTAAGGCTGGGTGAGTTTTAGTACTGGAAATTGGTCAAAAACAACGCTCAATCCACCCCTAAAAGCTTCAGGTTCGAACCGGTTCGCACATGTCCGAACAGGTTCGGGAAAAACCAACATTGGGCGAACCCCGAACCTCAATTGAGGTTCGGTCCGGGTTCGGTTCAGGTTCGGCATCGGTTCTGAACCCGACACCGGCAACACTAAGTATAAGAGCCTGCCTGTGCTTACAGCACAGTATAAGAGCCTGCCTGTGCTTACAGCACAGTATAAGAGCCTGCCTGTGCTTACAGCACAGTATAAGAGCTCGTCTGCGCTTACACAGTGCTATAAGAGTGGCGCCTAACAATAACGGCATATATTTGCCTCGGCTTGTCTTACAAGCCGCTTACAAGAGTCTTATAACGTGAGCCTCTTATAAGCGTGATTTCATTTTTCCGACATACATCAGTAAATGTGCGCATTCGTCTTGGGCATCTTAGATCTTTGAAGGGCATCTTTCAGGATCTTTGTCTTGGAATCAATATCTTGTGTCTTGGCCGGCACATCTTTTGACGTCTTCTGTCTTGGACGCGGAGTCTTGAATCTTTAGGGAACTTCTTGCAAAAAAGCAGTCATCTTCGACATTTCAGGTGTCTTTGGGGGTAAAGGAGATCTTGGGCAATTTAGTACGACGTTCTGGGGTCTCGTCAGTTCATTATTTATTATTTCCGAGCTGACTTTACCTGACCAAATGCGCAGAACAATTTACAAGTCATTTTCTTATATATCCTTATTTGGCCAGAAACGGTGAGTCTTGGAACAAAAAGTGCTTGCTTATACAAGATAGCGACAGTCAAGGACATACAGAAGGTAACTACGCAAACGAAAACTGGTACACTAAAAAGCTATCTCGTGTGAATGATGGTCTGCATATTTATTGATGTAAAAAGCAGCGAAAAGCTCAAGTGAACGGGTATGTTTAAAGTGGCGCGGTACAAGATGGTCGCCGTAGATGGGGATTAAATGTGCTGCACGTAGGATTGCGTCGAGGTGAATGAGGGACATCTCCCGCTTGCCCTCGCGATCCAAATCCGGCTCCACCATCCACATCCCGACGTCCGGGCAGGGCGCATCGCCGATGGGTGAGAACCAAGTGACCAGCGCACAGGGGTATGTGGACCCCCCCGCTGCGATGGAGAGGAAAGCGGTCCACCGGCGGTTCCAGTCGATCCTCATCGATGGACGTAGACAGAGAGGAGATTTCGTCGGACGAGGAAGAACACTTCGTCCTCAAGGCCGACGTTCCCGGTAAGTAATTTATTCATTCGACGACCTATTGTACTGACTATCCTTTTCTTCCAGCTTCCTCCGCCTCCTCTGATTCCTAACGGCCAAAGCGTCACGTATTTACCATGTTTTATCGTTCAGAATCATGATATCATTATTTTTGGCGTGTTATATCCGTGGTGTTTGAGTTCTTTTGTTTGGCTCTTTGAGTTCTTTAAGCAGTCTTTGATAGGGCTCCGAACCGTCCGTTTAACGGGACGGCCGTCAGAAAAACGGCCGTTTTTGCTGACGGGACGGGGCCACCCGGCCGTCAGGGTGGAAGCAGCGAGGCCCCGACGGACGGGTCCCGTCCGTCACACCCGTTACGGCCGTCCGACGGGTGAATATATGCCATATTTAGTAGAATAATTGTTCGAACAGACTCTTTGAGTAAGAACGGGTGCACCTTGTTCAAGACTCGGCGCATCTTGCGGATCTTTGCCAAGACAAGGGGATCTACTTGTTAAAGATGCGACGTCTTGGCCCAAAATCCGTCTTTCACGTCTTTCACGTCTTGCCCAAGACGTGAAAGATGCGAAAGACGAAAGTGCACATTTACTGATGTAGGAGTGCTATCCTGTCGTTTGCTAGCGTAACGGCCTGTATTGGGTTTTAAGCTACTCCCTAGTCGTCGCTCTTCACTTGACTTATTTTAATAAAGTCTATAATGCCCCCGGATAACCCGAATACTACTCGGGATGGAAAATCGCCTCTTAGGTAACTCCTGGGCGTGGCTGTACCACGTCTTGACCGCATCGGATCAAGCAGGATCAGAGTGGTGACATCACTGCCACGCGGTGGGTGCGTGCACACACTCATTTCGAAGTCCGCTGGCAGCTGGCTTCTCTTTCGCCTCCACTCCCCCGCCTTGAAGCGAGTGCCGTTTCTTTCTTTCTATGTGAGAGTTGCTAACGGATGCAGCAGCAGTATTGTCACACATGTCGTTCGACACCGACGCTTCATGGCCAGTTGGCTTGCTTAGGATCTTTGATATTGCGCGCACCAGCCACGGCTCGTTCGAGAACCGCTACTACGGTGCATATACAAAAATGCTCACGTACTGTTTTGGCGAAGGCTTCGACTTCGTCGTCGCTCCTCAAGCGCCGCCGACCGATAAGAGTCGCGACACGGTGGATTTCATCGTTTATTTCATCGTGTTCGACGTCGCACAGCAGCGCCCCGTTTTCCTCGTCGAGGTCAAGGACGACGCGCATAACCTCATCCCCACCAAACGCAAAGCAGCCGACGAGCAGATGCGCGAGCGATATGACGAACTTCTCCGCGACTGCCCCATTCCCTTGCTATACGGCCTTAGCGTCCTAGGCACCGGTATGCGAGTTTACTGCGGCAATAAGGCCCGCAAGGCCGTGACACCGCCATTCGTTGAAACCAATCGACACTTCGTTTTGCCTGACGATTATCTCCAGGACGAATGGAGTGTCGACATCTTGTCTCCCGGAGGCTTTTCGAAGATGAAGCAGATCGTAGCCTATATCAAGGATGAAAGCGCAAAACTCTAGTCAGGGTGAGTGCTCTTTTTCCCCTTGGATCCGTCGCTAAAACCGAGGTTACAGGAGCAGCTAATTCCACTTTGACTCGACTTATTTTCCCGCGCATATCGAATGATTTTATGACTGTACCAATCTTTCCGAGTGACCGGCTTTCAGACTGTTAATAAACCAGCGAGGTTGAAACGTGATATGATCCCACTCTTATGCCATACGGCTGAAAGGAAACCAAAATTTGACACATTTTTTCTGCACTTTGTGGGTATTCTCAACACTTTATAACGCAAGGCTTTCTTGAAACGGAGCCTCCCTTATGCGTGCGGCACATTGGCCAAATTTTCAGTCCAGTGTTACGCGGCAAGTTCCAGCCATGCAGATCGCTACAGTACGCTGTGCGTCGTTATAAGACACGAGCGGTGGCTCGGCTGTTTTGTTGCCTCGCATCCCCTTCGTTTCTGCAGCGAGTTTCCTGAGCTTTGTTTGTCACCCAACAACTTTGAAGTGTGTTCCCATGTCCAAAGTTTATTGGAAGGAGAAGTGATACGACGGCGATTGTATGAACGCCGAATCTTTGTCTGGACAGCAGCATGTTGGTTGCATCACACATGGATGTGTTTACCGTGAGAGACCCAGTCTACAGAAGCACGCAGCATGATGGCATTCATCAGCGGAGATGGCCGCGTCTAAAGGCTTCAGCTGAGGTATCCGAGATGAAGAATTCCCAATGTGCAATGTTGGTAGTCGTCAAACGTCACGGTGAATGCTTGGAGTAAAATCGGATTCCAGGGGTAGGGAGATTTTTCGGAGGCCTCTGCGC
This sequence comes from Mycena alexandri, assembly GCA_029233265.1. NCBI lineage: Eukaryota > Fungi > Basidiomycota > Agaricomycetes > Agaricales > Mycenaceae > Mycena > Mycena alexandri. The sequence continues at coordinate 112,217 of JARJCM010000200.1, forward strand.
CCACCCGATACGGAGATAGCGGCTCCGCCGCTTTCAATTTCATTTCTGGCACGGCAATGCGAGAAGCGTCGAGTCTTGAGTGAAACGGAAGGGGAGTGACGGAGAGGTGGTGGGGATCGAGGGAGTGCGGAGTTTGTTTGGACGGTACCGGCAGTACAGAGGGAGTACCGCGGGGAAGGAGCCTGAAGGGAGAAATGTGGCGAAGGAATAACTTGAGGCGTGGACGAGCCAGCAGCACAAAGCACGGAGAGCAATTCGTGATTGCCAGGAGAGCGTCGGTGCGGTGAGCGTGGGGCACGAAAACGAGGATTAAAAAGATATGAAGGCAGGAATGAAAGACCATGAATGCCCAGGGCAACGTCGGAAATGAAAGGAAAGGAATGCGGCGAGTCGGGGGAGCAGGGCGTACAGCAGTGCAAGTAAGGACAAGCGGGCAAGAAGGCACCGAAAAGACCCCATGCACATAGCAGAGATGGTACGAGTCCTAAAGAAAGGCACGGGAACACCCGCAAAGAGGAGCGAGACACCCGCAATCATTGCACAGGAGGGGTGGGAGTGACGAAGAAAACTAGACGCACGCTGCTGCAGCTCATCCTGCACAAGCACCAGCTTGACCGACCTGCAGCGCCAAGACAGAGTAATATGCCCGCCGGTGGAAAGTTCACTGGCGGCCACCAATGGCTGCTGGTGTACCCTGGTGGACACTGGTGGACATCAAGAGACATTGATGCCCACGGGCCGGCAAGATACGACGTTAGTTCGTGGCAATCTCCGTCGGCTGCCGTTGGCCTTCTCCACAGACCTAAAAGACATCAAATAAAAAACTGGGGGGGGGGCGAGTCTTAAATTGCTATTTACTGGTCGGGTATTGCTTGGTATTGCCTGAAACTTGGACTGTGGGTCCTGGGTATGTCTTGACCCACCTCACACAATACCCGATCGGGAAACCTTGGGAAACTTCTGTATTTAATTTTATAAATAGAGTGAGGACAGGTTAAAACTGCAATATGCTGGTTGAGTATTGCTCGGTGTCACATGAAATCTCGTGTGTAGGATCAATACTGTACTATTTCGACCGTAGATTCAAGTCACGGGTCACAGCGGTGGGTGAATTGAAGCTATTTAATGGAGGTCACAGGTCACTGGGGAGCTTCCATTAGTGACCCTTTTACCCCGCCCAGGGTGCAAAATCTCAAAATTTCCTCCAATGTTAAAAATGGCTCACCCATCGTGAATCCCTGCAGGGTTCTCTCTCCTTTGCACACTTGCTAGTTCAAGTTTGAGCCCTCCCAGGCCTACTGTGGGTGTATTGGTTGAATCTACGCTGCGTTCAACATTCAATCAGTTGAATGTTTTGAATGATAAAAATTGTGGTCACAGGTCCCAGCCCACTTTGAATCTGTTGAAAGTTGAATCTAATAGGTCACAGGTCACAAGGCCTGAATCTACGGTCGAAATGGTACAGTATTTTAAAACTTTCAACCCACCAAATCCGATGTCTTTTGGTCTCAGTTAACGGGTGCGTGGTGAAATGGCTAGCGTGGCTTCGTCCGGGTGTCGTTGAAAAAAAAATGGGTCGAGCGCAGTTTGCAACAACCCCGCCGTGCCAAGAACTATGGATTGAATTGCAGATGACAGCGTCGAGTGAGACGGGGCAATAGCAGATTCCTTACACTGTGAGAGTCCGGAACAACAGGGGCACCGTTCACGAGTAATCACCCTCACCCAGTAATTGAAGAAACTGGGCCCAGCGCAAGGTAGTAAATCAAATGTGAACCCTGTAGCGTACCGCCGTGGGCAGCAAACGGCCGAGTTTTGATCGCATTGGGAGGATTTCAACGGTCAAAATGCAGGGCTTACCGCAAAAAAAGGCGAAGAAGCGGTTCATGTGGTCTCCGCGGTTCCTCCAGGAGAGAAAACGAAATTAAACCACCAGCAATATTTGGGAGGTGTCAAATCGCGTACGGTGTAGCCCCACGTGTATGCGGAATGCCGACACCAGTCAAGAAATTGCCTGTAGAACTGGTCCCCTCAGTAATCCAACGATTCATTTGAAAGTAAAAGCCGCGCGCACCACCATAAACAACGCGTCGTGTGTCCACCCCTAAGTCCCGGATACCTGCAAATGAGGAATGACTGGTAACCTGTGAGCGACGTCAAGCGATGGAAATTGAACGGACTCGGATTAGGCCCGCCCGTTCGGAGGGAATGCGTAGAAAGAAAAAGAAACGACTCCCGTATCCGACTTGCGGCCCTCGCGTTGCACGGAACAGAACATCCACCCACACCTGCAACCTGCGTGCTTCCCGAAAGATAACACTGGAGGCCACGTTCATTGCGGAAAGCTCCGTCGCACTTCTTCAGCATCTTCAAAGACGGGACGGGGAACGTGACGGGAACATACCTAGGGCACATCCAGACCGCTACCATCATTCCCTGTGATGTTGTTGGAACGAACACTCGCCATCGTGAAGACGCGCACGGCAGCAAAAAGTGCCGCGGTCGACTGAGCTTCGCCGCGCAGGAACAGCTGGCAATGGATGTCGGTTGACGGGCCAAAACGCGGAGTAGAGGCACACCTCCGATTTAACACGGCGTGGCGAATACTGCAAGCCTTTCGATTTATTACTCCGCGACCTACCGCGTGGATGAACAGACGATTGATAGAACTGTGGAGGGAGAGGATACGCACGCTATGAAGGTGAGATATCAGAAGTAACTCAGCGACGGAAGGCACCACATGGCGTCTAATACAGAGGGGGAGTGATGCACAGTTGACGCGCGTAGAAGGAAATAACGATATATGTATGTGTGGAAATTGCGTAGAATCCCCGCCGTGCGTATCGAGACAAGCAGGCGATGAGGCGTCGAGTGACGCAGTACGGACCGTGCTCGAATGCGGCAGCGGCGTGTGGACAGGGCGCGGGAGGAGAAACTTGCGCAGACGATGTTGAATTGAAGGAGTCCCTCGGACATAGCACTTCCCCGAGTGCCAAGAACAACGAAGGAAAAAAGAGAAAGAAAATTGGCACGGCGAAGGAGAAGGAAAACGGCCACCAGAATGAAAAAAAACTGTGTTCTCTCCGCACTGTGTGTATGCCCACACAGGTCGCGACGGGTAGCACGAATACGCATCGGGGTGGTTTCACCGCGCGCGATCGTACTCGTTAACACCTCGCGTTTGTTCGCTGCAGACTCGTGTATCAGTGAAGAAATAAAGAACAAGATCGTGCAGGTACGGACAGCCGAGCGAGGCCGTGGCTCGAGAAGGTGGATTGAAATCGAGATCATAGCGCCGCTGCGGTAAATGCCGTTAATCCTTAGTGCACAGATGTTTCCTACTCGCCACGACGAACGTTTGAAAAGACAACATTAGCCTACGCACCATCTCCGGCGGCATGTGCGTCCGCGTCCATTAATTCTTGGCGCCGATTAAATTGCAGGCACACCAGCCGCAAACATCGTGGACGCCGCTCTATCCGCGTGCAGATACGAGTTCGAAGCGCTAGGGAAATCCTAAGTCAAGGGGAAAGAATGCCGTGACGCACCCTTTCAGCGGCGAGTTTGAACCCTTTACTGGCAGGGGTACACTGAGTGGAATTTACATTCGTTGCACAGGAGGGAGGGGGACAACTACATTTAACGGTATCTGCGGAAGACTGCCCGTTAGCTCACTTTAGCAAGTGGGACATCAAACTATCGGGTGGGAGGTACATCAAAACAACAGCGGAAGGAGGAAACAGGGAGTAGCCAGGGCCGAGGGGAAGACGGTAAGAGGGATCTCCAGAAGCAGATACAGAGGAGAAAGAGTTAAGGAAAATTAGTACACCACTCACCGACAGCCGTCGTTCCACCAAATGTCGTGTTGTTCCTTTCGCGAAGCCCCATAGACATTTATTCCGTGGCTCGCGCAGGCAGGCGACGCACGGAGATGAAGTCGGTCGGTGCCCGTGGGATCTAGCGTGAAGCGTCAACGACACGGTTGGCAATTATTGTCGAAGCTTCGAGGTATGCGGGGCGATGTGAGTGTCGGGGAGGATCGTTGAAGAAGAAGAAGTGAAACTCAGCAATCAGGGCTAGTACTTGCTGAGATCCGGAGTGTCTGAGTAAATTGTCAATCTTGCGTTCCGACGAAGAGACCTATTTCGCAGAAAATCGTCAGCCCGGAGGTTTGCAAAATAGACGGCACGTCCCATATGTAGCGCGCGCGCGATCCGCGAACAATGCTGAATCATACGCACGACGGCATGGCCCATTTCCTTTAACACTACTCAGAGTATTTGATATCCTTGCAGTTGCGCGTCGATTTGAGTTTCGCCCGACGCCGCGACGACATGCATGTCGAGACGAGCACGCGGTGGATACGTCAAATGACGAACCACGGACCGTATTCGACTGCGGCAGCAGCGCGCTGGGGAAGGGGGAAAGGACTATATTGAAATCGTCGTGGAATTAATATCGTTCCGCGAGGGGAAACGCGAGGGGTCGGCGGTGGAGGAACTTGAAGATGGGGAGGAAGGCGGGAAGGATTGAGCAGAGGGAGGAAATCGCGTGGGAGCACGATTAAGATGTAGGTACGCACCATACTACGAAACCAATATTGATACTAGTACTATTCCACCAAAATCTATCCTTCGTGGCGGCGGGTTCTCGGCGATTCAAGTGGGCGCTACGGATGGAAGGGGCGTTGGGTCCACGGGGTTCGCGGGCAAAGGGACGGGCGCCGTTGGGTGCAACGGGCAGCGGTGGCGGCGGGGATAACAGTGACTGCGGGCGTCAATACCGTCAGGAGACTGGCGGCGGGGACGTGAGGGACGCGAGGGTTGGTACTGGGCCCAGGTCGGAGACTGCCAGCGATAGTAACGGGAGGATTGGTGTCGTCGAGGTCGTCCTGACGGCGACGTTCAGGAGGGCCGTGGGCCGTGGGTGGGCAGGTGGGTGTCGTGTGCGACAGGGAGGGAGTGGGCGAGCGAAGGGCAAGCTGGATGCCAAATTAAGAGGGAGGTGTGGTCGGTGCGGCCGAGGTGCGGGCAGGGTGCGATGATGCGGATGCGGCGAGGTGCGGTCGTCGTGGTCGTTTGGGAAGAGAAGGAAAACGGGCCGTCTGATCCGAACACTGCCACGATTCTCCTTCCTTCTTCCCACCACGATGTGTTGCGAAAGCGGCGTGCTAGTGTCCTCAATTCGGGCAGCACCCGTTTGCAAACTGGCGCGGTCAACTTGAAATACCCTACCTTCGCACAGTCTGTACGCCTAGCCGTTAACCCACACACCCTTTGAGTAAATCGACTAACGTCTAAATTGCTTCCCAATCTCCGTCGCATGTGGTGGATATGGGAAGGAACATAGGTGTGTCTTGTTTCTTCGGCCTTTCCGTGCAGCTCTGGCGATACCGCCCCGCCTTTTGCGCGCGCCCAACCCTTTTATGTACTGAGATCTCTTCGCTCTTCCGGCCTCACTCCTGAGAACACGACGAGTAGCAACGCACAGAGGTGTTCGCAAATTCGATGCATAGTTCTTGGTGTGTGAATCTTCTCTCTCTACCTCTCCGTGCTCCGTTCCTGGGGATGCTGCCGCGTGTGCCGTTCCATGTCCCGACAATCCACCGCGGTGGCGTCTTTTTCCCTGACCCGCTCCCGCGCTCCACTCGACCGCCCCGCTGGCGGCCTGTTCATGACGGCCACGCTACACAATTCATGTCTCGCCCCCCTTGCCTTTCCTTATTTCGCTTCTCCCCCGGTTACACCGTGTACTGCCACCGGCTTCAAGTGCTCCGCATCCTCGAATCGACGGCCCCCCATACATTGGTTAGATCGTCCACGTCCTGCCCAAAGTCTGCTGCACCCCACGCCCAAACACTCACCCTCGTCGCCCACCGCATCGCGACGGCTTCCCCACAGGACCTGCCATCCTCGTCGCGCCGGGCGTAGTATGGGCAGTCGGATACCGAGTCCCTCTCGCCCTTTGAATCCAAATGGAAGGACCCGCGGGAACGTGAGAGCCGGGGATGCGTCGGGCGGCAGGGAACGAAACGGGATAGTGATAGCAGGAAGGAGGGAGGAAGGAAGGACCGCGCCCGCGCATGTTGCGCCGGCTGCCGAGTCACCGCACAACTAGGGAAGGGGAGCAAGAGCACCCACAAGGTGCGCGCGCCTTACCCGCCTCGCTCTCGATCTCTTCGCGTGCCACGGTGGCACGGCGTTGCTAGGCGTCGGAGTAGGGCCGTGGGCGCCGTCCTGCAAAATGGCGCGGGCATCGAAGGTGGCGTGTACTTGGGCGCGGGGAACGCGGAGCACGGTGACCAAGGAGCCGGCAGATGCCGCTCAGTTTTGCTGTACAGTCGCTGCAGGAGGACGAGCTCGAGGTGTGTTTATGCTCCACTACCCTCGCGTTGGTAACCAATACTAAGGGGCCTTTCTCTTGTAGGGCTTTCACGCGCCGCCCGCGCGAATCGAATGCGCATCTCCGCGCATCTCCGCGCCTTCGCACATCCAGAAAGCGCGCCCCACGCTTCGAAGACGCACCCGCGCACAGTGGGCCAACTCTTTCGGCGCGCGCTCCAGCATCTGCAGCCTTTCGCGCCCTTCCTCCTCGTTCCCACTCCCTCCCTCCCCATCCCCACTTTATGGTTGAATGGATCCATTTCGTTTTCGGCTGAATTTCTTTTTTCGAACACACGACTTCCTGGAGTCGATTTTTCCGCGCGTCCGACGTCCTTCTCGCCCGCGTGCGTGTGTGTCTCTGCGGGTGTGTTTCCATCTTCCACTCTGACGAACGCCGATCGAGAAATTGTATTCACAGATCGACGTTTCCGATAGCGGAGGATGAGGGACCTTTGCGCAGCGGCGGATTTGCTGGGACGGCACCGAGGGGGAGGGAATGGAGGACATTGCCGACGTTGGTCGGGCGCTGAGGTTTACGACGCAGACCGCGTACGAGGTCGGTGGTGGCGAAGGATATTCGTGATTGGAGGTGCGTATAGCCAGTCGTCTTTCTTCTTAAATTTAACCTCCTCTCCTTCCTTGCCTTTCTTTTCCATCCCCTGTTCCATTCTTCATTCCTTTCACATATACTTCTCTTCCCTTGAACATTCCGCCTTGTCATTGCACCGGTGATTTACTGAGTTGCATAAACGTCCGCGTACTGCACGATCCCCGCGTTGCGCACCCTCCAGCTCGGCGCGGAAGACACGTGCGTCTCCCGTGTGCGTCTCCACGCCAACGAACGACTCCGCGTCGATTGCGCTGCGTTTACGCTACTGCCAGACCTCGCAGCTGAATGTGAGGAGGAGTAAAGTGAGGATGAAGGTGACGGTAGCCCAGTAGCAGCGGAGCTCCGCGGCAGCTTACTGCGGGTGGATCGACGCAGGGGTAGTAGCAAAACAAGACGAACGATCCGAAGCCGGTGAGGATGTCGCCGGCGCTTGAGTGCGTGTTCTTGTCACTTTATCCACTTGAATTGGATTCTCATCGTTCTTCTCCTCTTGTGTTCCTCTCAGCGCTCCCCAGCTTCGAGGCATTGAATGCTCTCCTTTATTTTGGCGCCCAATGCCCGTCCGATGTCGATGATTTACTGATTGAGAACGCCCAGCTCGCCAACGTTTTTCAATGCGCGGTTCCGTTCCGAAGCAGCTCCCGGCAGTCTGAGCAGACCGCTCACGTCACCTTCCCAGAACTTCAGCTCCTCCTTGAGCTTGACGGACGCCACCTCTGGACTTTGTCGGGGGTGTTATCCGTGCCGTCACCAGTACCGCGCCAATTATCTGCATCGCTGCAGGCAGTGGCAAGCTTCTTGCCCGCAGCGGCAAGCTTGTCAGTAGCTGTACATGCTCCCCTTTCGCTCCCAGATGTTCATGCGCTGACGCAATACCTGACGGTATTAAGATGAATCCTAACCACCCAGAGGGTGGTCGTTAGGATCGATCCTAACCACCCCCTTCCAGGGTGGATTTCTACATCGTTCACCGCTGACTGCGGTATATAAACCCATTCACCATCAACTGACTCCGTCCGCCCATCCCATCCTATCCTATCTGATCCTATCCCAACTCAAATATCAAGAGATGGCTTCTCGCCCAGCCCATTCAACCCCGAGCTTCCGCTGCCCTATATACAAAATCCATGTTCGCAATTCGTCGCGTTCGCCAATCCTATCCTATGGCACATGGTCGTTTCAATTTATCCTATCTTAGGATACATTCTATCCTATCCTATGGCGACACTTGGTTAGCGCAGGTCAATAGTTTTTTGTATTGAGCACCCACTGGAGATCCTTCTCGTCCCCTTGGCGCTCGGTCAATACATTCCGATTCTGCAAATTAAGATTAGATAGATCGACGATCAAACTGAGCCGTGCAAGGGCGGATCACTCACTCGCTTTGCAAATTTGCCGATTGGGCAGGCTAGCCACGATAAAAACGAGCGCGCGCTGCCTGGAAGTGGTCGGCCGGGTACATACCCTGGAATCAACATAAATTCATTTAATTTCATCTTTCGTTGACTTATCGCTGACCTGGTAGACATATATGATTCCCGACTCGACCTCGGCATGCGACAATGTTTCCGTATGTCTACCCCTCAAAACTCTGTCCATCAAATGCTGAAATCTCCGCTTTAGTGCGAAATCATTCGTCCACAGTCGGAGTTCAAGCGCTGTTCAGGCTGCTTAACACTCAATTATTGTTCAGCCAAATGCCAGCTGTTTCATTGGCGGGAGGGTGACATCGCAGTTCTTGTAAATCTCTATTAGTATTGGAACTAGGGCGAAGTGAGTGTTCAACGCTGTAAATGATCAATGTATACTCAGCTCTGTTCCTTGAAAGATGACACAACGGAACTCAACTGGAAGGATCGAGCATTTCTCCGGGCCATAGTGCAGAACGACTATGAAAGATTCAAGCGTCAAATCATTACTGACCAGGTCAACTACTTACGGGCGACACCTGGAGTTCGTGCCTGCAACTCACAGCGCATTTCAACTACCTGTCCCAATCCACCGATCCCCCGTCGGGCCTCTCCATCGGGACGCTCGCTGACTTGGCCGCGACTGTACCAGTTTGGAAGGATTACATCTCGCGAGCCAGAAGGAGCGACGGACGCATGCGAATCCATGTCATGCATGTCCTCGATGGTGCCCACAGCACCTGTTGGCTTTTCCCTCTGCGGTCCGCGACGGGGGATCTGGCTAGGGAGATCGAGCGGCTGGCCGCGGAGGAGAAGGGCAGCGAAATCGACCAGGAAGCTGTTCGATGTTTGGTGAAGAGAAATGTCAAAGAAATTCATCTAGCATCGAGGAATTAAGTATGTTTTGCACCAGTACATCTTGTAACGCTGGCATTCTTAAAGAGAAGACAGCATGAATCGGTCTAGAAAATACAAAACTCCCCTTTAACTACTCCGGATCGATCGATCCTTTATTTGAGTGATGTTCACCGCGGTTACGGATCGAGATCTTGTAACGCTAGGGGTACTCGTGAGTTTGTACGTGAGGTTTGAATCTTCGCTGCGCCAAATCAAGATTCGTCGGCAAACGGCGCAAGTTGAAAAATTCACCGACTTCACAAGCTCCTTGGAAATACTTGGTGTCTTGTCAATAATAAAGAGAGACACACCTTGATTGCCATATATTCTCCCAGGGGGTGAGAATAAAACCCCGCGGGCGTGGTCACGGTGGTGGCCAATCTGGTGGATAAATCCCCTTTGATGAACTCAACCACAATCCCACTCTCCTTCGGCGCCAGGTTCTTCCTCAAGCACTGCCTTTCATTCCGACCGAGAATAACGACGCGACTGCACCCGATCTTTGGCAGGAGACGCGCTACTCCCGCGCCGATACCGAACGTCCCACCGACTATGACTGCGGTGACCGGTCTTGTTTTGTCCGACTTGACTGCCAGACGGTCCTGAGGCCTGCGGCGGCGATGGGGGGCATAATGGACTACGGCAGACGCGATCTTTTGGAGGGCTTCGCGTGAGGGGAGCTTTTTAGTGAGGGACGGAAGAGCTACCGGCGCCGAAGACGCATGTCGTTGTCGCCGTCTGGGACGAGGAGAGACTGAGCGTGACTGACGAATGGTGATGTGAATCTGATGGTCGGATACGTTTCCGGTTTGGCGTAAGCATGCTGACCACCCCCCGGATGGTTTTCCGCAGTGTTCGCCCAAGGGTCCAAGGCCTTGAGACCCCAAGGCCTTGACTAGGCCTTGGCCAAGGGCTTGGGAAAATCTCGGTGGATATCCAGACCTTGGTTAAGGCCTTGGTTGTGTCATTATATATACTTCTCATGGCCAGGAAACCTGTCTGTATTGCCCCTGCGGCCTTTTTGACCTCGAATTTCGAGATTTTTGTGTGCCTGGGAGTTCACATATACCCTCTGGTCGCTCATGGGGATTTGGATCATCTGGTAAGTCTTATAACTTCTCAATTGGGTCGGAGCAGAGGCCACCCTTTTTCCTTGCTTTGTCCTATAAATTCCTATGTTTTAAATTTCTTTTGGGCTACTGCTAAATGTGTGGGAACTTTTTACCAAGGCCTTGGAGGTGCCCTTGACTCAAGGCCTTGGGCTTAACAAGGCCTTGGTATCCACCAAACCCGACCCCAAGGCCTTGAGGACGATCACTGGTTTTCCGAACCACGGTGATCAGTTAGAGCCCAAATTCTCCCAAATTGGGGAGAAGATAGGAATCATATAAATTTAAAAGCCTCGAGTCGATTTCCAAGAAAAACCAACACCCAGCAATGGCGTCCCCAACAGTTGTACTCGTCACCGGAGCCAACAATGGCATTGGCTACGAAACGGTGAAGGCGCTGTTGCAATCTGACAAGGCGTACCACGTTTTGCTAGGCAGTCGTTCTCTCGACAAGGGGAATAGTGCGGTCGAGACCCTCCGCGAAGAGTGCCCAGCGGTGACCAACACGGTCGAAGTAGTAGAGCTCGACCTCACCAGCGACGAGTCGATCGAGCGCGTGTTCGCGCAAATCAAGGCCAGTCCTGGGCGTCTTGATACGCTCATCAATAACGCCGGTACGAACTTCACCTTGTCGTTTCTTCTTGACCCAAGCTGAACGGTCCTCAGGCGCGACCTTCGACATCGAATTCCTCGCTGGGAAAGTCTCTCTCCGCGAGTGTTTCATCAAGTCGTACGACGTCAACCTCGCGGGCACGCACGTCCTTACCTGGACACTCGTCCCGCTCCTCCTCCAGTCGGCCGACCCGCGCCTCATCTTCGTCACCGGGCTGTCGAACCTCGGCAAAGCCAGCGAGGCGTACTTCCCCACGCCGCCGCAGGCCGCCGGATGGCCCAAGAAGATCGACTTCGAGACGATTGGATATCGGTGCAGCAAGGTCGCGCTAAACATGTTGATGCTAGATTGGAATCATAAGCTCAAGGCGGATGGGGTGAAGGTTTGGGCACTGGGTCCTGGGTTCCTCGCTACGGGCTTGGGAGGTATACGGGACAAAGTGGTAAAGATGGGTGGCGGGCATCCGAGCATCGGAGGGCAGCTCATCAGGACCGTTGTAGAGGGGGAAAGGGATGCAGATGTAGGCAAGATCGTTGGAAAAGAGGGGCTTATTCCGTTTTGACTTGATAACTGTTTCGTGTCTTGTAAATTCGTAACAAATAGGTCTTGTCTACAGTGAAGAGCCGGCTGCATTGAACTTTAACTTGATTGATAACCATTGAAGGGGACTGATTTAACAAGAAACTTTGCGAGAAATCAGAATCAGCTCGGCGAGAGATTTGAGCGCCAGAAAAATCGATGATCAGAGTCGAGAGCAAGAGACAGATGGTTGTCATTGTTTGGTCGATGGAACAGTTTCAGCACCGTCACATCCCCTGTGGACCAGACAAAGTCCATGCAAAGGAAGAGAAGTCATGGCAGTGCCAAGGCGGTGCTCGAAGTCGGATCAGGCGGCCCGTGTTCCTTCGTTTGCCGTCGCACAACAGTTCTTCCAACAACCACGTACGCATCGCACCCGCCTTCTTTTGCGAACGTCCCCGTTTTCTTTACCGCCGGAGCTGCACGGACTCCCGGGATCGGCCCTATTTACTCCCCTCCGGTCGACTCCGTGTTCTGTGGTTCTTAAAAAACTTAACGATTTGTTAATATTCTGGTGCCTTTGACTTCCTTCGTGCGTGTAAATGTCTACAAAGTCCTCCGTTCCTGGCGATGGGAATCTTGCCTTTGGTGTCTCTACATCTGCCGCGTGCCAAGCTCACCACATGGAAGTACAAGAGCTGCCTTTCCCCCGGTCGCAGGATCCAGCACGCTGTTCAACATCCCACATGAAATGAAATCCTTCTGCACTCGTCTTCTGCTGGAAACCCACATTTGCCGACAACGTTTCAATTTTGCAAAGGGAGGAGAGAAAGAATGGAAGTGAAATTATAAATGTACGCCAAGAATAATTCCCCCTTGCTTCCTCCCACGACGTCACGACGCCGTCGTGCTCCAACATCGCCTGTGGTCCCGATTCAGCGTTCGCCAGCCGTCCGTTCAAATTCTACTTTCCAGTAGCGGCAATCTCGACGGGCATTTCGGCGGCCGGCCCGACTTCGGATTAATTACCCACATTAAAATGCCCCGTGGTCTGTGCAATTGCTTATCATTTCTTCCTGACGACTCAGAAGTAAATCATAGGTCAAAGCAAAGGAGCTCGGATCGTTGTTCCGTCATTGGATCAATCGGCCCGTCCTGCTTCTTTCGCGCCACCACCATCGCGTTTGAGCCGACCGTACGTGCGCGGCGTTACTTTCTGTGTTAGAGACATTCAGGCCAAGGTGCGTGTCTTTGCTCCTAGTTTGGCCTGCTGCTGATGTCCTTCGCGCCGTTAAACTTTCAAAGGTTCCACAACTAGTCCAGCTCCGACTCCTGCCTCTGGATGGACAGCGTTTGGCACCTTCGCGCTGCCCTTGCTATTCTTGAATTTAATGCCTGCCCACTTGCTCTTCCAAATACAAACTCTACACCTCGACGGTGGGCCAAAATTTGCGCCTGGCAGGACAATTTCGACATCCCACTCTTCATGCTCCAACGCATAATCTCCTTGGCGCTGCCGCTCTGGACCCTCGTTGCGTTTTTCCACTGCGGTCCGTAACCCAGGTATTCCTCTCGATCGATGCGTCCTCATCAACCCCAGTAAAGTTGAGATCCAGGCATGTCCAATCGTACCGCTTACTCCCCGCCTAACCCTCTTTCGCAGTTCGCTCGAAGGAAGAGTACCTTCAGCTGCACTGGCCCGAGGTCTCCGCGCGAACTCAATCCAGCGCACGCGTGCGTCACCGTCCGATATCTACCTGTCCTCTCCATGCTGAGGAGATAGTTCGCGTGCATGGCGCCCCCATATGTATCGTTCATCCGTCTCCCGGCGCCTACACCTGTTCCGTTCCATTACTGGCTGGCGCAACTGCTCTGCTGTGAGAATTAAGTGCGTTCTCCCGTATTCTATTTGTTTTCCACCCGCGTCTCGACTCGCAGGATAGATACGCGCGCGCGGGGCCGATAGATCGTCGGAACACCCAGGAAGATATGCCATACATGTACGCGGACGCCGACACTTGCGCTCCTCCGGGCTCTGTCTGCGTTCCGTCTTGTGTCACCGACGCCTTCTCCAAACTCTGACGCCCATTCCCAATGACCCACCCAAGCAACTTGATCTTGCTCTTCCGCAAGGGGTACATTATCACAAATTCTCACTCACCTCCTCATTCGACGGATCGCGCGGGGCGGATATATCCTCGGGCCACGACCGCCAGCCGATATACAAAATACACGTACGCCTGCCCTGGGTACTCCGACTCGGTTACCCTCGACCTGGTGTTGGCATGATGCCGTATCGTGTCGCGCTGTCGTGTCCTGGGCGCAAATGTCTTGACGGCTTTCTCAAAGGGGCCTCTTTCGTCCCACCATTCAATTAGGCGAACGTTAACCCTCAAATAACGCTAGACGACGCAATCCAAGCGACATTAGTTCCATCCCCTTGTCCGGCAGCGTCTTCGTCCCCGGCTAAAACGCGCGTTCCTCTGGTGCACGTCGTCGCGCAACAGCAATCTCCGTCAGTACTTCGTCGGCGCGCGTCCCGCTCTCTCGAGCCTTTTGCCAATCGCCTTCATCCCTTCCTGCTGGTTCTCTGCCCTGTCCATAGGTTTGAGATCTCGACCGTCTTGAAAAATCGTTAACCTAACCCTCTGGGAAGAAGATTCAAACCCCGTCTTTTCCAGTGACAATCCCGGATCCAGCCTTATTTGGAGGTTGAATTCACCGCCGCTCTGTTTATGTCTCCGGATTCACACTAATGCGAGTGTAATGTCCAAGACTCCTTTGAATAGCCTTGCGACGTCGGCGCCGGCGCCGCGCGCCGTGCTTAGGGCGCTTCCCGAGCGCCGTACATTCACAAGATCCTACTAATTTGGGACAGACGCAGTCATATCGTACGTGTACCCTGCTTCTCGACCTACCCGTACCAGTATCAACATGGTATTCATCCGCCGCGTTGAATGCCGCCGCTATAGCCTAACCGGACCCCGCCGCCCAACTCACCGGCAATCCGGAGTAAGGGATAACGATGCAGACACGCTGTTTTATCTACTCTTCCATGATCTCGTGCTTTACTGACCATTTCACGGGCCTCACTGGAGTCCAGGTGAGAGCCAGCTGAACTCTGAGCGCTGCAGGCCACGTCTCTCGTCCGAATTCATTCACTGGATTACCAGGACATCCTCGTAGTTGATTTTCATACTGACCTGCTCCACAGGTCGTTGCCTTCCGAACTATAACTGGTGTACGCGTCACAGGGTATGCAACTTCCATCTACTTGTGGTGCGAGGTTGCACCACTGTTACTTACTTCAGCAGAGAAATGTAAACCTCCCAAACTGCACCGGTATGCCACGATGTGCGGCCGATTTCTTCGTACGTCCCAGGTGGTTCGAATTCCGTTGCAACATGCTCGGTACGCCTCCAAAAAAAATCACTTGCTTGCTTATAATCGTGCTCCCCCCGATCTCGTCCTTCTACTTTAAGTGGTCGCCCCTCCCACCCTTAATTGTATTGTGTATTGATTCGCCCTGCAGCAGTAAACTTAAGGTACCTTCCCTAGATTGACTGTAATCGTTAAAATCCACCCCGCAAACTAAGGTTCGATAGCGCCACGAATTTCGGTGAAAATTCTATCCATTACTTCAACCTATTCAACAAATCGTAAGCCATTTGCTGTATCCATGGCACCGCTGACACCACTTCGTCCACTCCTCTTCCAGGTCATTTGTGTCCTCGTCTTCTAACTCGTGCTCAAAGTGGTTCACCAATGCCACGGGAATCGGACGGAACATCTAAATCATGTGTGTCAACATCATACAAGCTGCGAAAGTGAGAATGCCGTGTCACCTTCAGGCACTGAACAAGATTGTAAAAATCATCGATCGTCCCCGGCATTCGCTCCGGTGCTGCCATGAATTCCAATAGATCATCCAGAAGCCCTGGTGGAGGACAGGCTCGTAGAAAGAATCCCCACTGAGTTGGCACTATTGCGCTGAACTGCCAGCTTCAGCCCGCAACCTCGTGGTACCTGGAAAGAACTCACGAAAACGCCCACCCACTCATCTGACCTCTAATCACGGCGCGTATGTACCACAAGCAAGCCTTCGCCAGGTCCGCCATGACAGAACCTGCATGAAATATTGCCAATCCTTTTTCGTCCACAATCCAAGTTCGATGCTTCGCCGGCCGTGTTATATCGATGTCTCGTCCTAAAGTTCCGCGCAAGGAACCAAAAACTCCCGTAAGTTCATCCCATGAAAGTCCTAAGAGAAAACGGGTCCTTAAGAGAAAATCTCCTGCCCCACTTCTTGTGCCAATGGCGGTGACTTTGCAGGCATATATAATTCTCAGCATGTCCCTGTCCAACGTCGCCAGCGAAACAATGGGGGCGCAATCGGCGGAGAGTTTTTCGTCTTCTTCAAGCGAAAACCACTGTCCAAAGTCGTTTTGAGCAGCCCGCTTGTAGGCCCTTATCCGCCACTCATGGTTTTCCTTCCACCACAGATAGTCACAGAGAGTCATGAGGGCATGGTCCTCCCAAGTGGCAATCAACTTTCAGGCGATGGGGTAAATGTCTGTCTCAAAGTGAGTGCATAACCAGACTTGAGAAAGTGGAAAACTACCTTCAACCAGGACAAGAAGGTCGTGACCGGTCCCCTGCGACCGCTGTAGCCATGGAACACGACATCAGGGTTTATAGACTGCGAGGGGTTGAAGATCCGGCGATGGCTCTGCAGAGGCAATGTGCTTTAAAGCGGTGCCCGCTAGGTCCCTGCCCAAAATGTCAGGTAGCTCATGTTGCGTCCAAACACATAGTTTTCCTACAATATGTGCTCAAAATTGTAGGACAGTATTTTGAGGAGTTGAAACGCCAGATCTGTGCAGCACCGAGCACCGCCAATGTGGAAGGCACTGGATCGCGAGGGATCATCAAGGAAATCCAAAATGATGCATGATGCGCCGAAATATCGTCCCAATCGTCCTTTGGAATCCGAATGACGGAATGCAGACCCCTGAGAATGAGATAAAGCTCGCCGATTTGAAGCTCCAAAAGTCGACAAATGTCGCTCAAAGACAGCCGATCTTTGATAAACACGAGGATTTGGAGGAGCCGAGGATGAAAATCCTCAGGCACACCAGCAAGGATTTGGAGGTACAATTGATCAAGAGGATTGAGTGGTGATCCCGACATACTGTGCTTGATACCCAGAATAACGTCCAGACGCTCCGGCGGCTGAAATCGTTTGTCGTCGATGAATTCGATAACGGTGGCTGCGTAGATGAAGTAGCCAGAGGAATTCCACAGAATTTTTTCAAAAGTTTTTGCCTCCGGCCAGGGAAATGGAACCGCCATCATTGTCTGATGCTTGCGGTGAATTCGGTTGAATTCGATCGCCAAATACTTGCGAACGTCTTCGAACGACTGGCGAATGTTTATTGCGCGATGGTTCTCAGCCAAGCATGGTTCAGCCAACGTCTCGCGAATGTGAGGTTCGGGCCGGCTGGCGACGAGGAAGAGAATCGGAAGGTTTTCTTCGGAAAGCGCACCCCCGATGGCCCGCAAGATTGCCTGTTGAACATGTTCCCCGTCGCATTCATCGAGGCCGTCAATAGCGATCGGCACCGGGTGAGTTAGCCGGGCTTTTCGACACGGATTCAGGATCAACTCCTCCAGCTGGGTGGAGAGCGACCGATCGACGATGGCGGGGTCGTTCTCGATTGTGCGCGATATGTGCTGCTTCAACTCGGGAAGAAGAAAAGCCAGTTGGTATGCGATGGTGGGGAATAGTTTCTTCGCGTTGCCGCGAGATGAGTGGCCACGCTTAAAGAAGAAGCTGCCCCCGAGGCGGCCTTCCTCCTTCAGTTTTTGGCAAACTGACTGCGCTACCGCAGACTTCCCCGAGCCAGCCGGACCGTGAAGCCACAGGAGGTGACTCCTTGGTTGCTGGTCTGATGGTTTTTGCCAGTCATGGAATGGCCCGATTGCAGGTTGTGTGCCCATTCCGACAGAACCTCGAGCAGCCACGTCCGCGTTTCGGGATGACATTGTGGCTGGGGATATCTTTCTGCGGCATCGTGAAAGGCATCACCGGCTATATGGCGCGGTGAAGTATATGCAAACCTGTGGCCCGAATTATATAATTTATTATTCAACTAAGAAGACTCACCGGCTTTGCCGTGGTGTTGAATGCGATTCACACTTCCCCCAATGAATGTTCCGCCGGTGATGTTCATCGTAGGTGGGTGATCCGAGGGACAGCTGTCTTGTTCTGGATTCTGGGCCAATGGACCCGACGCGAGAATGAGGGGCAGAGGACGCCAATCGGTCGCCGGACCGCTTGCACCGCCAGCGGGATCAAAGGCTCGCGCCCAATCTTTGTTGCTCTGCGTTGGTGGTGGAGCTGAGGTCGAGGATTGTGGTCATGGGAAGGACCGTAGAGATGAGACGTGGGGGTAGCGCTTGAGTCCTGGATGTCGGTATTATCTGAACGCGCTATGATCCGCCGGCGTTGAGAAGTATCTGAGGACAATTCAATGATAGGCATATTCCATACGAGAGGGCCGTAGACACACCGTGCGGAAGTGCGCTGGAATTTATAGGATCCTGGCCATCAGGAGTAGTAGAGAAATATGACGTTGGGGTAGAGCCCGTGTCGGTATCATTTGGACGCGCGGGAACTCGCCGGCGTTGAGAAGTATCTGGATAGAATTACAGTTGTCTTCCACGCGAGAGGGCTGCATACGTACCGTACGAAAGCGCCCTGCGACCTCCCCCTCTCTCCGTCCTCTCTACACCGCCGAGTAAACGACCTGAGCTCGGCCCTACGCCAAAGTCAAGTCCTGATAACGTGTCAGGTACATTGGGAGCGGCCTGCTGATTTTCGAGATTGAAATCCCCCCCGACGTTGATAAACTGGCCACCGGTAATCTGGAAGTTTGAGCTATTGGGGAACATGGGCGGGGAGGTGGGTGGTGGCCAGGGCGAGAGATAGATAAGGTGGTGAGAGGCTGTTCGACGTGTGCATTCTTCACGTCCAGTGCACAGCACTAATAATATCAAGAGTGTGGTGGGCACCCGATGCTGTTAAACTCGTGATCCGACTTTATTCCAAGGAAGCGTTGGTCACGTACGGCACACCTGGAATCGCAAGGGTACTGCATTCAGTTGAATTTGGTATACACAGCTGTTATCCGCGTGGTTCAGGTTCCGTATGTTCTCAGAGGAATTTTATCACTGAATAGATAAGTGATCTGGGTATCGACAACCGAAGCTGAGAAACGGACCTTCGAAACGTTCCGATGAGCGGGCGTAATTTTCCGTGGAAAGAAACGGGTGTTCAGGTGCAACGGCGCCGACTTGTCGAAAAGCGGTGTTGTATATAGCCTAGCCTGCCCTGCGCAACGTCTCTAAAAAGGCAGCTAAAATATCGACTGGGAGGTAGGATGACTGGCCGAGGGCAGCGGCGCAGGAATCCGGAGGATTCGGGCTCTGTGGACTATCAGACAGATATTGGGGCATCGTTGGATGTCTATACCGCCGCAGAATTAACGAGGTAAATGTCCAGAACCGCAAGCCACGTTAGGGACAAAGGAACATGGCTTCGAGCCGCAAAAGGCACACATGGTCGTGGTCGTGGTCGGCGAGAATAAAATCACAGAAACGAGCGCAAATCAAATCCAGGACCGCGCCGCGAAGAAAAGTGATGTGATCGTCGTACATGAAGTCGCAAAATCGCAATGATCCACCATGGGATCTGGATGTAGATCGGGAGAACGCATTTGTTGACATAGAATGTATTGAAAACAGGTTGGCGCGCGTGGATAAGTATATATGTATATCTGTGCAGAAGACTGTCCATTAGAATGAGCTTTACGTAGGTCGAAAGAGGAGAAGAACCGAAGGAGACAAGTCTGGAAGAAGACGGGAAGAAGGAGCCACGCCAGGTGGTGTACGGGGGCGGGGAGACGAAACATGAGGAAACGCGACTCACCGACATTAATCTCGTGTTCCGTCCCAAAAGTTCCTGGAGCCGTAAGTGTCGAGTCGGTGTTGATGTAAAATGCAGCAGTACATCGCGCACAAACCCGTCCACGCCACCCACAAATCAAGAAGTGTCAGCGTCTCATATGCAGCTTGATAGAAAATAAGATCTGGAGTGCACCACGGTTTCAGTCCTCCAACGCGCCCACCTCTGAGTAAAATCTGCGGCATCCTGCATCGGATTGGTTTTCCCTCCCATCACCGGGGCGAGGTGCAACGGATAAATTTGGAAACACCCGGAGCCTCCGGACCTGGAGCTTGAGGTGCGCCGGGAAATGAACAGGCATTAGTGAGGCGTTGTAGCACGCGCGCGCGGAAGTCAATGGCCCATGTTAACGATGAGTCAACTTCGAGAACAGGAACGTTTCAAACCGCATATGATTATCCTACATCCGGCCGTTGTACATCCCTCCTGGATCTTTAGCAACGATAGAAATCCATCGCGCACGTTCAATGGTCAAGGGAGTAAATTCGCGAGCTTAAGGCCCTGCTCGGGCCATCCGGTTCATGGAGCCGCCCCACTGTAAACAGGCCGTATGGTTACACAACCGTTGCGTGATCGGCTGGTTTTTCAGTGGGGCGGCTCCACGAAGCGGAGCACCCGAGCAGGCCCTAAGGTTCGAGTGCTGGAAGTCGTACAAGGCCCCAGTGGCCGAGTGGAGACGGTGGGCTGCTTGACTCATGAGACGCGTCGTGGTGGTGGGAAGGAAGGAAGCTTTCGGATCGTTGTTGCGTCATCGGATCAATCGGCCCGTCCTCCTTCATTCGTGCCACCATCTGCGTTTCAAGTTCTGCGCTAACTTAAGTATGGGTGAGTCTGAGTCCCATGCCGGATTCTGCAAGTGCTAGTGCTAGTGACCACCGACACCCTTGACTGGCGGCGCGAACATCCCATGTTATCTCTTTGGGACCTGTCGCTGCTCCTCCCGTTGCTCCTCCCGTTCTATTCCCTCCCATACGCTGCCTATTGTCCTCGCAGTCACTGACGCCTCCCCTCCCACTGTCAGCGCGCCTACCCCCGCGGCCGTCTCCATCCCGACATCCCATTTGCCACATCGCCGCCACCTGCGCCCACTGCCTCCGCCCAGCAATTTGCTGGGCGCCACATCCCGTCCACACATCTTACGCCCACTGAACCGCCCTCTCGCTCCGCCGCCCACTATGCTCCCAGCGAGTGCTGCATCGACCGACAGAGGGGCTGCTGGGATGGAAGGGCAATCTCAATGGCTTTGGTTATCCGGTGCGTTGTCTTCCTCCCTCCGCGCGGTCCTCCCTCTTTGTCCCAAGACTCTCCCCTCCACTTATTCCCCCCCCCCCCGCTTCCTTCTCCGTCAACGACCCAAGACGCTACGTCGCCCGTGCGCGCGACATTTCCATATCGTCCCCGCGCTATCACTTTCTCCCTCCCCCGCGTGCTGCTGTCACTGGAGTCGGGCACGGTCTGTGGCGCGTCATTCGACACGTTCATCGCTTGCTCGTCTCGACATACACAGCATTGCGTGTTCGCTTACCCTCCATACACCACTCCTTAATTCCCCCGCCCTCGCGCGCACTTCACCCGTAGTGCCTCATTCGGCGTTACTCAGTTCCTGTACGTCGCCCGTCGATTTTTTGTGACCATGCCCTCACACCCATTCGTATTTACAGCTCAACCTTGTCCCCGGCGACCTCTGGTCAACCGCGCCAACAACACCAACGATCTGGCCTTTATTCGGTCGAAAGAAGAAGAAGAGCTTGGACAAGCTGTTTCCTGTGAGTAATTTTTTCATCTGGCGTTTTCGGCGGCATGGTTTTGGTTTGTATGTGTCGAGCTGCGTTGCTGTCCCGCAGCATACTTGATTCTTCACTTGCGCGGCGTCGCGTGCTTTAGCCGGCGTTTGTCCCTTCCCACTTTTTCCTCCGATCATACGCACCGACGAGGTAGACTCTCAAACTGCAGACTCCCTCTTCATCCCTCCGTTTCCCAGACATTGTGGCCTTGCGACGCCGGTGAGGAGTCCTTCAATGGATGAAAACCCCTTGGGACTTCGCATCGCCTTTAAATATTATACTCCACGCATCCGCAAACGTCCTATGCTGGTGATAACAATTAACTTCCTGTGTACGTCTCATGATTCTGTCTTACTCTTTCTGTAGATATCCAGCATAGCATTTACGGTATCGCGGCACACGCTGGAAGATTTGGAAACCCGAGTGGGTTTGCTTATTTATTTGAGGAGAACTCCAGGTGCTCACGACGTCGGACAGCGATGAAGGGTATACACCTGAATATTCACGGCAGCAAAACGAAAGACATGTCTCTAAAGCACCGCCGTGTGTCGTTTTCGTTCACGTTCTCCGCATACGATGCTGAAAGCACGACATGGCGACGGACCCGGGTGCGCGCGCGCCAGTTGTTGCGCTGGTCGCGCAGAGATAGGAAGGGTGACATTTCCATTTCTCATCCATATCACACTCATTTCTTACGCCTAGTCGTACCATTGCACGCCAAGAGCCGTCCCGATCGCGCAGGCCGTCCACCTCGCGTCTGCCAATATCAGCTCCCGGAGTCCCTCGGTCGAATTCTCGGCTCGCCCCATGCACGCCGCAATGTCGCGCGCAGCTTGCTGGGCCAGCGGAGACTGACACCGTGGATGCTTGTCTCCCTCACACATTCACTTCACAAGCGTGCGCAGGCCGGGTGCGGGGCCGAGTTTCGCGGTTGGTGGCGGATCTGACGGCGCGCACCAGGCGACCGTGTGGGTGGATTCTGTCTTTCCCTTCACCGTCGACTTACTTGATTGAGATAGATACTTGTACATATTCCGAGTCGGCCGGCTGGTTGTCCCGCATTGTAGCACTGGTGCTTAACTTCGAAACGTTCATTCATCGATCGGGCGAGCGCCAACTGTCCAATGCCAGGTATGATCTCTTTACAGGGTACGGGTACGGGTACGGGTACGGGTAGCTCTCTCCATGGAGTTATCCCATTCGCACTTCGTTCCCCGCCTTCGCTGACCCGGTACCCGGGCACTGTGCGGACTTACCTTGCCGTCATTACAGCTCCAGGACGTGGATCGTGGACACTGCTCCCAGCGCGTGCGCCGATTCTAATTACTTGGCGCTGACGCGAAAGATTCGTGTACGTTCTCCCAAATTCGTTTCTATATCCTCACTCACCTCTCCATTCGACAAATACCCACGATGATCGTTGAACCACCCCCCACGACGTACGACCAGCAGTCAGAAGGCTCGTGCGCGCGCAGCGTAGTGCTCTTATCTCGGTGAACGTTGCCGTATCATCGGCGCAGATTTTCTGGCACTCTCTATCCTCCCACGCCGGCCTGCCAGAAACACTTTCTTGTTCCCGTTGCGTCCCAACGAAGGTTCGTCCAACAAACGGGGTGGAACTTCCTCTTCACTATTGGTGCCCAGTCTACCCCAGTTCCAACTGTTATCCTCTAGGGCCGCCGTGCGTATATTCACCGCATATGTATGTGACATTTTTGGAAAGCTAAATCCAGCTCCGACAGTCGGTATCGTGGAAAGGCGACCAGTTTTCATTCTACGCTGCTGCTATGCGTCCCACCGCTCGGTTACAGCGCCTCTCACGAGTCGGCGGAACAATTTGGGAGCGCGGAACGCGAATCATATCGTGCGTGTTCCTTCCGTCTAGCCCTCCCCGCACTGGTATTAACATGGATTGAACGCTGCAGGTCAGCAGCCTCTAGTCGAGGTCGATCAATACTTCGCGCGGCACCAATGGCCCGTGCTTTACTGAATGTCGTGCCGCGCAGACTCGGGTCGGAGAGCTGTCCCAACTCCGTGCTACGAGGGTGATATTCACGGCAGCTTACATCGATTGCCATTCGTTTACCTCACGTGCTGATCTCCTTCCAGACCGCTCCATCCCCGACTATCCCTGGTCCTTGCCGAGTTTACGTCTCCACGCGGGCACCCTTCAATCGGCGATCGCCTTCCCTCCAAGCCGCGCTGGCGCCGTGTCAAATTCAGTGCGCTCTCATCTGTCTCGTCTTGGCATGTCAATCAACTTCCCATTCCTCAGTTCCCTCGTCGTCATTCACTGTCCAGCGCCGGCGCGTGCCTCTTTCAGAGAGTCCGCGGACCCCACTCCATTGGGCATATGTCGTGTGTTCGCAACAATCCGACTAAATTGTTGTTTCTTCGCCGGCTTGCTCTAGCTGACTTGACTCTGGTGCCGCGACATAAGTCTTCCTCGCTTTGCGGAGAACCACATCTGACTTCTGTTGTTTTGTTACTCAAAAATTCATACCCCGGGGGCCACGGACTCGAGCTTGAACCCATATCGCTGCGTCTCCCCGCGAATTCCACGGTATCAAGGTTTAACATTCTTACGCATCACCTTCGACTAATCTTGGATTCTTCCCCGGCGTCCATCCTTCCAAAAACGGCCATCAAATATATTTCACAGACGCACCGATGTGCAACAACCGGTGCGATCCAGAATAATTGCATATTGTCGCTGGATTGCGAGCTATTGATGGCAATATCTGTAGCCGCTTTCCACGCGGAATTTCCTGCAGGCTTTTTAATTTCTACCGCACCCCGCAGATCTTCGTTAATCATTGGCTCGTTGGACAGCAGGAAAGCGGCCAAACGAAAAATGTTTTTACCCGCAGCCACGCACCCAGTCGAACGGGCCTCTCCCCTGGCTTGGTGATTTCTGGCGAACACAGTGTGCTCCAGGTGCGGTATTCCTTGGGTCAATTCCATTGTTTTTGTGTACACTTGTGTACACAATTGACCCTCACTTCACAGTGGGCTAGTACTCTGTCCTATACGACAGCCCCCCCTGTCGTAGATATCATCTACCTAGTGCAATGGGGGAGGGTTCCCGGAATAGTATGGCTAGCTTGAGTATCTTAAATGGCCTTGGAATCTGTTATAATGCATTATCTGCCTTGTGTCGTTTGTGAAATGTGCGGATGTTGCGAACATTGTCAAAGGGCGCATGCTTGCCATAACACAATATATTGTATGTCACAACTATTGTGAAGATTTCGAGAGTTGCGCACTTTGTAATGACGTTGCAACGCGTTGTAACAAATCCCCGGATTTCCTGATGACTAGGTAGGCGTGGTATCGACACACTGACTAATCAAATTAAATTAATCGAGCAGGACTTGGCCTCGGACATCTCGAGCATCTGCTCCATGTCAGATTTCTCGTCGCACTTCGAGTCCAGGTAAGTTTCTCTCATCGTCGGAGCTCTATGATACGGCTAAAAAGGTCGGAACCAAAATTTTCTCAGGAATCCAAGGAGTTCATTCACATGTACATCAGCCATTTGACATTTTGATTGTGGCATTTCACGTGTTTTTTTCGCGTTTCGGCGTTGTTCACCAAAATTAACTTGTGTCTTGTAGGATGGTGTGAGCAGGTATGTGTCCAGTATGCTGTGCGGTGGTCTGGAGGGTAGGTAATGTACTCATGGAGGTCAAATCGTCTTGCAGTCCATCCGCGTTCCGGTGATATCAGACGATCTTGTTCCGGCGTTGTCAGATTTTCGCCGAAAATTGTCGCGTTGCCACGTTGTGACGGTTTCGCGGGGGATTGTCGCGTTTTTCGGCATTGTTTGGCGTTGTACAATGCCACAATAGATTTGTCAAAAGTCTGATGTACAGGGGGATTCCAAAAAATTGTTTAACCCTCCGGTCTCTGTATACATCCCTATCTAATTACTGTACCTACTCCGACGAGGCCTCAATGGCGCCACAGCGACTCGAGGGTGATGCCAGCAGAGCCGCGGCAATCGGGAGTAATCACAACAAAGCGGCAGGTGATCGCGGCCCCAATGCCGTGATGCCGAGAGGGCCATGCACTACATAGTTCAAGAGGTTACATACACCGGTAAGCTACTGGCCTTTTTATGCTCCCGTTTTCACAATCAACGAGTCAATGGGTACTGGGGTGCGGAGAGGGGGAGGGCCAGGGGAGGGAGGACGGCGGACTGAACAACTAACAAAGTCTTTTTAAATCCCCTGTGCGTGTCGGATATTCTGAAATGTGTCGGCTTTCCCACCTCGGGTTTCCTGACATCGTGACGGGATTTTTGATTGAATGTGTCGGATTTGCTGATTGAGATTTCACGCCTTTGGGACTGGTTCGAGTCTACCCCTCGGAGCTCCAGTTAACCCAAGAAACGCCAGCACAAACACAGCACGAATCCCGCCGAAGGGACTCGGCGAAGTAGAGCGACCGAAGTTCTGTAGAAATCTTCATGTTCACCGGGCCGAAAGACCGCGTTGAGTCACAGATGAGGGCGTCGAGCGAGAAGACGAAGAGCTGCCTCCTCGCACGGTGAGAGTCAAGAACAAAGGGCGGTTAACGCGCAATCACCCACGAGGTGATTGATGGAAATGGAACCACAAATAACTCACCGTCGGAGCTCCCAGGAGCAGAATCGCGGGAGTAGTTGATATATTTTGAGGTCGCAGAGGAAGGCAAATCTCAAGAGGGCACACGGCGTGATTATCGAATAGAATAAAATAGTGAACATCGGGACGGTAACTGAAAGCCCAGTTGCGGTCGAGGCACCCTTGATCCAAACCCGATGTATCGATGGTAACGCTGAGCCAAGAACAAAGCTACGGGAGGGATAAATGTAAGAGAATCGCGCGGAGAGATTAATTGACTTGTAACGCACCTTCATACCAAACTCCGGACGTTGTGCCAAGGGCGACATCCTCGGCACCCATTCAGCCGCGTCACGGACCGCGCGCATGGGTACGAAGGACAAAGTCCATCAAGCTCAATGCAGCGGCAAGATCTGGTACACCGCGTGGCTGTACGCCGCGAAACAGTGAAATGGTGAGTCTGCATAAAGGAGGCATCCACGTGAATGGAATCATACAAAAAAAAAACCTGGCGCACCGATGGAAAAACTACAGGGCGAGCGACGGTTACCGAGTTTACCGTTGCGGAAGCGCGACGCGTGGAAATTCACCTATCAAGGCCAGCGAGAAAAAGGAGCAAACCCAAGTAGGTAAACGAGATCCCGGGACGTCCGCCTGCGTACGCAAAGATGTGTTTCGGCGCCTACAGGAAAGGTTGTCAGCAAAAGTACGGGACAGAGCTGTGGGCCAACGCACAGAAATACAGCCAGCGGCGGTAAAACAAACGTACGGGATCCACGTCTTCGAAGTAGAAATGCTCGGCACCTAAAAGGGTCGAATATGGGAGAGAGGGCGGAAGGGGTGACGCGGCTCAAGGGATTAAGGCTGCTTCAAGAGAACCATCCGCTGTCATCAAGTCAACGAGATGCTGAACCCGGCGCGGGGAGAGGTGTGGGAGAGTGACCGCACGGAAGAGGAACGCCCATCATCCCCAGCACACGGGCGGTATGCCCACGACGAGCGAGACTAGTTTGATTTACAGATGCAGGCCAATCATCTCCGCGAGTGGCCTGCGGAAGAGGTTATATCCAGGCAATGGGAAAAGAGTTCTGTAACGCACCATTGAAGGTTTGCAGCCCCCGCGCTCGAGGCCACGTGTATGCTATTCTTTCTCCAGCGTCGCTCGAACGAATCCCCAAGAAAATGACCACAGAGGAGAACAAACGCGCCAAATACTCAATAAACACGCCCAATTTGCAGAACCGCGCCCGAAGGAGTCTGTAATTTCAGATAGACCTACCGCACAGAATATTTAAATGAACTACGCTGGGGGGATTCCAGCGGTGAGGAGGCCAGAGCCCGGATATTTATTATCCCGGGGTAAACAGCCAGTAAGTATTTCGCCAGGAACCAAGATGTCGAGGATATACTAGTAGAACGGCAGGCGCCGAAACACCGAGTCTTTAGTGCAGAAATTAAAGAGTTTAATCCAGTTCACCGCGCCTGCAGACTCGGGAAACGCGCTGAGAAAACAAAGGAGTGATAGAGATTTGCGATGGGTGGCCGCATTCCAGCGGTCGACGTGTGGGCGAAGCGTGCGACATAGAGGGTGAACAGAGTAATGGGCCAGGAGGTGCGTCCGCGTTTTGTTCGTGAGGGAATCGGCGTGAGGCGACGATGTGGTGGTGGGAAGGAAGGAAGAGGACGGGCCGTGCGATCCGAGCACTGCCACGATCTCTGTTCTCTCCCACCACTATCATCTCGGAGACTCCGACTCTTTGGACTCGATGCTCCAGCAACTCCATCGTTTTTGGTTACTAGGTCTGAGTGTGGACCCGCCTCCTTGTCTCCGAGTCTAGGTTCCGAAGCGCGGGTCTGTTGCTCCGCCTGGCCGCCGTCGGACGACTGACAGCACGGTGCCATTGGTACCACGGGCTCAATGGACATGGTCTACACCGGCGCCTACACCGTCAACGACAACGCGACCGACGGGTTCGGCGCGGAGGGCGAGCCGATCACAATGCCATCGCACCATGACCCACGTTGACACGGGCAGGCTCGCTGGCCTCGGTCCCTCCTTCCCTACTTCCGAGTCGGGGGATGGTGGCTAGTCCGAGCGAGCATTTGGCGCGGCATGTCAGGTACGTCGTGAGTTCTGTCATTTTCGTTATTTTAGAGCAGTTTGCTTTCTTTGGACGTGGGGCGTTCTTTGGGTGGAAGATTCGTTTCTGCCAACCCTTTCATTTCGAAGCCTTGACGCACTTTGTGCTATCGTTTTAAACCCTTCATCTGGCCCTAGCCTTTGAATTCCTTACCTTCCTTCACATCGACCCGCCCACCCAGCCTCCTCCTTTCCCGATACCCAGCTTGTTCTCCCTTCTTCGCATACCCTTCGCGTCGCGCCTTCCTTTCTTCGCATCCCAAACGCGTTTTGTTTATTCATCCATGCATTGGCCCGATCCTTCCACCCCATTGCCTTAACGTATGCGCGGTTCGGCGCCACGATTCGCGTCCGCGCGCGCGATACCATGCCGTCGCGGCCTCATCGCGTCGTTCCTCCTCCCTTCCTCCAGCCGTTTTCAAAACACACATACGTGTTATATCTACCCTCCATTTCGCGCATTCACCCATATTCCCCGTTCCCGCATCCACCTCTCATTCCATCCCCCATCGCAGCCTTGCGCGTTCTTATTACTTGTTTTTAACATGCCACCAAAGATTATTGCTCATTTGTCGACATTACTTCCAGAAGGCACACCGGCGAACGCCTCTTCACCTATCACTACTCGAAGCAGTTCTCGCGGCTCGACAACCGAAGGCAGTACGCGCAGACGGTACATGCTGATACGCCAGCGGAGGTGGAGCCTTTCTTTTGGTGTCTTCGTATTGGAGAACGGTCTGTGGCCGCGACGAAAGTGACTTCTACTCTTCAGTGTCGACCCCTTTCGATGCTGACCGGTGATCTTTTTACATCGCCGGACTGGCTGGCGATCAAACCCTCCCCGTTCCCTCGTCTGCCCCGTCCAACAACTTAACCAAACCTTAAAACAGACATTAGCGGACAACACAGCCTAGGCTCGCTTCGAACGAGCAACCTTACTTGCGCGAAAATGCAAGACATCAGAATACCCGCTATAGGTGCGAACCACTGGCATCCGCAACTGAGCCTCACTAATTGCTTGCTCGTTAGCCTCCATATCGGTGTTCGCTCGATCCCACCCGGCCGAGCCAATCCCCGACGCTGAATAAACTACCTCGAGAGATGCATTGCAGAAAAATATATCTCTGGGCGGAGAGCCGGCACAAGATTATCTGAACTAATATATATTTTCCTACTGGCTATAACTGTGGACGATCATAGAATAAGAAGAAATACAACCAAGACAAGATCAAGACGACGCTTCAAGCATTCGCTGCTCTGTTCCTTTCGGCGCCACAGGGGTATGTCCAGTTCGCGGCCTGACGATTCCGAGCCAGCTCCCGGGGTCGAGTCGACTCAAGATCGACGGACGCTTGTACACCCTCCTGGCCGGAGGCAACGCCTTGGATCCAATTAAGCTGTTGACGGCACTGACAACCGCTCGACACTTGGATGTGGCGACATCGGAAGAGATCCCCACGCCCCAGACGCTACCGACACCGGACTTATATGGAGAGTCGGTGGAGAGGCTCATCTCAACATAGCTGCACGTTTTGGTGTCGACAATGTGGGCAGCAAACTCTCCAGCGACGAGTTGGATGCCGAGACTCGACTGGAGGGCATCGATGATGGCGAGAGTCGGGGTGGCGCCACTGCCTTGGATGAAGCGAACTGTCCCATCCACGGACAGCTGGCCTTCGAAGTGCAATGGAGTCGCAGTGGCCAGGTCGTCGGAAGAGCTGACAAAAGTCAGCATGTCGTCGGAGTAAGACATTGGAGAGGAGTGGGCGTCCGGAGTGGAAGGGAAGAGACGATAGGACTCGAGATGGAGACGACCGAGCGGCTTGGCCCCGATGATGTACGTCTTCTTGAATGTCTCGACGATCAAAGAAACCGTCATCTCGTTGCCTGTTTTTTCCGCCATCGCCTGAACGATACCATAGAACGACACCTGCATTCGGCGGGGCAGCTCAAGTTTCAAACTCTGCTTGATAACATACGCCGCTCCGGCCTTGCCGCTCTGGCTGCTGACGCGGATGAGGTTATCGTAATTATAGCCCAGATCCTTCGGGTCGATGGGGATGTAAGGCATCGATCACGATTTAATACCTTCACCGGACCGGTCGACGGTGAGCCAGCGTTTCTCCTGGGCATCAAGACCTTTCTTGATGGCGTCCTGGTGAG
This sequence comes from Mycena alexandri, assembly GCA_029233265.1. Lineage (NCBI taxonomy): Eukaryota > Fungi > Basidiomycota > Agaricomycetes > Agaricales > Mycenaceae > Mycena > Mycena alexandri. The sequence goes on from JARJCM010000200.1 coordinate 142,477, forward strand.
TACCAGCGAACGCAGAGAAGACGAGGCTGCCGGCGTAGGGATACCGGGTGGGAACCGCCATCTCGTTGACGCGGCACACGACAGCGACGATCTCCGGGAGGTTCGAGAAGTCGAGGTGCGGCGAGACGCCCTGGGAGTATAGATTGAGGGCAAGAGTAATGAGATCGACGTTGCCGGTACGTTCCCCGTTCCCCAATAGACATCTAGGGAAATTCAGACATTTAATTCGAATCGAATCAAGTTCAATAAACTAACCCTTCAACACGATCACCTCCGGCGAGGAGGCCAAGTTCGGTGGCAGCAACGGCAGTACCTAGAAAGATGGGAACCATGAGACGGTAACCAGTATTTGAAACTTTGTGTGCGTACCTAGACTTGTACACGTGCGTTTCGCCGCATGTCTTTGCAATTTGCAATGGTGCTGAGCTTTCAGGCATTCACTTTAATGATCTTGACTGTGTTCTCGCCCTCCACAAACCGAAGCCCTACTTCGCAGCCCAGGCGGCCGATTGTTGAGACGGTTTTAATCAACTTTGCCTCAACTTGAATATCGACCGGCGGCTTCCTCTTCTTGGGGCCCTGAAGGCCGCATTCAGGTTGATTTTGAAATTGGAGTGAGTACCTCTATTCAGATATCACCTCAGTTTTCAACGGCCTCTAGTTATGTTCAAAAAATAGGGAGGCCCATCGCCGTATCGACGATGTGTCACACCCTTTGAACTAGAGCTGGAGGCTTTCAGGTTCCAGCGGTTTCTTACTCAGGTTTTACTTTTATACCTGCCTTTCCTCGATCACTGGCAATATTCGGTGCTAGGCCCTATCATTCTAACGATACCCGCTAGTTCCTTCGCGCATTTTGTGAACTGATCAAGCGACGAACCCTGTCGCGGAACTGACCATACTTTGATTCCTTAAGCCAGATGTTGTTCACGCAATTCCTCAAATCAAATCCCATATTGCTATGAATTTGAGTAAGCTCACTTACCCTCATTGTGCTCCAGTTAGCTGTCCAGCCTGTCCTTTGCCCTTGTGGTAACGGTTGCGACAGGACCCAGACTGAGCTCAATTTCATTTGCTTGTGAACTTGTGCTCCAGTTTGTCCGTGTCGCAATGGTTGCGACAGGGCTTGGACCGAGTTCAATTTTATTTCTTTGAGAATTTGTGCTCCCATTTACCCTGCCGCAACCGTTGTAACAGGACCTGGACTGAGTTCAATTTTATTTTCTTGAGGATTTGTACTCCAGTCTGTTTGTGTCGCAACCGTTGCGACAGAACTTAGACTGAGCTTGATTTTCTTGCGAATTTGTGCTTCAGTTTGCCTTGTCGCAACGGTTGCGACAGGACCTGGACTCAGCTTTGATTTTATCTTCTTCCTGTGACAATTTGTGGTGTTTGCTCTCCTTTATCCCTGTCGCAACGGTTGCGACAGAACCTGGACTGCGCTTGGTTTTTCTTCTTCTTTTAAAGATTTGTGGTCTGATTAGCTGTCCATTGTCCCTGTCCCACAACAGAGAGGGCCAGAACAAAAATATTCGATATATCGCCCCATCTACTGCCTCATGTACCGTGTCGCAACCGTTGCGACATGAGAGCAGAGAGAGAGGCTGCCTGAACAAAATATTCGACATGTCACCCCATTTACTGCCCTATGTACCGTGTCGCAACGGTTGCGACACGAGAACAGAGCTGCTGCTCGGACAAAATATTCAATTTACTCCCCTATTTACCGTGTCGTAACCGTTGCGACACGAGAGCAGAGAGGCTGCTCAGACCAAATATTCAATCTACTCCCCTTGTACCGTGTCGCAACCGTTGCGACACGAGAGCAGAGAGGCTGTTCAGACTAAATATTCGATTTACTTCCCCATGCACTGTGTGGCAACCGTTGCGACATGAGAGCAGAGAGGCTGCCTCCACAAAATATTCGATTTACTCCCCCATGTACCGTGTCGCAACGGTTGCGACACGAGAACAGAGAGGCTGCCCGCACAAAATATTCGATTTACTCTTCTATTTACTGTGTCACAACGGTTGCGACACGAGCAGAGCAACCGCCTCGATAAAAGATACTCGATATATCCCCCCATTTACTACCCCATGTACCGTGTCGCAGCGGTTGCGACAAGAAAACAGAGAGGGTGCTCGGACCAAATATTCAATTTACTGCCCTACTTACCGTGTCGCAACCGTTGCGACACGACAACAGAAAGTGCTGCCCGCACACAATATTCGTTTTACTCCTGTATTTACCGTGTCGCAACCGTTGCGACAGGAGAACAGAGCAGCTGCTTCAACAAAAGATATTCGATATATCCCCCCATTTACTGCCCATGTACCGTGTCGCAACCGTTGCGACACGAGAACTGAGAGGCTGCACGCACATACTCTTCCATTTCCTACTCTATTTAGAGAACTGAGAGAGAGTGCCCGGCCAGAATAATATTCGATTTACTCCTCCATTAACCGTGTCGCAATGGTTGCGACAGGAGAACAGAGAGAGTGCCCGGCCAGAATAATATTTAATTTACTACTCTATTTACCATGTTGCAACATGAGAACAGAGAGCCCGGCCAGAATATTTGATTTAGTCCTCTATTTACCGTGTCGCAACCGTTGCGACATGAGAACTGAGAGGATGTTTACTCCTCTGTTAACCGTGGCGCAACCGTTGCGACACGAGAACAGCGAGAGGCTGAATAAAATATTCGATTTAGTCCTCTATTTGCCGTGTCGCAACCGTTGCGACACGGTAAATAGAGCTTTGAGTTCTTTCTTTTTTGATTCTTTTCGCTGTTCTAGAGCCCTTCGGCCACAGTACATATATTTCCAGTGTTCTCCAGTTATGCTCGAAATGGACTCGGAGGCAGCCCATCGCCATATTGGCGGCGTGACGTGACACAAGTGACAGAGGAAGTTAATTCCTTCATTCCAGGATTTCACCTGTCATGGGAGTACTTTGGCCCCCAACATTGACTTGTACGTCCAACACACCTAACCCTACATCCCAATCCCCGGTTTCCCCACCAGCCTTATCGGATGAAGTAATCAACTGTGTATTTCCTACACGTGAGCTTCCCATGACTTCGGTACACCACTTCGTCCCTTCCGGCCACCTGCGGCCCCACCAATTGCACCGTGATCAATAGCACCTGCTCTATTTACCGTTGCGACACGAGAACAGAGAGGCTGACTGCATAAAATATGCGATTTACTGCTCTACTTCAAGTTGCTGTGTCGCAACCGTTGTGACACGAGAACAGAGACCGGCTGACTGGATATTCGATTTACTGCTCTATTTACCGTGTCGCAATGGTTGCGGCACGAGCACAGAGAGGCTGAACAAAATATTCGATTTACTCCTCTATTTCTCGTGTCGCAACGGTTGCGACACGAGAATACACTTCTTTTTTTTTTTTTTTTGGCGGTACGCAGTCAACAAAGCACAGCTAACTTTGGTTAGCCTGCAGAGCCGCGTAAAGAACAGAGGCCGTTGGGCATTTAGTCCTCTATTTACCGTGTCGCAACGGTTGCGACACAAGAACAGAGAGGCTGAACAAAATATTCGATTTACTCCTCTATTTCTCGTGTCGCAACGGTTGCGACACGAGAATACACTTCTTTTTTTTTTTTTTTTGGCGGTACGCAGTCAACAAAGCACAGCTAACTTTGGTTAGCCTGCAGAGCCGCGTAAAGAACAGAGGCCGTTGGGCATTTAGTCCTCTATTTACCGTGTCGCAACGGTTGCGACACAAGAACAGAGAGGCTGAACAAAATATTCGATTTACTCCTCTATTTGCCGTGTCGCAACGGTTGCGACACGAGAACACGCTGCATAAATATTCGATTGATTGCTCTATTTCCCGTGTCGCAATGGTTGCGACACGAGCGCAGAGAGGCTGAACAAAATATTCGATTTACTCCTCTATTTGCCGTGTCGCAACGGTTGCGACACGAGCGCAGAGAGGCTGAACAAAATATTCGATTTACTCCTCTATTTGCCGTGTCGCAACGGTTGCGACACGAGAACACACTGTATAAATATTCGATTTACTGCTCTATTTACCATGTTGCAACCATTGCAACACGAAAACAGAGAGAGGATATTCGATTTACTGCCCCATGTACCGTGTCACAATGGTTGCAACACAAGAACAGTGAGCTTGCCTGTACATACCATAGCATGTCCTTCCTCTAGGATGATCTGCTGGGGGGGGGAGCCAGTGGGTAGCGGCTCCGCCGCCAGTCACCCCCACTGCCTACCCCCCCAGCAGATCATCCTAGAGGAAGGACATGGTGCACCTTAGCCTAACCCCTAGACCTATACCTAGACCTAGTCTAGGGTTAGCTAGGGTTAGGGTTTGCTCGACCTTTGGAACCCTTGAGTGCTCCCTAATAACCTAAGGCATTACCCATCGAAAACGACGCTCACAGGAATTTTGGCACTGGCTGTCAGGATGTCGGTTACTTTTCCGACATCCTGTTCCCAGGTGGGTAGGGAGGCGTTCGGGATATTTTCCCAAGCCCATGTCTCGAATCCGCTCATTTAACGGAAGTGCGCGGCCTTTATGAAATGGGCCAGGGTACCACCGTGTATGCATTGTATCTGTACTACCATGTCAGTCCCCAATCTGTTTGGCGCACATCTATCTGAAACTTACCGCCAGGATCCCGAGACTCGCGCCGCGTATGAGGAAGCCGCGGACTTCTCGCCCGCGCGCGCTAGCAAGATCAACGTTCAGCTCAAGAGCGAACCCGGGCCGACAGCCGCACTTCACCGTGGCCAGGACATGGTGCCCATCCCGTAGGGCCGAACCCGGGCCGACAGCCGCACTTCACCGTGGCCAGGACATGGTGCCCATCCCGTAGGGCCCCCGCCCATCGGCCACCATGCAGTCGGCGGGGACGACTTCGTCGGGCGTCCTCAGCAATGCTCACACATATATCCTCCATCACGCCGACGAGTTGATAGCGGAATATCGCCTCTTCAACTCCAGCGCTGCGCTGGGCTCAGCATACAAAACCATGGCGGGTGTGCGCATGGTCCAAGCGATTACCTTGCAGTTGAAGTTTCCCTGGCCCGCGCGCGGTATTCCGACCGAGATGCATGTCGAATACAAGAAAGAATTTTTCGAGATTACCCTCACCGACATTCTTGAAATCGCCAACGGTCCAGCGGCCGGTACCTTCCGTAACCACTATAACAATCTCACCCGTGCAAAGCGATGCATGACCTTCCTTAAACAACAGGCAGCTGCCAATCCTGCCAGTGTCACAGCGCCGGACAGGGCGACCGCAAACGCCATACACGCCATCGTCAATCCCCCCCTTATCAATCCGACCGTCCCCATTCCCAGCGAATATTCTGCGGCGGTGCCTTTAGGGTACGAGGACTTCAAGAAATTTTGCAAGGAGGTTGCCAATCGCCCGGGTTACGAACTTACAAAGTACTGTACTATTTCGCTCAATTCGTAAGTCACGCGTCACGGGCCTCAAAATTTCAGAAAATTTTCGAACCTGTCACGGGTCACCGGGAGCATTTTCGAACATTGAAAAGAAGTCACAAAATCGACGAAAACGAGTTGAAAAATCCAATTTTCTCCCTCACAATGCCTTAAGGTTGAAAAAATTGCACCGCTCACTTAAATGCCAAACTGGAAATTGCTGCTGCTCAACCATTGAATATCTGCTGCAGGCTACCTGTTTTTTGGGTGTCTACGGCCCTTCGGGGCTAGTCTTGCAACAGTAAGTAACTCTGATTTAACCTTTGGTTCAACCCTAGCAAATTAAGACAGAATTGTGTGTTTTCAGCAGTGTTTCAGCCCCACGCCAACAGGCCAGTCTCGGTGACATTTTAGAATTTTTTCCCCGGTCACGGTGGGTCCAGCGGATTTTCGAAAACTGAAGTTAGAAAATTTGGGTCACGGGTCACAGCCGCGGAGAATTGAGCGAAATAGTACAGTAGCTTACATGTAACTGGTTCTGACTGCGTTCCTGGCGGTTTGGTGGAATGCGGCGCCCGAGTCAAGCCGGATATATCGCAGTACTGTATGTTCTGAACTTAAATATGCCAAAACTCCTCACCTCAGATGTGCTGTGAATACCAGAGTGTTGTCGATGCCATCCACTTCTGGGTGTATTTTCTTTTCGGGTGACAATTTACATGTAGTCCGTCTGAGCACATTTTAATGGAAGATTGGCAGAATACTTTATGGAAACATACCTTTTGTGTTGCAGAAATGCCACCCTTGGCCAGGCAGAGCATCACAGAGCGTCGAGTTCGAGGAATGCAGACAGGAAGTCATCGCGATGACGGAATATCAATTATCATGGCACGCAGATGTTCCGGTACCAACGGGGAGCCTGACGGTCATCAGCAAACCCTGGGTTGGCTATGTAGCGCTACGTAGCACTACGTAGCTTCTGTAGTTCTGTAGTTACTGTAGTAAGGGTACCCTGTATGTAGCTCTGTGTAGTTCGGGGGGGTTCTGTGTAGTTGACAGGGCTTCTGTGTAGTAGTATGTAGTACTACGTAGTAGCAGGGGGAGCTATGTAGTACTATGTATGTAGCCCAGCGATGTAGCGTGTAGTTTGGTAGCCATATATACATAAATTGTGGGATCCTTATATTTGAGCTACCTCACGTCGGAAGACCAAGGCACAAGGGAAAATTAAACTTATATTTTGAATCTAATCGAGAATAACTTTCATTCTAGCGCCACCCGAAGACCCTTTGTTCCCCTGGCGGAAAGTGTGAGCTGCCTGCCACTTCGCCCATTCTCCCGTTGTTTTGGTCCAGTGATACTCATCCTCCTTGAGATCGTCAAGAGCAGCCAGGATATCATCGTAATTCTGGGAATATGACTCTTCACTGAAGGGCCGCTTGACGAAGGTCCCAGTTGAATACTCATCGATTGAATTTTTCAACTGTACAATCATGAGCTACAAACATATCAGAAAGAAGTTGAGACGTTACTGCATTGGACATTGCCGCCACAAGCTCAGGGGTGTATGTTCGGAACGAGTTTGGAAGCGCCTTGGCAAGAGGGTTTCTGCCTTCGTACAGAATTGTGAAGATGAGCGCGGGAATGGCGGGCGCCATAAAATTGTTGATTTTTCCCTGACAATAGTTAGGAACATATGTGTGCACTTTGTAGAAGCCATACTTTGCTGCACCGTTTGTTCATGTGGTGGAATTTGGAGTCCGTGATAAGATCCTCCACATTCAGCCGCGTCTGAGCCTCGAATTCCTCTTGACCGAATCCACCGAGGAAATCATCGACAGAGGGAATTATCTTGTAAGATGCCTGAACCACAGCCCTGGAGGCCGTTTTGACCCTGCCACGAAAAGTAGAAGCATAGCTCCATAACTGAAAAGCGGTGAACATTAGCGTTGAAAAAATAAAAGAGAGTGGAGTACCAGTTTTTCCAAGTCGTCATGGTGCTCCTCCCATATGCCTAACACTTGGACTGAGCACTGTTGAATCGGGGAAAGACGTAAAGAAAACATACCCTCGGGCATCAGGAGCCCAAGCTCGTCTTGGCAGTAGGAGATCGCATCTGTGAGCCATTTGTTCGCTCTGTTCAGAAACCGGGCCTGCTGGGCCCACATTCTGCCGTTGAGCAGATACTCGAAAGCCCGGGGCTTGCAGATCTTAATGACTTTGCGGAAGAACTTTGGGTAGAAGGACTCCATATCGGGTGTTAGTTCACCTGTGGATGTTCGCGTTTTACGTTTCTTCTTCACCCCCTCCTCTTCTTCATCGTCATCATCATCATCATCACCCTCTTCCTCTCCGTCCTCTTCTGTCACTTCCTCGGCCCCTCGTTGTTTCTGGGCATAAGCAGCAAGGCGGTCGGCGTCAGGAGCACGGACTGCACGATTCTGGGCCCTATGTTTGTCAAGGACTTTGTACGCTATGAAAGATTTTAGCAGACGTTATAACTTGATCTTTAATCATACCTTGTTGGTCGCCGCGTCTATCTGCAGGGTGAAAATTCTCTCAGATTGATTAAACAAATTAGAACGGGTTAGAAACATACCCTGTCCGCGGGATCTTCCTTGGCCCTTGTCTATTTTGACCGGTGAGTGTTGATTCCCCAGCGTAGTATGACTTACCTGTCTCACTCCGGGGACGGGGGGGAGAATCCAGGGCTAGAAGAACATCTTCAACAAGTTCTCGACAAATAAAGGAAGGAGGCTTGCCTTGCCTTTCCCTTCTACGATCCTGGGGTTCGTTGCGCTCTAATGCAAGTTATTGATTATCACAGTACTTGCTTCTTGAATGTACGGTGCCACTCACTGGATCCAGAAGCCTTCCCTTGCTTGTCTGCCTTATTGCGTTGCTTTTGGCCTTCACGTTCCTGTTCACGATCATGGTCACGGTCATAGTCGCGGTCATAGTCGCGGTTGCGGTCGTGTTCATGGTCACGGTTGCGGTCACGTTGGGGTTCATGGTCGCGGTGGCGGTCATGCTCGTGTTCTTTTAATTTGTTAGCGAGGGTCGGGAAGCAGAATACAGCTTACCCTTTCCCGTGTCTGAGAGAACATAACCTAGGAGAGGAACTGGGTTAACCTGTGGTCCCTAGCAGGCGATTCTCTTACCTTTGGCCTTTCCAACGTTGCCCAGATCCCTTCCGTTGTCGTGTCGATCTAGGAAATGACCCTGAGCAATATCTTACAGACGCAACGAAGACTTACCCCCGCGGTTCTGGCTCTTCCCCTGCTTCCTGGGCTGCTCCCCCTTATCCCCTTGGTCCTGCTGGCGCCTGCGGTTCTCGTTCTCCTTCTCTCGTTGTCGACGGTCCTCTTCGCGCTCCCTCTCTCGTTTCTCCCTGGCTTCACGGACCTCTTCCCGTTGCCTCTCTACCCTTTCAGCAATGAGCCTCTGCTCCTCGTCTTCCTCGTCCTCTTCGTCATCCTCCCCGTCATCCTCCCCATCCTGGCTCCTCTCCTCCTCCCCGCTCTGGGACTGGTGGTCTTCTTGGTCGTCTTGGCCATTGCTGAGCTGTTTGCCCGCCTCTTCGCTCTCATCGTTACTGCCGTAGAGAGCGGCGTCTAAAAAAGATGCAGTGGGAGGTCATGGAACTCGGGAAAAAGACGCACCAAATTCCTCGTGGAGAGCATGGAGATCGCGACGGCGACGTTGTTCTAAGAGTAATCAGATCAAATTAACTCTATACAATATCTGGACATTACCTTCGGAAAGAAGATCCATATCCATATCCTCGTCTTTCTCCTCCACTAAACACAAGTCAATATGTGTCAGGTTTTAAACAATAGACTCACCAGTTGGCAGGCCCTTCTTCCCTTGTTCTGTAAAGGTCAGAGACAGCATCCAGACTGTACTTTATGTACTCACCGAACCCCTGGGTCCCATAATTAGTTCGCATATTCACAGGAAGAACATGTAAACTCACATCTACCTCGTCCGAATCCCATACCGTTGCCTTGTGTGCAGGGACTAGACGGCGACGGCGAGGGATAGGAAGAGAGTCAGCCGGACTAGATGACCTGTATCTCTGGGACTTGGGAGGAGGACTGCCCCCGCGATAAGAAGGACTGGAAAGAGGAAGCGGTATACTCTTTCTGGGCAGCGGGGCTTGTGGACGAAGAGGGGAGTCTGCAGGTATCTGGGGAAAGTTCCGTTACTGCATAGACGTATCTGAAAGCGAGCACATACATTTGCCTTAAATTTCGCTTTTTTAGCCGGAGGAGCGATTTGATTTTCCTCCTCCTCGTCGAGGACGTCATCCAGTACATGCTTCTTTGCCGGGTTATACTGTATTTTCAAACTGTCTCTCGTCAACTTGTCCACCGTTAATTTCTTCTCGCGGGAACTACGGGGTCTCAGGCCAGTGTCGTCTCCTTGTTCTGTAACTCAGCAGTGTGCATATGAGACGAGAGTCTACAGTTTACCTTGATCATCATACACATTCTTCTCTGCTAAGGCGTTCTTCTTGACGGACGTTCTCGCAGCCGCTTGGGCCTTCTTCTTGGGAGAGGACGTAAGTTTGCGCTTGGACGATGATGTCTTTGTGGTGGTACTCTTCTTCGACTTCTTGGAAGACATGGTGAGGGACGATGGTGGTAGGAAGCAAGAAGCTGAAGTCGAACCCTTGTTTGGCTCCCACCACGTGACCGTATTTGTTGATCAAATTCCCATGCCCGAAAAAGCGAAAAAGCGAAAGGCCAGTTATTATATAGAAGAAATGTGATTGTTCAGCTGAGATATACAAGTGTAGTCATTATTCAATTAGTAGATAAGGCGGCGTAAAGTAAAAGTGAACTATCGTCCGTTCTATGCTGCTAGACAGCTTCAGGCCTATCTAATTTCACCCCAAATTTACCGTTGAACCACTCGTTAGCACCTTCCCCCTCCGTCCACTGCAGGCTGCCAGCATCAGTATGAAACACCAGAGACGCCCGCATTCCCACGTAGTGAAGATTGAAGTGGGTGAACCTCCCTGAGGGAAACAAAATCGCATCAGCGGTGTGAAGATCCAACACCAGCCGCCCCTCGTAGAGGACCAGAGCACCGCCTTTGCAATCGCGCATCAAAGGGACCACCAGACATCTTTTGAAGAGGTCCCATCCGTCCAAGTGTGCGTCGGAGCACGCGTTGAAGTTGACCACAATGCCCCCGAAAGGTGCCCAGGGACAGGCAGCATTGTATGGGAGAATATTGATGTACGCCTCCAGTTTCCCTACCAAATCGGGGCGGTGATAGCAGAGCTTTGTAAAAATTAATACGCATCCAAAGCCGCTGTGAGATGACAAGCTTACCCTGTCAGCGAGGTATTCACACATTCCAGTCAACACCGAAACCAGCGAGGCGTAGGAGTCTTGATCCTTCGTAATGTCCTTGCTGACCCATGGAATACGTTGGCCATGGTTCGCGCGAGGGTAGTTTGCTCTGTGAATAAAGTGCATGTGGTGGTCGTCTAATGGCGCGCCTTTACCCTGAGAGCAGATTAGATGGACCAAATTTGCGATTAAATCCACACCTTCTCCGCATACCGATTGTACGCAGGCTCCAAGTGGATGGCTTCCACCGCGAATCCTTCAGCTCTTGAGTCCGAGTGGATTGTTCCGTCACCGTATGCGGCGTTGATGAGGTCGGGAAGAGTGTCCACAATGGGTCCCAGAGCTTCCCTCATATCGGTGAGAATTAAGGCCACATCATTGTCCAGCTCTCCCTGGCCAGCGATGCCCTGAATCGACAAGGCTTTTCTGTGAACACGTAAGCATGTATGATACAGTGGAGCCACATCACGAACCCGTTCAAAATCTTGGTATCGAATCTCACATAAGTATCGTGATTTTCTTCTATATTGGAGTGGATGGATTCCAGCTGAAGAGATATGAGCAATAAAAAAACGGAGAGAAGGTCAAGAAGATTACCCGCCTTTTCCTTTAACTCATCGCAGGAAGCAACTTGAATTCCGTTTTCAGCAACTTCCCTCTCCCTCTCCACCCACCGCTTGGCCGCTGTTGGATCTTTCGGTACCGGACATGTCCCTCGAGGGATACGAATGGATGTTTGAATACGCTCTGTCGGATATACTTTGGGCGCAACCGGTGGTAGAGGGAACACCGGGGGGTTAAATATCTTGTCCCAGATTTTCGTTGCTCGGGGGCGAAGAGGGGGTGAACTAAAAAGGCCTTTCAGTTAGGTTTGCCCCGACAACAGAAAAGACTCACTTGGTTTTGAGACGACTCAATAAAGTGTCGTTATAAGCAATCTCCTTAAAATCCAGTTTGACCCGTGTAAACCTGAAGTCTGGCCGATCCATTTCTTCTTCAGAAAAAATGTTCGAACCAAAGGAAAGGAAATTAAGACGGGGGTCATGGTAGAGCCTCTGTATGTAAGGCACCAAGATCCTTGCGCTATTGCCCCAGGAATCATTTGCTAGACGTTATATTTGAGCTCGTATCTAGCTAATAAATACGTCCAAGACGTACGTTGAGGGGAGCCGATGGCGTTACCGCAATTCCGAAAATCAGCCGAAGTCAAATGGATGCCCGTGACGCGATCTTTGAGCTCCAAAGCTGCCACAATAATTAGGAGAAAGAAGGTCCCTGCTCTGCATTTAGACGGAGAGGTCCCAAGAAAGAAAAAGAAATGTACCGCCCCCAGCCAGGTCCAAAACCCGTTGCCCCCGTTGCATGTAATTGCGCGACGACTTCTCTTCCTTGAACCCCATTTTCTCCGCACGGACCTGGTGTGTCATCCCGTCGCTGAGGGAAAACAATAAGGCCACAATGCATTTAAAGGCAGCAGGACGTACTTATGCATGGCGAACCGGAACCTCGCGAACATTAGGAGCATGTGGAAATCTAATACACGTCCCTTCTTGATGAGTTTCTCCCCGTTCTTGGCAATCTCACCGGGACACTCAAGGGTGTGGATAATATCTTCTGTTCTTGAGCCTGAAGGAATCGTGTTCTGTGTGGGGGCCGTGTGGAATTCGACGAGCTCAAGGATGAAGCTCTCGAGGGCCTCCTGTCCTTCTTTGCTCGCAATGCGACTGAGCTGGCTGAGGAACTCGCCGCCCTTGGCCGTGGTCTTGGGGGGAGTTCCACCCCCAACGAACTCCCCCTTGTCCTTGGCCTTGGAGGGACTGAGATGATTTTGTTTTAGTTCAAACTCCCGGTAAAGCTAGTAGGAAGATTGCTTACCTCTCTTCACCGTCTCTCAAATCCCCTGCCTTCCTCTCAGCCGGTGGCGTCTCTGAACCTGCCCCTCCCCGGAGTCTGGCTATTTTATCTTGTTTTCGACGCTTGGCAGATGCTTCGTCGTTCCGGCATTTTCGCTTCTTTTTCTTCTTTTTTTTGTGGGCGTTATTGTCTTCTTCTTCGTCCTCATCTTCATTGTCTTCCCCGTCTGAATCAAGGTGTTCGCGCTTTCTTTTGCCAGAGGAAGGGGTGGGGGAGGGAGAGCGAGAGGAAGGAGCAGGACTGAGGGGCCCCGGTGAGAAAAGATAGCTGAACTCGTCCTCGGGTGGCGGAGAATCTAGTGAGGGCCCAGAAGGAGGCCCAGCGGCAAATGGATCATTAAAACACGTGTCAGAGTGTGTTGGAGAGTCATGGTGAGGTGGAGGAGAGTTTTGCTGGCTTGAGGTGCGAGAAATCCCAGTTCTTAACTGGGTGAAAGCGGGATGTGCAGCTAGCCCGGGGAAGTCGCGTGCCAGAAGGTCCGTCAAGGATAATAGATGGTCCATAGGCTATAGGAACCAGTATGAGGACACAAAATACGCGTTGAAACGCGACCAGGACACTTACTGGAGTGGTGGCACCAGAGGATAACGGAGGTTCGGTCAAAGTTCCAATGCCCACGTGATGTTTACATAACGGTACGCCGTACCGCCCCTCCAAGAATTTCTCCAGTTCATTTTATATTCTACTTATTACAAGGCCGTGGGCAAGATAGGTAAGGTAACCCCAGAATCAACGGATGCTTGGGGAAAACACCCGCAAAGCCATTGGCATCCATGATCATCTCGTCCAAGCTGGCGTGCTTGCCAGCAGGTGCGGGGCCGTCTTGAGCACCTTGGCGGGGTACATGTGGTCGCCGAGTCCGAGACGTCTGCCGGTTTCCTTTGCGATGGCGAGCTGCGCGGGTGCCGTTAGCGTCTGTCGCTCTCTCGTTCTAGCAAACACCCACCTGATCACCAGTAACCATCTTGACCTTGACACCGAGCGCAAGCACATCGTCGATCGTCTGCTTCGTGTCCTCACGCGGAGGGTCAAAGATGGCGGGCAGGCCGATGAGCTCGAATCTGCGTGCTCGTTGTTAGCCCGCGAAGATGTGGAGGAAGGAAAGAAGCACGACGCACCCATTGCCCTCTGCCTCGAAATCATCCCCCTCAAGCTCCTTGTACGCAACAGCGAGCGCGCACAGTCCACGAATGGCGTACTGTACGGAATGTACGTGTCAGCCTTCGTGTTGCTTCAAAAAAAAAAAGGAGTACTCACGCCCTCGACGTCCTTCTCGAGCTTATTCTCGAGCTCCTCCGTGCGGTTGCGCGAGCAGAGGTCGGTAATGGACCCAGTCATGCCCTTGGTGACGCGCTTCAGCTTCCTGCTCGCCTCCTCCCGGTATGTGATCTCCGTGCGCTCGTCCGTGGGGTTGAACGGCTTGAAGTCGAGCAGCTTGATGCCGGCGCTGGAAAAAAACAAGTCATGCATCAGCATTGTGTTCGTTCCTTTCCCGCGAGTGGGAGTGCCAGTGCGGGTAGGGAAACAAATACTCACCGCGCCCTCGCAGGGTCCCCGCAAGCTTGCACGACATATCAATCGCGTCCTGGTTCTCCGTGCGCGAGGCGGCGAGGAGGATGACATCTTTCGCAGAGAAGGAGCTGTGAGGTGGATTAGCATCGAGTTTATTGTCATTTGGGAGGGTGAGTGCGTCGAGTTCATCATCGCCGGTCCTGCCCTCGTCGTTGTGGCGTCCCCCTCCACCTCCCCCTCCCCCCAAAAAAAACAATCAGCCCACTCACGAATACGTCAACATCGTCTCCCGATCAATCGTCAGCTTGTTCATCTTCAGCGTCCCCGTCTTGTCCAAGCACAGGATCGTTACGCCCGCGAGTTCCTGCTGGGCGTCAGTATTGGTATTCGTGCAGGTATCGGTGCAGATGCAAATGAGGTGTTGGCGCGGATGGGATTCACGAGGGATGAGAATGACGCCGACGATCGCAGCGCCGGCGAGGAGGTGCACCTCATAGTGGCAGGCCCCGCACCCTGTCATCGCGAGCTGGGCTCCGTCCCGCCTGTCCCCAACACCACCACCCACACAAGAAACAAAAAACGGATGCAACAAGAAAACCGACACAAAGAAAAAAACCCCAACAACAACGCACCTCGATAGCAGTAATCTGCGTCACGATCGCCTTGTGCTTCGCGAGCTGCTGCGCGCCGACGGCGAGCGTGACCGACAGGACGGTGGGCATGGCAATGGGAGGACGAGGATGTTGTCCAGGCCTGCCAAAAAAAAAAAAAAATTGAGCGCGCCGTCGTGAGGTTGAGGTGCAAGTAAGGAAGGTGGGAAGGGAAGGGCGCCGACGGCCGTGCCGCTCAAACGCCGTCCTCCTTCTCTTTCTCGCAAAGCAAAGAACGGTGCGACTGACGCTTCCCCGTTATAAAAACAAAAACACATACCACGTCGATAACTATACAGGAACCCAGCATACAGCACCAGTATCTCCGCCACCACGAAGATCCCGATCGCGACGAGGCAGAAGGACCCGATCTGCGCGAGGATCTTCTGCAGATGGCCTGTAGTGTCGTCGTCCTGCCCGACGAGGGAGGCGGCGCGGCCTAGGGGGGAGGGCGTTAGTTTCGTTGTTATTGTAGTTATTATAAGGGAGAGAGAGAGAGAGAGAGGGTGCCTCACCGAAGAACGTGTTGGCCGCCGGTGGAGATGACGACGCCCTCTGCCTCGCCCTGCTTGCAGGTCGAGCCGCTGGATCGGAGATCAGTAAATGCAACAAGGCGGGGAGATAAGGTTTAGACGAGGAGATAGGAGTTAGTGATAGATAGGGCGAGGGGGGAGGGGATAGGGCGGGGATAAGGGATGTGGACGTCGAGGGCAACGACGAGGACGACGAAAAAACGAAAATAGCAGAAAGAACACTCACGAAAAACACTGATCGCCCAGCTTCTTGCTCTGCGGCAACTCTCGCCCGTCAACGCGGCCTGGTCGACGCTCACATTGATCGCCTCCGTGAGTCACACCCTGGCCGCCCGGGTGTGACTGCGTGACTGGACGTGAGGTACTACCTCCAACGCCTTCACCAACCTTCACCAACCACCGCTGAATGTACCCCGTCTCAGCGGTCTTGATGGCGGTATCAATTAGACCCTCGCGCCCAGCCATGGTGTGGAAGAATTCCTTGGGAGCCGTCGAATAGGCGAACTGGTGGCCGAGCATGGTGCAAAAGACAGGCAAAGTCGTGTTCAAAAGGGTCGACGAACTGCAGAGGATGCGACAAGTGTTCCGAAAGATGAATTGGCGTGTATAGAAGGTAATTGTAGAGTCTGAGTGAGTTTTGTGAGGTTTTGAAGAGAATTTTGCGAGGAGACTGAAATGAGAAAGCTTAGTCATGCGAAAAATCGGAGCATGACTCAGCTTTCTGCAAATGCTCTCCAATATCTTCTTAACCTTCAAGATGAAGCCTGCAGAGCATTAGACCGCGAACGAGGACCCGACGCATAACGCACCAGGATGATAGACAGGGCGCGCGACATGGAAGTTGAAAGAGAGATAGAGATCAACGTCACGTAATATTCGGGCCGGACGTCTCTCTCTTGCCTCCCACCACGTCGAGTCGCGATTTCAGCAAGCCGATACCGCCAACGTCGACATGAGCACCATCGACCAGGTTCCTTCCACGAAGAGTCCTTTGCCGACCCGCTGGGCAGTGCGAGGAAGGGTTGGAGGGTGGGAATACGTTGGGCGGCGGCGCGACTGGCAGCGGCGCAGGAGGGAGCAACGGCGCTGGAGGGAAGAGTGGTGGTAGTGGAGGAGGTGGAGCAGCATCCCGCACCCCAGACGGCCGGCGCCTCTTCCCGCAGGGCGCGATCCTGCGCGTCGACATTCCACGCCGCTCGATGGCTCCTCTTCTGCGCAAAACAACGGCGGCGGCAAAGGCAACAACATCCGCCTCTCTGCCCTCGCCTTCGCCATCGTCAGCGCGTACGTCATGGACGCGCCGTGGCTCTACGAGTTCTTCGAGCGCGAAGAGTGGGTGGGTGCTTTTTCTTCTTCCGCGTCCCCCTCCCCCTCCTCATTCCACTCTTTCTTTCTTACCTTCCTTTATACCCATCCCCCCTCCCCGCGCTCGTGTGCTGTCCTTCCGCCCTCCGCTCCTTCCTTCCTTCCTTGCTCTTATTCTACCCTATCCTACCCCCCCATCCCCTCCCCCTTCTTCCTCTTACTCTTAATCTTCCTCCCTCCTCCTTGCATCCCCCGCTAACGCACGCCTTCATAGTACGTATTCGTCCAGGACATCCCGCCCGCCGCGCCGAATTCGAAACAGCCCACGACGCGCCTGCGCACGCGGGAGAAGCTGGGGGAGAGCTTCCCCGCGATGCTGGCGCGGACGCTGCGCGCGCTGAGCGTGGAGGAGGCGTTGGGGATTATCGGGAAGCAGGGGGTGAGTGGGCTTTTCGTCCATCGTCCCTACATACATACTCGTCTTTTTCTTCACTGCCTCTTCCGCGCTACTCCATACTAACGCGATCATAGCACGACTCCCTGCCGCTCCACTCCCTCTTCTGCGCAAAACAACGGCGGCGGCGGCGGCAACGGCAAGAACTCGACGCCGCCCGAATGCATCCGCCCTCCGTACAACCCCAACCCCGCCACCCGCACCCCGAGTCCCCTGCCCCCACCGAATACCGAGTGGAGTCCCTGGGCGGGTGCCGCCAACCCCGCAGCCAACGCCGCACGCGCCCCAAGCCCAATGCCGCCGCGGCTGCCCTCCCCCGTGCGCGACGGCAGCCTCACCGCGCCGCTCCCCACGCCGGCCGCCCTCACCACCGCCCTCCCCTCCATCGCCGCTGCCCCGCCCGACGCGCAGCTCGCCTGGGCCCGCGACGGCCTCTTCCTCGTCGACCGCACCCCCGCCCTCGCCGCCTACCCCCTCGCCCTCGCCGCCGTCCCCCTCGCCCTCGCCGCCGTCCCCCTCATCCTCGCCCTCGCCTTCGCCCAAGTCCCCGAGGCCGTTTACTACCGCGCCACCTTCGCCGCCGCCGGCACCTACCCCGCCCTCCTCCCCCCCCCCCCCCCAACCCGCGCGCCGCCTTCTGCGACTTCGAGGCCGCCGCGCGCGCGGGCTGGGCCCCCGCGTGGTTCCGTCTCGCGCGACTACGAGGCGTTTAGCGACGCCGCGCACGCCCTCGACTGCCTCAACCGCGGCGCCAAGGCGCGCGACGCCGCTGCGCTGCACCGCCTCGGCACCGCGTACCTGCTCAAGCAGCTCGGCATGCTGGAGGACGCCGCCCGCGCGCTCGGGCGGCGTGTCGTGCGAGCCTGCTGTGTCCGCAGCCCGTATGTGTTTGGCCTCATTTTGCTGGGCGAGTTTGGCGCGAGCGGTGCGTTCGTTCCTCACTAATTTGATTTTTGTTGGACTTATTTTTGTGTGGCAGGCCCGACCTCCACGCCCCTGCCCATCCCCCCCGCCCTGCTCCTCCCACTCATCCCCGCGGGCCAGACGCGCGAGCTGTACGCACGGGCGATGCTCGAGCAGGCCGCGGCGCTGCATTTCGCGCCGGCGCAGTACAAGCTGGGACATGCGTTTGAGTTTGTGGTGCCTGCGAGGTGAGTTTTTTTTTTCAAGTTGGAGGGGATCACGCAGATAGGGGTATGCATCACCGCCGCAGATACGGATCCCCGGCGCGGTGGCGATGCGCTGCTGAGACGATGGCGACGGCGATGCGGTGTTCTTTGCGTCGGCATCGAGGCTCTGCGGGGATGACGCGTACGACTGACGCGCGCGCGACCCGTGCCCGGCCGATGGTTGGTGGTGATGTCGACTCCGACTCCGCCCTCGCCGCTCGCCTTTCTGGATGTCGATGTTGACACCGGCAGCTCACCACTCTCCTGCTCTCAAAACCCCATTTCCTCCCCTTTAACACTCAAACAAAAAACTAACCCCCCCCCCCCCCCTTAGCGCATTCCCGTTCGACCCGCTGCTCTCCGTGCAGTGGTACAGCCTCGCGAGCCAGGCGGGCGAGGCCGAGGCGGACATGGCGCTCAGCAAGTGGTTTTTGTGTGGTGCGTTTTTTTTTCCCCACGTTTTTCGCCATTTTTGGCCAAATCCCTCTGCCGACTCCCGTGGAGGGAGATGTACACACACAGTCGGGTGCTCGCGAGCGAGGCTCCTTCGCGCACGGCTGACGTTGCGCACTGCGTTTTGCGCCCTTCTCTTTACACCCTCCCTTGCCTTCCCTTCCCCCAATCCCTCTACTCCCCCCCTCCCCACCTCTCACTAACTGCCCCCGCCCCCCCCAGGCGCCTTCGACAAAGACGAGTCCCTCGCGCGCACCTTTGCCGCAAAGGCCGCCGCCAAAGGGCTTGCGCGGGGCGAGTTTGCGATGGGGTACTACTGCGAGGTGGGCATCGGCGGGAGGAAGGAGGAAGAGGCGAGGGGGTGGTGTGCGAAGATGGGTTTGCGTTTTTTTTTTTCCTTCTTCTTTGTGGTTTTTGGGATTGTGGTCGGGGGACGCGGTGGAAAGGAGGGGAGGTGGGAAGTGCGGAAGTGGGGGAAGGATACCAAGCGTGCTGACGCCCCCTTTTTTTCTTTCTGTAGGCCGCGGCGCACGGGAACACGGACGCGGCGGAGCGGCTGCGGGCAATGGTGTTGGCGGGCGATGGTGTTGGCGGTGCCGCAGGTGCGCCGATTTATTTTCCTTATTCTTTTTCGCCTTGTTCATTGTGAATTTCACAACAAACAAACTCACAGGTGCTGAGCCGCACGGAGCACGACACGCTGACGGGGGACAAGCTCGTGCGCAAGCGAACGCAGGCACGGTTAAGGAGTGATCGGGAGGAGGGGAGGTGAGTGATTTTTTACTTTGCTTTTCTTTACTTTTCTTGCTTTCTCTCTATCCACCTTTCTATTTATTTGTACTTCTTCCTTCCTCCTTTTACTACTCCCTCTCCCTCTGCCCCGCGTACTCGCGCGCCGTCTTTATTTCACGCTCTCACGCAGCCGCAACAGGACCCCGCGCAGCGGCGCACGCGCGTCATGGAGCTCGCGCGGAAGAGCTCGCTCGTGGACAGGAGCCTTATCGGCAGGCGAGTGCGGGCGGGTTCGCTGCTGGCAAGCGTGCTTGCGAGGCCTTGCGAGGCGGGCGGAGGCGGGCGGACGCGCTGAGGGGGGAGGATGCGCGGGCGTTGATGCCTGTGGTCTGGGTGTTTGGGTATCTCGTGCCCTATGCGGTCCCGTGGAGGCTAGCCGATGGGTCGCCGCCATATCTACAAGCGTCGCGTGGGCCAAGGCGGGCGAGAACGGCGAAAAATAATCAGGATGAGGGCGGTAGAATATAATTTATAATGGAATAAACCAGAGACGTTCCTGGGTAGACGGTACGGCGTACCGTTAGGTAATCTTTCAAAGGAGGCGCTACGACTCTCGCAGGACGTATAGTAACATGTTGCATGTGCTGTTTCCTTCTTTAAATTTTAACCACTGTAATTGCGTATTATCTTATTCATGAAGGATGGTACAATGCTCGCTTTCAATAAGCATATTTATAATTACAAACAAATGTATTTAAAATGTATTTACTCGGCTTGAGCTCAGACAAATCCACAGGCTGGGAGGCCCGGGAATCCACAGCCTAGGATGGCCGGGATGAAGAATTGAAGGGCCGCAAGCTGGGCTGCTCGGGCAAATCCACAGGCTGGGAGGCCCGGGAATCCACAGCCTGGGATGGCTGGGATGAAAAATTGAAGGGCCGCAAGCTGGGCTGCTCGGGCAAATCCACAGGCTGGGAGGCCCGGGAATCCGCAAGCTGGGGTGGCCTGGGATGGTTGAAAGCGAACGACGATGAAAGGCGAAGTCAAGAGACGTGGCATTGGTTCTGTTTGGATCCAATGATGTTGCCTTCCGGCGCTCCTTCCCAAACCACCATGACCTCGAACACCCACGACGACGAGATTCACTTGGTCCAGCACACAGTTAACTTAGCACCCTCTGCAGAATTTGCCCTGAAGCAAGAGTACATCCGCCGATTCCCTCTTGTTCTCCCACCGCTCAACAAAACTCTGTCCCATGAAGAACGGCGAACGGTAAACCATTCTGAGACTTAGAAGGCTTGGTTAGCTCAATAGGCTCTGCAGGAAGTCCTCAAATACTTCCGAAAGAGCCCTGGTTTAGCAGGACCCAAGGGAGCATTTATATCGCTGTCGCAAAGAGTATTTTATGACATGAAGGAGGAGCCCCATTGGCAGGAAGGACACCAGTGCTCGGTGCGTCTTCTTTCAAGCATATGTTCCTACTCTCATGATTATTACGATGGCACATCAGATATGTGGAGAGAAGGCCGGCAGAGCCAGTATCCTGCTGTCGTGCAGCTGCAGATTCACAGCTTATCATTTGGTGCGTCTTTTATTTTGTCCCATTGTGAGTATGAACTCAAGATAATGCAGTCTTGCATCCAAGGTTGGCATGTTACCAAGGGGGTAGAACGCGTGGTAGATTGTGAGTGAATATCCTTACTTTGCATAATTTAGTTAAGTTTTCTCAGGCCCTACATGTCGGCGCCCCACCAAGCCGGTTAATATTGGGTGGATCCAAATGTCGACGACAGAAAAGGCTGAACGCAAACTCAAGAAAGCCAAAGCCAAGAAGTCCAGTGTGAAGGAGAGGGAGCGCAATGCCGGCCGTCAGAGGGTCAAAGCGCGTCGTGAATGGGAAAGAAATGGAGGGGAAACCTGACTTTAGCCTGTCTAACACTCGTTTAGCATGTCTTGCCAGCTGAAAATTCAATCCACAGTCGTCTCCTTCTCGTCATCGAACCAGCCTGAGTCATGGAACCCCCCGCCATCATTGCCATTGCCCTCTCCAACGATGAACACCGTGCCTGCGACTTTGTTGGCATCGTCCTCCTCCTCTTCGTCAACTCTGCTATCGGCTTCTACAAAGAGCGCGGCGGCCGGCGACCGGCGACGCCGTAAAGGCCATGGGCTCCCTCTCGCCCGAAATCAAGAGCGTGGGCTCATCTGCCCTCGTGCCGACGGTACCACCAACTTCTACCTTCCCGTCAACCTGTTCCACATCGACCTCGAGCTGGCCTTCATCGACCAAGTGACTGCATCGGGCGAGCGGCTTATTGTCATCCGCGGGGACGATACTCTGAGCAAGGCGGCCCTGCAAAATGCAGTCTTGGGGTTCCAAATGCACCTCCGCGCTACCTTCACCACTCAGCACGTACTAGAGAAGCACCATTTGATGTGTGAAGCCTTTGACTGGGTACTGGGCGAGGTAGAGTCGAAGTTCAATCAGGCTCTCGTGAATCCCAGCGACATGTGCGGCACTCTTGCGGCTCAGTCGATCGGACCCCAACCTACTCTCTGACGGCGCCTATGATTTTGCCCTCTCCGGGACCTCTGCATTGTTCTCTCCAACCTCGCCACGGTACAGCCCACAGTCGCCGTCGTTCAGCCCCACGTAGCCGCAATATTCTCCAACGAGTCCCTTGTTCAGTCCGGCCTCCCCGCAATGTACGTCTATTCCGCTAACTCATCACTGTTACTCTGTTACTTAATTCCGTCCCACAGACTCGCCAAGGAAATCATTTTTTGATACTCATTCTCTCTGTGCTGCTAACCTCCTTATCCGCTCTTCCTTTACACAACTTGTAAGTCGATCCTACGTCTGTTGGGTCCCTGGCTGACCCCACAAGTAGCTCCAGTGCATGTCGCAAAGTATTTGGTGTATCGTTCATGTTTCCATTCTCTGTGCGTCATTTTTACTGGCGAGGCCTTTATATCTAAACCATCACTTGTAGAATAGCATTATATCATCTTTCCCCTCCCGCCGATGGTATTACCCACTTCCACCGTCAACCTGCTGGGAACGGTGACACAAGCAAACATTTGACGTAGAGGGAGGGGGCAGTAGACCCGAGACGATCAACCTCAAGTCGCAGCCTTGTGGGACATGAATTTGGGCGGGACCTCGGGTAGGCGGTACGTCGTACCGTCATGTGACCGATTTTTTACCTTTCTAATTTTTTTTCCACAGGTTCAGAATGCAAGAGTCTTCTCAGCTTGTCCCCTCTTACGCTCAGATAAGCATGCAGCTGGGTTGTAGATTGTTTTGGATGGCTTAATTCGCGCTGCATTTTATTCACACCATATCAAGAGCGCTTATAGAATGAATTTATTTCGAGAAGACACATTTAAAAGAGTCGGGTTTGGAAGAGTACAACAAAGGCAGTACAGCCACTTATGGCGTTGGATTAGGACTTTAGTCCAAAATGACGGTCACACTACGACCAGCTTCCTGGCTACCGTAGTTTCGTTCTACAGAAAGAACTGAATATTAACTTTGACTGTTGAAACAATTCATACCTTTGAGCTTTACTCCCACTTTCTCCTGTTCCTCTTCGAACATATCGACTTGCAGCTTCGCATCGACTACGTTTTGTCTCGCGACCTCGTAAAGGCGAGTGAAATAGTTAACTCGGTGACGCGCCTCCTTCTGATGGGTAGCAGCCAACTTCACTTCAGCAGTTGCCACAGCCTCTCGGGACGCTGCGAGAGTAGCAGCAGCCTTGGCCTCTTCCAACAATTTCTGCACGACGTAGGCTTCAGCTTCCCGTGAATCTAGCATCACCGATGCGATATCGTGGTGGAAAACAAGCTCTTCATTGGGGGCTAGGAGGGATAGATTTCCCTAACAAGTGTCAGTCTGAGAA
The DNA here is from genome assembly GCA_029233265.1 of Mycena alexandri. NCBI lineage: Eukaryota > Fungi > Basidiomycota > Agaricomycetes > Agaricales > Mycenaceae > Mycena > Mycena alexandri. The sequence continues at coordinate 165,908 of JARJCM010000200.1, forward strand.
GTATAGAGGAAGGGAAAAGCGAACCAAGTTTATAGGAATCGGAGAATTTCGTGGAAACTTTCCCTTTTGGCCTCCTGTGATGTCCTTGTTGGGCAGAGGGTTGGTACCAAAGAAGTGAATGGCATCGCCCATTTTATATTTGAGGATAGTGTCGACGTGGGGTGTATAAGTCGCGGGGGGAAGCAAGCAGCGTCGTTACTTGTGACAGTACAATTGCGATCACGTGTATGTTCGCTTCCTCTACAGCCAGCTATGTACCCTGAACCTTCCTCATCGCGTGAATCTCGGCCTCCAAGGTCTTCAGGACATCATTGTCCTGTCTGCACTACACGTTTTCGTAGTTTGGCTGCGTGCCAACAGCACATGAACCAACCACACGGACGCTGTCACGCAGCTTTCCATCCAGCTGTTCTGAAAGCCGCAAAAACCTTTGCTGAGCGGTACCCCCCCAGACAAGAGGAGAACTACGACGACAGAGATAATTTTGCCGCCCATCTTGGAGATGGCCTTCCCGATGCAGACATGCAATACAACGATCTTCCTTCCCAAAACCATGCCGCTGCAGCTGCAGGAATGGAGCCCCCTCCCGAAGGCGTCATACCTGAATATTTCAAAGGCGCTTCATATAGCTTTGGAGCAGGCAAAACTTTCATGGACCGTTTTCATGAAGATGAATATGCCGAACAACGCAAATCCAATGTCCACTTTCCCTTCTGTTCTGCGGACGAATGGGAATTTGCTTCTTTCATCTCTAATTCCAATATGTCCAACCGATCTATTGATGAATTGCTCAACCTTCGCCTGGTACGTCCTTCTTCTGCTGAGATAAATTATGCTGAATCGCTCCTTAGTCGGCCAAGATGCATCTTTCATTTAGGACAGCGAAGGACCTGCGGAGTAGAATCGAAATTCTGCCCAAAGGCCCAGAATGGAAGGCTATTCCTTGGCAAACAGAGTATGCCACTAAAAGTCCCCTCACGCTTTATTATCGGGATCCGTTGGAATGCCTCCAGTATCTCCTCAGCAATCCCTTGATCCAAGACCATGTGCAGTTCACGCCGTTTCGGCTTTGGGCCAATTCTGACAAACTTATGCGCATTTATACCGAGTGGCTGTCTGGAGATGTTGCGTGGAATATGCAGGTGTGTACTACAGTGCAATCTCCTAATTCATAGTCTGATTTATCTCAGGAAAAACTGCCCGAGGGAGCCACTCTTCTCGGCGCTATCTTGACGTCCGACAAGACCCAATTGACCGCTATGACGGGAAACCGTTCAGCGTATCCCCTTCTCATCAGTTTGGCCGATATTGATATGGATTTCCGCGCGAAGGCATCTCATCATGCCTTTCTCCTTCTCTCCCTTCTCCCTATCGCCAAATTCTTGGAAAAGAATTCAGAAATTCGGGGCGTGTTAGCCAGCCGTCTCTTCCACGCTATTCTTGATTTCATTCTAGCGCCCCTGAAGAAGGCCGCTGAGATTGGCCACATGATGACCGATCCGTTGGGTTGGCGCAGGTTCTGCTATACGCCCCTCGTAGGATATATACTTGATACCCCAGAGTCGACCCTTGTGGCTGGCGTAGCCGGCAAACGGTCCTCTGTTACCACCGCGACTTACAAAGAGTTTGGAGACTCTTTTCGTCATCCATCGAGAACTGCAGCATACACTCTCGCTCAGTTGATGGAGCTTGAGGACGATATCAATCCTTGGGATCTTCCCGAGTATATCAAAGCAGCGAAAGCTCTGGGATTAAACGGAGTTCATCGTCCATTTTGGCGAGATTGGCCTTTGGCTGAGCCGTCAAATTTCCTGACGCCAGAGATCCTCCATCACTGGCTGAAGATGTTCTATGATCATCTCGTCAAATGGTGTCTCCAGGCGGTTGGGGAAGCAGAATTGGACTTTCGCTTTGCTGTATTGCGTCCGCACACGGGGATGCGACATTTCAAAGAAGGAATATCTAAAGCGAAGCAGACTACCGGAAGAGAACATCGTGATATACAACGGTACATTGTTCCAGTAATTGCAGAGGCTGCTGGTGTCTCCAAGGGGTTTTTGGCCACTATAGCTTCTCTTATCGACTTCTTTTATCACGGTCAATCACCAGTCATTGGTGAAAATGTCTTGGACCAAATGGACGCTTCTTTGGGGCGGTTCCATGACCACAAACAAGCTATTCTCGACGCTGAAGCTCGTAGAGGAAAGAAGGGTCCCATAAACAACTGGTGCGTCTTGATAAACAGAGTGGATACGTATATCACTGACGACGCCTCCATAGGCACATACCTAAGCTGGAATTCCTGCAAAGTGTCGTGCCAGCTATCAGGGCCAATGGAGTTCCCCTTCAATGGAGCGCCGACATCACAGAACACGCTCACATTACCCTGGTAAAAGACCCGGCTTCGCATTCAAATAACCAAAAGTATGAAGCTCAGATATGTCGATATCTCGATCGCCAAGACAAATGTCGGCAGTTTGACCTGGCCACGGCGATGGAGGTAGCAGGCGTCAACTTTACTGCCCCAGAGCTACACCCTGTTCCCGAAGATTGTGATGACGACGACCCAATGTCATTCATTACTACCACGGACGACCTCCTGGATCAAATTGAGCCAGTTACTAATCTGGCAGGTACTCGTTCTGAACGGGTCTTTGTGAACTATTTCAAAGAGAGCTCCTTGCTCCTTTCTGGGGAATTTCCCAATGCTCGAACACCTTACAGGGGGTTTACTGCTTCAGATGACAGTACAGCTTTCCACCTTAATAGGGACTACATTGGACGTCAAATTAAGCCTGACGTAGCAGCGGTAAAGTTCCGTATCCCAGATTTCCGCCCATCTCTGGAGGCCTATTTACACAGAGTGCCTGGAAGCCAACTCGTCATTGGGGGTAAAAGGCCAGCCCTCCCAAGTTATATCCTTCCAGTGCACAAACTGGAGATCTGGCACAATGTCCGCATGCAATCCCGCTCGTTTCATGACTCCACCAAGATTCTACTGCCACAGACAGTCAACGCCTATCCCCCAGACAGTGTTTGGAAATTTGGGCGGGGTGACGCTGTAATTGTCAACACCGACTCCGGATACCAATGGCCCAAAAGTGGACTCAAAGGTGAGCGGCACAATTTCTGCTTTATTATGTCTAACTTACTCCCTTGTAGGTCACACTGTGTGCCAAATTCGCATGATCTTTCGTGTAGTAACCCCCAGAGATCATGGGCCTGCTCCTGTAACCCAAGATTTTCTGGCCTATGTCCAACGTTTCGATATTGTGCCCCAGACCAAGCCCGACGGCAGCGGAAAGGGTCCTTTCCCGGAGCCGGCCAGCGGCATGTATCTCTTCAAACACGCAAGGCGTTCCGATAAGTCCGTCATGGGGGATGTTATTCCTTTGGATCGTCTTAGGGCCCCGGTGGAACTAACACCGCGTTTCGGCAAAAAGGCTGATAGACGTCTCTCAAAGGAAACAAGTTTGGACCTTTGTGACCAGTTTTGGTTGCCTAAATGGTTCAATAAGGAGGTCTTTTTCGCATTGGCTCAGTCGTAGTCTTGTAGATATTATTTCAATTTATATGCATACATACATCTTTTTGCTTGCCAATACAATCGGGAATAGTCTTGCTAGCTATTCCCCCGGTGATACTGTACCTAAAAAAAATCACAACTACAGAATGCTACGTAGTTCCCTATGAAACTATGTAGGACTACAGAGAACTGCACGGTACTACGTAGGACTATGTAGTTTGGGCAAGCCTACAGAGTACTACGTAAAAGCCCCTAAACTACACAGCACTACACAGCACTACGTAAACCGCCCTGAACTACAGCAACTACAATCAACTACGGCAAAAACCAGGGTTTGCTGATGGTCTCATAACCATTAGGCTCAAGTCGTCGCGGTGGGAAGGTTCGTTCAAGTGATAGTTCTAAGAACTACACCAGTTGTGGCAGGAGGACAGTGCGGCGTGAGAACCATTCACGGAAGCAAAACGGTAGCAAAAGACCGATCATGGCCTAAAAAGGTAATACCCTCTTCCTCTCGACGACTTCATTCGTGTCTCAGGATATTGCAATCTTCTTTCATAGTCTCAAGCTGAACCTCGATTATTATGCTTAATATCTGACTGGCCATTCCTCTTCTAAGCAGTTAAGAATGAAACACGTCGCTGTCACACTGCATTGACCCGGAGTAGGTGAATTTATGGTCTCTTTGCCCCATATCATTTAAGTACAGATATAATGTGTCCAACTTAGGCTAACTTGCAAATTCCTACAAGCCATTGCCAATTATCTGAACCCCAGAAGCGCGAAACACATCGGCGTCGTAATAAATTATCCCTTGGTTCAGGTTCAAAGACAATGATGATGGTTAAGTTGGCGGTGCTGGGCCAGAGTGTTAATTACCCCATGCATGAACAATAAAGAACTTGAATGACAACGACAAAGGGTCCAAATGAAATTGATGTACTTTGATGTGCTTTGGAGAAAACAATGGCGGGCTTGAAGTCTAACGTGGGACATAGGTGGCTTTGGAAGAAGCTATAAAGAGAAGCTTCAGTTTCAATATTTCCCTACTTCCCACCGTCTTGTGCCCCGCTGAGTCTGACCATAGGCACTATGGGAGCATAGGGAGGAGTGTTCATGAGCTCCACTCGTTCTAGTACGCGATGCGCCGAAAGATCTTGTGGTTGAATATTCATGGTGCTGTTTATTTTGTCTCGCTGCCTCGTCCACCTATATAAACCGAGTTGAACTGCGTCGGTCGTTGTTCGGCAGTCGAAGCAAAGTGCCGGCGTCCGCGGCTTGATTGCGGTCACCGCGGCACACGTGTTCCGGCGGTAACCTCTATGATGCCGACTGCCGGCTTTCCGCTACCTCTAATAATTCATACAAGGCCCCAAGACCAAAACCGGGTACCCAATGCATATAATTGCATCCTCAACAGTGCTCACCGAAAGCTTTAGGTAATCCGAAGGGACCAATGTTGAGTGGTCTAAGTTGCGATTAAATTCCTGAGTTTTGAGCATTCAGGTCCTCCTCGAGGTGCTTTGCCAAGGTAGGGCCACCAAAAAAAAAGCGAAATAGCGAACATCGAATTAAACATCCTTCCACTTCTGAGAACTGTGGTTCATAACGGGGCACCAATTCTTAGAGCACAGCCGTGTCAATTACGTCGATGATTGACATGGCTGTGCACAAGCTGCTCGTCCGACTTGCAGCATCCCCCACCAACGGCCGTATTCTCGTTCTCGCGGAAGAGGTTGTATTCTACTTTCTCCGTTCAAAATTTATGCATCAACGACTGCTTTTATCCCTCCAAATTGACATCCGCCCATAAACTCTCCACTCGCGAATTGCGGATTGAGGAATGGCTAGGCTGGTGATAGATAGGGGCGTCGTCCGAGTGGAACTGTATCTTGGACCAGTCGCGTTCGACTCGGGCGTTGCTGGTGGATGGGTACATGCGCCAATGAAGGGTGTCCACCTCACCTTCGTCACTTCGTTACTTCGCGTAAGTTGACGGATCTTCGTGACTTTGATGAGAATCTGGGAATCTTCGTGACATTGGCATATTCCTGCGAAAGTTCGTGAGTTGTTTGTTGCACGGCAACTGCTCTGCATCACGAAGTGATGGGTATCAGCATTGTGCCGAGCATGGCCGGTTAGGTTTGGGTTAGGTGGTTAGGGGTTTGGGTTAGTCGGTTAGCTGGTTAAAGGTTTGGGTTAGGTGGTTAGGGTGGTTAGAGGTTAGTGGTTAGGGTTCTGGTTAAAGGTTAGCGTTAGGTAAGTATCTATATGAAAAAACCCGCCCGGCCTTATGCTAAAGGAACAGTGATGGCCGGTGCTTCCGGGTTTTTGAACGTGCCTAGGGTGTGCCGAGTTAAGTGACGAACTTCCCTAAAAACATGCCAATGTGACGAACATTCACAGATTCTCATCAAAGTCACGAAGATCCGCGAACTTACGCGAAGTAACGAAGTGACGAAGGTCAGGTATACTCATGAACCGGCTGTGAGTTAGGCGCATGCGTCGGCGCTACTTCAATGTCGCTCAGTCAGATGGATCACGAAGCATGGATTTAGAAGACATACTATGGTTTAATTGCGGCTGTGAAAGACTAAAGCTCAGGAATCAGTGTAAAGCTAGCCCACCATAAAAGACGACGACTCACATCTCAGACATGATGGCGAAGGCAAAGATAAATCAAAGGAAACAAGGGGTGCTCAATTCTTAGCCCATGCGCCCACTTTTAATTCCGCCCATGTTTTTATTTGTTCGAAACAAATAAGGATTTAAACTCCGCTTGGCGGCAAACCTCCGGCGCGCTCATCTCAGTGCTTTTCCTGGAGGATTGGATGTTATAAAAATGACAATTGGTACTATAGAGCTAATTCTGCTCTCCTGATATGTTCCTAAATTTTATTGGCTCAGGTGTGTTCATTTTTCAGTGAAGTTTGTTCTCTCAGTTAGCACGGGCTATTTGGAAAGTCAGGATTTTTCTGAGGGAGTAGAGTAAACAATATTCATGAATTTAGCTTACAACATAACGAGGTACGAGTTAGTTTGTTGTATTGTCTGTCTACGAGAGACTAAATTTAGCTCCACTTGGGCCGCTCAGGGACGCATCAATCTATGTGTCAGAGGCTTGCCGATTCACCTAGGGCCAAGCGGAGTTTGGATTTTTATTTGTTTGAAACAAATAAAAACGTGGGCGGAATTAAAAGTGGGCACATGGGCTAAGAATTGAGCACCGCTACAGTCATCAACACAGCTTAAATGATATAGGGGTATATTGATTCAAGCGCAGTAAAATGACCTGCAGATACGTAGAGCCTCCTTCCAGACCAGCTTGCGGACCGACATGTCTCGGGAGCCGACGTCAACGACAAGACTTAGCTGCCGATCAAGTTCGTCACACTGCGCGGGAGTAAAAGGGCAGTTGGGCGGCTCGACTACGACTTCGGACATGGTGTCAGGGCCAAAGGAATTACCAAAGGGATCCTGTTCGCCCTGACCGAGGTGGTTGTCGTCATGGTGGTGAGCCAGGACTGCAGGGATATCTTGCGCCTCCCAATCGACCCCAAAGTCGGCAAAGTTCGTAACGGCCTCCTCTTGATGGTGAATCAGGGAGCCGATTCCACGGGGGCCCTGCTCCAGCAGCCCAAACGTGAACATATCGCGGGGACTGCGCTTGGGACTGCCGGCAATAGTGATTTTGTGGGAATTCCAGGCCTCAACCCATTCGAGGGCGTCACGATTCAGCGCAGGAAGAAAAAGGTGGTGCAAGAGCCAGATATGAGCGGTATTGTCGACGGAACGTCCATACGAGGATTCCAGTTCGTGGAAGAAGCGAAACCGCTTCTTTCCGATGCCGCGCGTAAAATCGACCCAAAGCCTCTCAATACGTATATTATGGACAGAGCTAAAGAACGGCAAAGGTGATCAGTGTCTGATGCAAGCGAACTAGGTAGGATGTTAGGCTTACCGACCCCAGATATATGAGCCCCGCCCTCGGCCCTTGACCTCCTCCATGCGCTGCGCGACCTTGACGTTCTCGACGCCGTGGTCTCCTCGGGCCCTGCTCGGCCAACCGTGCGTATCGACCGCAACCTCAAATATGTGTAGCACCGTCGAACTCAAGTTGTTTGCGCTGATCCGGAGCCCGGTAACGAAGCATGTTTTTCCGTCGACAAACGAATGAGTTACGAGTTTCCATCGGATTAATCCTGAGCGCGAGATTAGAGAAGCAGTGGTGAAGACTCATTTACTCACCGTGCTGTCCGTCATGATGCCACAAAGAGTTGACACCAGGTACGGAATAGATCCGCCGGTCGATCTCCCGCTCTCCAAACATGGGTGGAACCCCACGAACACGAAGGTAGGACGCCGTGATGCGGTCCTTCGGAACGCGCAACCTTCGTGCTCGCAGAGCCCCGGAGAGCATCTCTCGCCCGAATTCAGGGAACAATTGCAGAATTTCCCTGACCTCCCGGTCAAGGGCAGCGGGGGTCGTTGCTGATCGCTGCGATTGGGGGCCCTGTAGACTGCCAGACCTGGACGACAGACCCATCTTCAAGGATCTCCTGCTGGCACACAGGTGGAGCGGGGACCGCGAGGCCAGCCTGCAGCGCGCGACGACGGACAGTGCGTGGGTGGCAGCCGATAGAAGCAGCGATCCCCGTGGGACCGCGTAGCTCCAACGCGCTGGCCAAGAACTGGCGGGTGGTCGATGTCTATGCGGTGCCGGCCTCTGCCTTTGCCGTTGGGAACTTTCTTGCTGACAACAAGCAGTGGGGTGGTCAAAGGATCCGACGACTGTGTCATAGCCTCCTCAAGAGCTTCCTGCATGTCGGCTGCACTTTTCTGTAGAATCGCAAAGTCGGCGGCGGAAAATAACTGGTGGTGCTGCGTAAAAAGATATTTATCTGCTTGAGAATTCAAACCCACAGAATAAGGGCAGCCGACATACAGGTTCCACCGCGCTCAAAAACCGCGCAACCTCATCGGACTTTTGTGCAAGACGATCGGCGTCTCCCATTTGTGTGCGCAAGGCGATATGGATTTTCCGAGTGAGTTTGATGTATTCCTCGCGAATGTTACTGACGATTTCAGCCATAGTGTGAAGAGCTCCGTTGTACCGAGTGACGGCGTTAAAGTGGAGGAAGGCGACAGGTGGCAGTGTACTTCGAAATGCGGGAAGCCTTCGATTTTGCCTGACGTCCGGAGATCACGGAATTTGGCCGATCCACTGCATACACCTCACACAATTTCTTTTCAATTCTAGGCATTGGTTTGCAAGTGCCGTATTCAGCAGCCTTGAGATGTCCCCAAAGAGTCAAATTCAAGAAATAAGGTGAAACAGCCTCAACGCTCAAGTAGCGATTACAGAGAAGAAATTTCGACAATTTCTCTCCATAGACATGGTTCTTGAGGTTCAGGCAACATTATCAGCATTTTTTGGACGTTGCAGCAACAGCGGACGATTATCTGCAATTCACCGCTGTTAGCTCTCCCATCACAAGCGCATGGGAGAGCTAACGAGTAATAGTTCGATTGGTCTAATTAGATCGCGGCCCGATCAAGTTGCCGGAGTGTGTCATGAACATTAGCTGAGCATCCGGCCGGCCTCACCGCTCCTTCCCGCCGCTTGGCTTTCACTCTGACCCCCTTCCTCGTCACGCCTCTACTGGAGTTATCGTCGCTTGCGGAATACGGAATGTTCCTGCTCGCCAATTTCGCGTACCGGCAGCTGAAACGGCGGCGCGCTCGTCGTCGCCTGTACCATTACTCTGGAGTCGGCCCATTTTTCAAGGCTTTATGCAGTCTCCTCAAGGGCTATTCCACGAACCACGGTCAAGGAGTGGCTAGTCTGGATAAATATATACACACTACTGCGAAGTTAGCCTGTATTTTTTCCTTTTTTCCTTGTTGAGTCCCGCCTGCGCTGCCCTCGCAAATACCCGCCACCTTTGCCCGATGGGGTGAATTCCCGAGTCATTCTCCGAGCCAGGAAGGTTCGCCTGCTGGTAGCTGAAACTGCAGCACACTTTGCATTACCTATAACATCACCCTGGGTCGGCCGATTTTACAAGGCTTTACACAAACTCTTCAAGTTCGATTCTATGAACCCTCCTCAACAGGGGATTGCTCTGAATAATTTCGTCCCCACTGGTACCAAGTTACCGCTTATTTTTCGCTTTTTTCCTGAGCGAGTCCCGTTCCCGCCGCCCTCGCAAATACCCAGCCCAATGGGGTGGATCCCCGAGCCAGCCAAGGTACAGTGTCGTCACTTCCCCAAATTTTTCCGTTTTGCGCCAGGTAAGGCGGCTCATTTTTCCGACCCCTTCGGGCCCCTCGAGTTCACGTTGACAAGCTCTCTCGCTGAGCAACAGCATGGCCGACTCCGACCATCTAGAGGATGTGGCCCCTCAGATACGTGAACTACAGAGATTATTAAATCTCCGTGGCTCCCTCTCTGCTCCCCTTGCCATTCGAGACGCCCTCCAATCTGCATTGTCTTACTTCTCTGAGCTGGAACCTTTGCCGCTGGTACCTGCTTCAACCCCTATTTTGCCTCCAGATACTGGCTATGATATTCGACACAATGTTAAGCTCAACGCCCGGACCACCCTCGAAATCCTATACACATACCAGCCCGGCACATTGATCGAATACCCCCAGACGAGTGCAAAGGGTTCTATTGGCCACCTCTTCAACATGTCTTCGGGCTCGGTTTGGTTTAATCCGGCCCGCAACTTTGCGTACTCGCAGGGAGAGCCCCGAGGATCCACTGGTCAAAAGGGTGTCTTTTGCGAGGTCCTGAGGGGCTCTAACGGGGAAAAGGTAGCGTGCAAGGAGTCCCATTCTACATGTACGTAGTGGATGCATATATTTTATTACCCTTTGATTTATACCACCGGCTCAGGTCAAGGGTGTAAAGTATGCCCTCAAGCCGATCTCGACGCTGTCTCTATGCCATATGTTCAGGCGTCGCGAGAGGCAATCGTTGAACGTCTCAGAGCAGACCGTCTTCGTCTTGATGTACACTCAACAACACGGAGTGACCTCTTCAAGAAGACATTGGCATATTTTGTGGCCCTCTCGAGGCGCGGTTGTGGCGCTCCATCTCATGAGCCGACTGTGTACCTTGGTGATGAGCTCGAGCGGCGGAATAATTGGTTGGAACAGCAGGAGAAAGGGCGACGCGGCCATGTTCCAAAGCCAACCTGTGACGGCCGATTACAATTGCGGTACGACCAGAACGGTAAAGTGTTCATAAAGTTTGTGCCTTCTTATTTATTCCTCTGGTGAGTTTCTCTGACGCTGCATAGATGCGAGCATTACAGTCGACGCCAGAACATGGATCATCTTATCGACTGGGAGGCCGGCCGAGGTCTGTACGACACACAGTACCTCGAAGCCCTGTTCTCGGGCGATCCCGATCTTATCGCTGACTTCGAAGAGGTTGGCCTCGCCGTTTCGGACACTGGGCCACTGGCTGTGTGTTCAACTGTTTCAAATTTCTCATCCCTCAAAGTCCACTGTCGTGAGTGTTCAAATTTATTGATACATAATCGTAGCTGAGCCATATTTCAGACCACGAACATCGCGACCTCGAGGGAAACCTCGTCTTGTTGGAAATGCAACGTCTCAAATGCCAGAGCCGTTTCCGTATATTTGAACCTCTCGAGGAGTACCGCACCGAATGTCCGTGGGTTCTTGTGGTCTGCCACGGCGAACATACTCATCCCATTCCCCTTCCCTCGAAAACACCGCCCAAAATCCGAGACGAACTATTTAATTTGATGATAAACATGGACCACGACTTACCGGATTTGACTCCTCGACGCTTTCTTCGTCACCCAACTACTGATAGCTACCTTCGCAAACGACTTCCGGACGTTCAAAACCCAACACTCCTCGACCTCCACCCTTCTTTGGCCAATAGAGATCATATTCGGGCGTACATCGTTCAAGCTCAAAACAGTGTGTTCCCAGAGGGGACGGGTTGGGAAGGTAAGTACTAATGCAACTTTAGTCTCGTTGATTCGTCTGAACTTTGATACAGGTCTGCTGCACATGAAAGAAATGCAGGACAAGCATCTTTCCGAGGACGAAGCCTATATTCGTTTTGTCCTGGAAATTCCATCTCTCGGCGTCGCCCCGATTGACGAAGATGATGAGGACGCCGAGTCGGACCCAGGTACACCGTTTCGAATCGCTGTTTGCATGACAAAGGAGGGAAGTCTTCGCCTCTTGCAGGCAAAATACCTCCAGAGTGACATCGCATTTCGTCGCATCGTCGGGTTCAAAGAGTTTGAACTCGGCGGGTTAGAACGAGGCTCACGAACCAGTACATTTTTCGTTTCTCATTTATCCTTGCCTTACTTATGTATCTTCTTTAGCCATTGTCTACTGCCGCATCTATCTCAACCGTCAAACCGCAGCGGCACATCAGATGATATTTCAGAAGATCCATGAAATCGTTCTAGCTGACACGGGTGAGGATCTTAAATGGCGCCATCTTCATAGTCCCACCATCCGGGACGAGGTTGGGATTCTCCACTTTGTTCTTGACCAACACGGCGGCCAAGCAAAAGGTTAGTGGGAGCCTTGCACTTCAACATCGAACAAATTATAATTGATCCCGCAGGACTCGGCTTGTACTTGAAGTCTCTTGCGCAAAAACTCCCTGAAAAATATGATTTGCATGAGCCAGAACGTCCATTGGCAAGTCTTGACGAATACGACCATCTTTTCCGTCTGATTCGTCTGTGCACCTCACATGTATTTCGCAATATCACCAAGTCAAACGTCTCCGAGGTCGTCCGGAACCTGATGCGAAGCCTCGTGTGTATGGAGCACCCCGACTGGGACAACACTATTCGACGTATTCAGATAGAGGGAGGAGCTCCCGGTGCAAGTAAGTTGCAAATTAGTGTTCAAATTGCTCATGCTACATATTTATCTAGACCGGGTTGCGGACAAGATTCGTAGCAAATTCGCATTTCCTGCCATTTGCTGGGAGAAGAGCTTTATTCCTCGAACGATTTGGCAGGTGGGGGACAACACCAGCAATATCATCGAAAGTGTGCACGCCGATGTGAATCGCGAAGGCATTTCATGCACACTGCTGGGCGGGGTCAAGAAAGGACTTCATCTTGATAGTCTCAAGATGAAAACTCTCGGTGTCGGTGGTTCATTCTTTCTGATCGATTCAAAGACTTAACGTTTCCAGAACTGGGAGCTCACCGGGATAAGACCAACGTACGCGCGTGGTCATATTTCTGAGTCTGCAATTCGAAGTCTTAAGCGCAAGGGTTCAAATTTATCTGGCGATTGTCTTTGCCGCAGTTGACAAATAATTTGTAGGTGAACAGCACCACAAAGTTCTAGCCCGTCAAGATGCACGGATTGAAACCCAAAACAAGCGCCTACGAACAGCTTACGATGCGAAGGCTCATGCTGATCACCAAATTTATTTAAGCCAAGGTCGGGCTGGGAGCCAAGCTCAGCTGGATCGGGTGTACAAAGCGGCAGATCGCGCAGCAGATGGATATAACAAGGCACTTGCAGCGAGTCAGGAGGTGGTGGGGTCGGGTTCTGGCAAGGTCGGAATATTATTGCCCACTGAGGGCTCGCGATATGGCGCGTAACGAGTAGCATGTTCAAAAAAGTTGCAATTATCATACTTATTCTGTTCGACGATACTAGTGCGGGGAAGAGAGGGGGTGAATAATGAGGTGAATGCGTACTAGAGCCCTGGATGCACACATATTTTCCGCCCCGTCATCCACCCAGAGGTGAGCAGCGAAGAGACGCGATGGTATGACTTTGGGATCAAACAAGAACACACAAACTCGACGCGCTCACCAAGATTGAGATTCTTGAGCACTGTGCATGGGCATAGCCATTCTCCTTACGCGACAATTACCACCCTCAATTGAATTAAAGCCACCTGAGACACCAGGAAGCCTGTTACGGCTGAATTGAGGGCCAAAAGAACTCACCAACAAGATGTGGCATGAAGCACGTCGGTGTATTAATGCCAACGCGTTGAGGGGATCCCAAGACCAAGGAAGGTGGATTTGGAACGCATCAGAGAGGTAGGGACACAGTATTCTTGTGATTCAGCACCACAGCACTCCGACAGAAGAACGACCCCGACAGGTTCCCGGCACGATCCCAAGGTGAGGGCCGCGGCGAGTTGTGGGGTAAAAAGTGCCCAAAAAAAGCAGGCTCACACCCCCCACTCCTTGCGATGCTCCCAAGGCGAGGGCTAAGGCAAGGAGTGGGGAGTGCGAGACGCGACATGGCCACAGTGGCAAGTGGCAGTCCTACTTGATGCATCATGGAGCAGGGCGGTGTCTCGAACACAATGCGTCAAGTAGGGCACTTCTTTGGTGCCACTTGAGTGCTAGGATCTGGGGCGAAAGGTCTTGTGGTGGTGGCGCGAAGGAGAGTGAGAAGCAAACGGATCTTGTGTTCGTCTGTATGGTAAATCTTGAGATCTTGTGATGCTCAATCGAGTTGCGTCGAATTCAAGGCGGAAAAAGATGGGGACAATAATATTGAACGGAAATAATATTCATTAAACAGGGAGAGGTATATAAGGTATGCAGATCATCTTTAGTGAATGAAGAGAAAAAGAAGAGGGAGAGTTCGATGGAAAACCTAGTGTTTCCGGAGTTTATCAATAAAGAAGATACTCTAGTCGTCGCTAGTGAGGTCAATAATGTCTATGGAACGAGTAGGGACGGGGCGGCACGTGTGATACTCGAAGGCCGAGGCTGTCGTGAAGAGCCTGCACACGGAGCAACGAACAAAAAGTTTGCGGAATTGGGCTTCGGTAAGTCCCGCATTGCTGTTGGCGTCCAACTGCATGAGCATCGCAAATGCACTCTCTAGCTTGGGGAGGGGCTCAGGCGTAGCGGAGGGGACGATGAAAGGGTTGATTGGGCCTTGAGAAACCGTCAGAAACAGGAGGATTTCTACGAAATTAGTGCAACTCACTGGAACTCCCAACAACGGTGGAACTTGAGCCGCCGATGTTGCGGCGCTTGAAAGGGCGAACGGGGGTGGAGTCGATGGAATCCTCCCGTGCCCGACGTCGCGGCTGCGACGAGGGTGGGGCGCTACTGCTACCTGAAAGAAGTATTAGTGCAACTCTAAATATTTATGCACCAAACTCGTACCTGAAGGCATAGAATCCTCGTCGTCCTTGTGAACAATGTCAGGAGGGGGAGGGGCGGAGGATCCTAAAAGGCAGTTAGAATATGAAGACACGATCAAGTAGAAGACAATACCTCTGCGTGGGTAAGCCCGGACTGGCTGACTTCGTTTATTATACATGCGCTCCATGAAAACTGACGAAGAAAGTTAGGAATTTATTGAAAGGAGTGCAAGTAAACATACCAAAGTATTTGCAGACACCCATTGCGCACGCACCAACGTACTCACCGCTAAGGCGGCCGGATGTACACAAAAACACGGCCGATTCCGTGAAATGGTTAGGATCCAACTCATGGACGGAGCAAAGGCAGCTGGGGAATTTGAAATCGTGTGTAATGCGATGTTGGCGCAATTCACTAGGTACAACCCTGGCACCATTGTTGGTGGGCCTGCAATAGAGTAATCTATAGGAGGATCACGAAGAAAATAAAATGAACTAACCACTCCTACTGTTGAAGGGACTTCGTCTGATTGTCCCACTGAAGGATGCAAGACTTCGTGGCCTGAATTTGGCGTCGATAGGGAAGTAGCCCATAAGGGTCCCTGGCCGTGTTGGGCGGAAGGTTGTTATAAATGGGAGGGAACCGCTGGGGTTCACGGTGGGTAATGGGAGAATTAACTCGAGGAGTGAGCGTTCTGGGAGTAGGAGAGGCAGACATAATGAAGGAATGAAGGACTCAAGTGAGGGAGGGAATGGTCGATGCAAGACAAACAGGTCCAGTATTTATATGTTTCTTGGTCCCACAGTGTCGTTTGGACTTCACGAAAATTGGGGGAGCTTTGAACAAAAAAGTTTTTTGTCCATGCAAGCCAGCCGTCGCATAGAAGTCGCGTAATACCAAGAATGCCGCCCCCCGATTAACCGCACAGTGGTCAGGGTAAGGTCAGGGAATCACCGAATTTTCACAAGCGGTTTGATTTGGTCGCTTACTGCTCATTCACCCTGATGCAAAGAAAGAGCCATAGTGCAAAGAGCCATAGCTGAGAGGAACGGGAGACCCCAGAAATTTGTTTCGCCAGAAGAGAGATCGAAGACGAAGCCGTCGAGCAAAGATGGCGCATCAGTGCTGCCCGCTATCAGAGCGGGGATCGACGGAAGTGATGGTATTCCGAAAGGCAATTGTTGCAATGGAGAGCGTGACAGAAAGAAAATGGTTGCGGGAGGGGGGCGGCGGGAAAGGAATGTTTAGCGCTCCGGAGGCGCCGGCCAAGAGGCAGTGCTGATGTTACGGCCTGGAGAAAATGACGCGGTGTGCCGCGCATTGCCGCGCACTGCCGCGGCATTGACGCGGCACCCCGGAAAGTTACTGAATGTCTTTCTTGGTGTTTTAATTACTTCCAAAACAATGTTGGGCCGATACAAGATACTTCTTCAGTGCTTATAAACAGGAATTGAACCCAAAATGTACCCATTATATCGAAGTTATATGTTCAACTCGGGGTATCACGGTGTGAAACAAGTCCTTTTACCTTGTAATGGGTGGAAAATGCCTACCCCACTTTCTACTGGCATTTCTGGCCACGTTGGAACCCTATCAATGTTCGCATTGCCGCGTCGATGCCGCGTCAACGTGCGCGCCGGTGCCGCGTCAATGCGCGTCACTGCCGCGTCAGTGCGCGTCAATGCCGCATCAGTCCGCGTCAATGCCGCGTCAGTCCGCGGCAATGCGCGTCGGTGCGCGCCACGACTGCGAAGTCCTCACATATATACAAATGCACTCCACGCAAGCTTTCGAACTACGACTACTCTACATTACCTTTAGAGTGCGAAGGTTTGATTGTGTACTTGAAAGTTCGACAATCCCAATTTGTGACTGAACACTGCTCATTGCCATTTCTCCAGAGAGAATGGGACTTTACTTCACCATTCCCGGTTTTCTGGTTCCATTTTAGTTCAGTCTCGAATTGAGACTTGTCCAACAGTTCGGTTCTCGGCCTATAAGCACCCTGGCCACCGACGGGATCAGGTAAATTATATCATTCCACCCACGAGGCCTATAGCTTTGTTCGACCCATGTAAGCCTCCAACTGAGTAATTCGGACCAGCTAAACTTCGGGCAGAAGTGTTCAACTCCAGGTTTTCCGATGTGTGCACCGTCCGGAATTGTGACTCAAACGTCTTGGAGAGCTACCTCTCGGTCTCGTGGTATTTTTTATGCTGGTTCGTGAATTAGAAATTAGCCAACCTTGAATTCTATGAATAGATCCAATATGTGAGCCGACCGGTAATAAAACACACAGCGACACTCTACAACTCCACCTATGAGGAGGAACATGTCTGAAGTCACGATATTGAGCCTGCATATCAAGGTTCAACATCCCCGATATGCCCGAGTTGAAAAATAAATCTTGTCAAGAAATTATTACATACAATGAGATGCAACATGCTGCCAGGGAGTTCAACAAATATTCAGAGTGTTCACGGCGGTCGACTGGATTTTCGTTGAGTTTGACCGCCTTCGCCAAGTGATAGGTCTTATATGATACCTCAAGTCACTCGGGGCATAGTTTCGGTGTTCAGAGGAAGATAATGATTGAAGTGATGCCTGTGCCCACTGCGAGTCAAAGAGGAGTGGTTATTCGATGAGTCTGCCTGCGCATCGAATCACAATGGCCGGGTTGATGAAAGCGATCCAGAACTTCTTGAGTGTTGCATGCACCTTGTTGATTAATTATCCCAATACTTACTTGCAGGCCACATTACATTGACTTGGCAACAGCAGGCACGGACCCAACTATGGGGGAGTGCCAAGCATTTTACGAACACCACGGAAAAGACCCCAGCCTGCGAGTGGCGTGTGAAACGAGCCAACAGAGATCGTGATTGTAAATAGAGTAGTACTCGCAATGTAAAAATATTTGCATAAGTGATTTTCCCACTAGCATAAGATGGACTGGCACTAGAATTCACTCGGAAATAGAGCTCAGGTCTCGAATCTTGCTCAGTTCCTTGTTTGTATATCCGTTCACGGCACACTTAAAGCAGCTTAATACCATGTCCATAGTGTTGGTTCCGCAGAGGAAAACTAAGTCCCCACACAGGCTCTTATATCGCGAAAAAATAACCACCAGCTTAGGACGTTGCTCTAATGTTCCTGGTGGAGTTCGGCCTTATCCCTGTTCAAGTTCAAGTTGTCCTTCCAGGTTGAAAGCATTGTGGGCATGTTGCTAGCTTTGGTTGACCGTCAAATGTCCTCAGATTGCACCATTGTCGACCGCATCGCAGCCTGACTAGCATTAGTGTTAAAATCCCACAAAATTGACTTGTATTTGAGTGAGAATTCATTACCTATATCAACACTAGGGCGCAGGAATGCTTCGTTGAAGAGTTTCAGGGAGCGCGGCACTGCCACACCAATTTACCCGTATTGCCACGGACACCGCATTTTTACCAGACCTGGGTCCATTGAGGTTTTATGGTTCTCATCCAAGTGGTTATTTTGCACCAGTTTGGACTCGAATTTCGACTGCGCCAACTTGAAGTTCAACCAGGTTCAACCAATTCAGTAGGACTGCCAGCCGATTAGGAACATGAACTCCCCCAGCAGTGCCAGCTTATGACCTAAGGTTAGGCAGCCACTGGGTTGAATTTCATCTCTTTGGCAATGTTTTGCCGAACCTACGCGGTGGCACAACATTATATGTATTTGGACCGGCCAGGAGAAAATGCCGCGCCAATCCCAATCTTTGGCCAAAGGTTAAGACCAGCTCTTTTGTCTCTAAAACACCAGGTACAGTGCAAATGAGGCTCAGACATCTCAGTTGCCTTACTACTGCGTATATAGTTGGAAAGATATTCACCTGCGCGTTAGTGCGCGTCACTGCTCGTCAGTGTTGCAGCACTGCTGCGCTGTTGACACAGTAGCGCCGCGTGTACAAGATGTGGTTGACAACAGGTAGGAGCAGTTCAAAATGTATTTCTCTGACTAGATTTCCATGAGCAAAGGAGGAAGTTTAATAGAGCAACAAAGAAAATGCCGCCACTACCGCGGCGAAGTTCAGCCCGTTTCTAGTCGAAATTTGAATACGGGTGCTGGGCTCAGGTATTGTGAACCATAACCGCATGGCTGAGAATAGATTTGATCCACAGTTATCAGGCTAATTCAACTATAGAAAATTAACCAATACGGGTTGCACGGGTGGGTGAAAATTAAGACTGGACTTTCTATAGGACCTTGTGCTGCCAACCGACCACATAGACCCCATCGCCCACCCAGATGGTTGTGAACATGGTGTTAGGGGTGAAATAGCGTTGTGATGTGCCGGGTCTGTGCACTGAGATCAAAGAAAATTCCTTTAAAAAATATTACTGACCAGCAATATGGCTTGCGGGTATCTGGGTCGCATCTCAGATATTATTAATATTATTCGAGGAAGAAGAACTTGGTTAGAACTTTCTGTGAACGGGAATCATAACTACGAGCACGAAAAAGTTACATACAACCCGTCATTGCGGCGGGCTACTGTTCACGTTCCCGTGCATACAATTTTCCAAAGGTGCTGTATCTGCGGGACCATCCTCAAGGTAAAAATATCCATTAAGGGTCCAGGTCAAAATACTCATATGGAAGACTTGGTTTCTCACAAAGACTGGCCATAAAGCCTAAAGGAGAGATCTAGTCAAAGATTGGGATAACTTGGGTGAGTACTTATTTAATCTCTAAAAGTCGGGTTTTTTGCAGCCAGAGGATTGATTAGGGTTGCTAAAAGACGATTCAATTACCTCCAGGGCCTGCGGATGGTAGTGCAAAGAGCTACAGGCTGCGCGGCACTGCCGCGTCAATTTACCCGTAACGCCGCGGCAGTGCCGCGCCGGTCCGCGTCAGTGCCGCGTCAGTGCGCGGCAGTGCGCGGCACACCGCGTCATTTTTACCAGACCCCTGATGTTACGTACAACCCTTTTGGGGGAATCTAATTAGACCAATCGAACGGTTCCTCGAGACCTAACAGCACACAATTGCGGCTGTGCAGGACCGGTCCGGCATCCTCCGAGTCTCTTCCCACCACATCGACAATGGCGCGTTTTTGCTCAACACACTACATCTTAGGACTTCGCGCGCTGCGGGACATTCATCAAACAAGTCGGTCTTTGCACTACGCAACTGTGACGGGGAGCTGTCGGCTACAAGTCGGCGGCTAGTCCCGGCACAAAGGTTTTTCGAGAGAGAGTTGTCGGTTGGTCGGTCCAACAGGAATAAGTGGCGTAACAGTAAGATTGACCCAAGAACGATCTACGTACGGTACAGGTATATATAGTAAGTAAAAATAGGGAGTGATTGTAGAGAAGTAAGTAAGTCAACATCGAGTGGACGAAAAAGGAAGGAAGATCAAAGATAAGATAGTAGAGTAGTTTGGCGCGTGAGCGCCCCGTTACATCCGCCCTCCAGGTCGACGCTGCACGGCGACCTAGCCCTGGTTCATAGTAATGTCACCTGAACCACCAGAAGAGCCGGCGACGCTGCCGTCATTGGCCTTCTGCTTCTTGCTCGCGACTTCTTCGGCTTTAGCGTCCTCGAGGATCTTACGCTTGACAGCGAGGTTCTCGCGCGCCTCCTTCGAGTTAACGTCGAGGACACCTTCGTCGGCAAGGGTCTTCCTCTTCTCGCGCTGGTTAGCGTACTTAACCTCGCGCTTCTCGGCCTGAAAACGAAGGCGCTCGGCGTTCTGGAAGTACGCGCGGGAAACGGCAACCTGGTCGGTACCCAGGATGGTGTGGTCCGAAGTCTCGGTGTCCAAGACACAGAACGACTCGGCATCGGCGGCGTCGAACGCCTCGTCGAAGACGATGACCTCGTCCTCGAGGTAGGCCCATTTCAAGCCAGAAGTGTCGTAAGTGTTCATGGCACGAGCGAAAGGGTTGTAGAACGTGGGCTCGCGCTCAGGGAGATCGTCGCCATGGATGATAGCGGCATTATAGTCGCAGTAGAGACGAATGGTGCGAGCGTCGATGATAGTGATGGCCCTGTCAAGCACCTGGAAGGTGAAGTAGCGCTTGCTGACACGCTTCAACACGGAGTGGAGAAGGTTATAGTCGGCGTGACGGGCGGTCAGGCCAGAGGTATCGAAATTGTTCAGGAAAACCTGGTTGGTAGTGGGCATTGTGGGTAACGACTGAGTATTTGTGAACTCGTCTGGAATCCATGCGCTTTTATCTTCAGATAAATTGATGGCGGCTGATCCCAGGAACATATCTTCAGCCGAGGCGGGTGGTTTTCCGGAGCCATATGGCAACTCATTAACATGTGAAACACCCACAGCTTCCAGATACTCAGGTAGAGCCTGAAGCCGCTTCGCCTGGTCATAAGGCATCCAACTTTTGTCTCCCGACTTCCACAGAACTTCGAACAGGGTCTTTGTTCGACGACCATAGTGGTTGGTGAACTTATCCACCGCCCACTCATTTGTCTCTCCATCCAGAGATATACCTAGCTGGTTCTCAAGACGACCGGGGAATCTTCTGTCATCATTCGGGATATGCGGTCGGAGCAATGAAGAATGAAACACGTTGTGAATCCCTCGTTGTTTCATGTTTGAAGGTAGATCCAATTCAAATGATCCATTGTTGAAGTCCCGAATAATCAGGTACGGACCGATGAATTTGGGAATCATCTTCCGTGCCAAGCCCTTCTCGAACTTGAGGTTCTTGGTTGATAAATAGACCAAGTCCCTTTGTTCAAAAGGCGCGGGTTGACGCTTGCGATTAGCGGAACGAGTCTGCTTGACACGCGCCGCAATCATGCTGTCGTGAGCAGCCATGATGGCGAGATGGCGTTGCAGCGCAAAATTTGCAATTCCGGGATATTCACGAGTACGATCAGCATTCCAGAGTAATGATCGGGGCATTCGGCCCGTGTTCAAGAAGAACGGACTATAACCAGTAGTTTCCGATCGAGCGGAGTTCATAGCGAACTCGATTGCTGGAAGTTTAGCGACCCAGTCCTTTTGCTTCGGGCCGATACATTGGCGGAGCATTTGAGTTATGGTCCGATTGGCACGCTCAGTTCCGCCATCGGACTCGGGGTGGTATGCACTTGACATATGCAGCTTGACTCCAATTAACTCGTGAAGTCTCTTCCAGAAGACACTAGTGAATAGCGAATCACGGTCGCTCACTATGGACTTGGGTAGGCCGTGGAGTTTGTAGACATTTTCAAACATCAACTCGGCTACTTGACGAGCGGTATAATTTATGCGCGCCGGAACCAAGTGTGTCATCCCAGTGAGAAGATCTATGATAACGGCTATGGAGTTAAAGACTCCATCTCGATTCTTTGACTCTGGCAATGGTCCAACAAAGTCTACACCAACTGAATCCCACGGCTGCGAAGGCGGATTCAAAGAGTGGAGCAGCCCATAAGGCTTCTGATTGCTAGGTTTGCTACGCTTGCAGGTGGTACAAGATTCACAAAAACTTCGGGTATCTTCAACCATTTCTTTCCACCAGAAGTGGTCCCGTAGATAATCCAAAGTTTTTCGCAAGCCTAGGTGCGCCAAGATTGAATGTGCCTCCGAGATCACAATTTCCCGGATGTTTCGACCGCGGTAGGTTATCTTGGGCACACAAAGGACTTCGTGGTCTGAGTCCTTCAGGTATATTAAACCATTATTGATGTCAAAATTGCGAAAGGCCTTGGGAGAGTCCAAGATTTGCTTGAAGAACACATCTTCGCCGTAGTTATTTGCGATGAGTTGCGCCAAGTCAAGACCATGCCAGCCAGAGTTCACCACACTAAGCAGGGAGTCATCCAGGTGCTCCAGTAGAGGTTCAAGTGAAGAGCCAGGGGATTCTGCGTCGCGAGACTGGCCAGGGTGTACAACGCCGTGGTCAACGTCGCTTGAGAGATCTGCTTCCGCTGATTGATCGCCGTTGACAGGTGGCGATGCTCGGGAATCATTTGCATCTCGCTCTTGGCTTTCACCATCTCGTGCGTCGTTGGTGTTGTACACTGGCGAAGGCTTGAGTTGGTCGAGTTTCTGGGCAGAAATTTTACTTGTACTCCCGCCCTCCTTTGGGGACATACCGGATCCGGACCCAAACGTTGACTTTACGTCGCGTTCTCTTGACTTCATGTCAGACTGTCCTGACTTCGCGTCGGACGCCGCTTTTGCGGCTCTCGTCATCGAACGAGTCACTCTGTCGCTGGACAGAGCCATGGCTTCTATACCCGCAAACACAGGCATGGAAATTGAGTCAATATCCAAATTATCGTTGTCAATAATGTCGTGATAGGTGTATTCGGAGCGTGCGCGCACGGTTCCTGGAGCCTCGTTGGAATATATCCGTGATAAAGCGTCTGCAAGGACGTTCTCCTCTCCAGGTACGTACTGAACTTCGAAGTCAAAGATAGAAATTTTCTGAACCCATCTTGCTTGACGGCCGGATAAGTTCTTCTGGTTAACCAGGTGAATAAGACCCTTGTGGTCCGTTATCCAGGTGAAATGACACCCTTGCAGAATGTCTGCATGACGCAGCATTGCTTCAATCCCAGCTAGCATCTCGATTTCGTGGACTGGATAATTTTGTTGAGCTGAGTTCAGTTTTGCTGAAAAGAATGCAGCGACTTTCGCAGTTTTCCAGTCATTGCCCTGACTAACAACTCCAGATACCCCCGATCCGCACCCGTCAGTAACGAGCCAGATTGGCGGAGCTCCAGGAGTGTAATCCAGAGGTACGCGGCGGTGGTTACGACCACGGCCAACTAAGTATCTAATCCCAGCATATGGGCCCATATGCTACTATATAGGGACGGTTTGGCCCTAAATAGTTGCGTTTTCGGCCCACTTCGGGTGTTTTGGCCGTGGTCGCAGCCTTTTTTGTCGCCGATCGCCCGAAACGGCCAGCATATGGGATTTTGGCGTCATATGGCTTTTTCGCCATCTCTGTCGGTTCGCTAACGCAAGCACTATTGAGGTTGGGTTGGCGTTTCGGCCGAATGGCGCACAACTATCCTTGGCTGCGAGCGCTCTATATAGTTGGCCACCGGAGGGCAACTATCCTCGGTCGCGAGGGCTGTATATAGTTGTGTCCTGCTGCAAGTTGGCTCGAATCAGACGATATGTCGCGTCCTTTGGCCAGTATACCCACGAACCAGCACCGTGGTCGGCCAGTGCTATTTCAGGGCAAATGACAACTCTAACCAGGTTAGGGCTAGCATATTGGCCGAATGCCAGTGGGAATTGAGGGGTTGGTTTAGCATTTCGGCCGACTGGAGGTAACTATCCTTGGCTGCGAATGCCCTATATAGTTCGCCAACTATCCTTGGCTGTGAATGCCCTATATAGTTCGCCAACTATCCTTGGCTGTGAATGCCCTATATAGTTCACCAACTATCCACGGCTGAAAAGAGCCTATATAGTTCCGCTTTGGAGCATGTCCAACCGTGCGGCAGAAAAGTCGATCAAAACGGCCAAACGGCCGGCATATGGGTTTTTGCACAGCATGTAGGATTTCTGGCAGAATCGTTGGTCAGCCTCCTTCACTGCATGCATATTTTACGCACTTTCAACTGAGCGTAATATCTTGAGGTCTATGGAAGTTTGTTCGCTGTGAAGGCCCTACATAGTTTGCCAACTATCCACGGCTGAAAAGCGCCTATATAGTTTCGCTTTCCTGCAGAGACACTCACTATCCTTGGCTAATATGAACATATATAGTTCCGCTTTGGAGCATGTCCAACCGTGCGGCAGAAAAGTCGATCGAAAAGGCCAAATGGCCGGCATATGGGTTTTTGCGCAGCATGTAGGGTTTCTGGCAGAATCGTTGGTCAGCCCGCGTTCACGAAGACATATTTTGCGCACTCTCAACTGGAGTTTATCAGCTATACACGGCGGATTTTGCCCTAGATAGTTGTGCCAGTTCACAACCAAAATAGTTCCAACTGTGCAGCAGAACCGAAGTTTGCAAGTCGAGCGACACTGCAAAACGGCCAGCATGCAGGATTTTGGGCAGCATACAGGATTTCTGTCGGAATTGTTGGTCAGCCCCAACATATCCTACACGCTTTCAACTGGATGTAACGTTCAAGAGATCTTGTGCAGTCTATACAAGGCGGATTTTGACTTAGATAGTTACCCAAGTTTAGATCCCGACCTCCAGTCTCAAATCCTTGGTTGAAAATACTGACCATCCATACTATCGCCCTAGTTCCGCATCGGGTAGGTAGTAGAACCCCAAACGGGAAGGTGCATTGCGAGCATAATCACGAACCTCGTAGACTATATACGTGCTTTCCAGCCTAAGCTAGCTCTGTTCCCTTCAGTTGAAAGTTTCAACAATACGTAAAAAGATACCTGCCTCACAGTTTGGATCTCACAACTATCTCAACCTTCTGACCACGGCGGCTATCACACCTTCCACGCATTGGATATCGCCTGTTCCTTGGTTTTGTGGTCCACCTTCTACCCTTATATACATTGACGTAGTGGTTTTACCCACAGGTTGTGATATTCAGTGTAGCAGTCCTCGACGTTGGAGTTTTCTCTAGCATGTTCCTTAACTCTTTGCCATTGGATTTCCGAGATTCAGACAATTCCTGGGTGCTCTAGGGTCACTCTCAACCGGGTGTTGATTCCACAAATACATTTGCGGTGAAATTCAACACTGCGGCCCTCACTCTGATTCTAACATCTGTGCCCTTTACGAGTACCAGCACATGAGCAAGTAGTTAGTCAAGTGGCCAACTACGGTGGCTATCGCACCACAAGCATCGGATATCACCTGTTTCTCGGTTTTGTGGTCCACTTTCTACCATTGTTTTACCCACAGGTTGGGAAATTTGCCATAGCGGTCCTCAACCTTGGAGTTTTCTGTTGCATGTTCCTCGACCGTTTGTCGTTAGATTCCGAGATTTTGATTGATTCGGGGTCCTCTAGGGTCACTCTCAACAAGGCTTTATTTCCACGACTACATTCCTTCATGCAGTAAAATCTGGCACGGCGGCCTTCGAGTCGGCGATTTTTGTTTTGCGTGGATCTCGAACGCCACACGTTAGATTCCGAGATTTTGATTGATTCAGGGCCCTCTAGGGTCACTCTCAACAAGGCTTTATGTCCACGACTACATTCCTTCATGCAGTAAGATTCGGCACGGCGGCCTTTGGGTCGGTGATTTTTCTTTTTCCGTGGTTACTAGGTTGAGTCTCACCCTCGACCTTCTATGTTCGTTGTCTTCAATGAATAACATAACTACTCTGCGACAAGGGGACTTGTCGTCGGTTATTCATTCGATTCTGAGATGGTTTATTTATTTGCAAGAATCGTTGTCGAGAAATCAGAATCGACTTGGGAGTCGGTTCGGGACAATTTTTGAGTACGATTACAATTCGACGCACCCCGATTCACTCGCCTGCCAAATCGGGTAGGTAGTGGAACCCGGATCGGGAACAACTAGGCAAGAAATAATGACCACCTCTGCGGACTATATA
The DNA here is from genome assembly GCA_029233265.1 of Mycena alexandri. Taxonomy (NCBI): domain Eukaryota; kingdom Fungi; phylum Basidiomycota; class Agaricomycetes; order Agaricales; family Mycenaceae; genus Mycena; species Mycena alexandri. Next base: position 192,065 of record JARJCM010000200.1, read on the forward strand.
GGTATATTCTAGCCAAGGATAGTTGGCTGCATCGCCGAGACAGTTGGTCGAAACGGCCACTATCTCAGCTTTTAGCGGTCGAGCTTCGTAGTTTATATGCATCCCCGAGACTGGTGCTCTCGTTAGACGGCGGTGTCAGATCGTCAGCGCAGACGGACTTCTACCGACTGTGTTGAGTGCTAGTCTCAGACTCACAGCGTACAAAGCTGCGAAATGGGAAAATTTGACCACTGAAACGACAACGCACTCTCGCTGAGCGCTTCCGCTTATAACCCTGTTTACTGAGAACAACCTGAAGTCCGGCCTCGTCCTTTTCTTTCGTGTCAGCGCGGATTTCACGGTCGAGGAACTCAAGGACCATTTCGGTGGTGATCTCACGGCCGTTTACAAAGCGTTTAGATAGGGCGGCGAGGACGATTGAGTTCAACGCTTTTATCGAGAACAACCTCAAGTCCGGCCACGTCCTTTTCTTTCGTGTCGGCGCAGATTTCACGGTCGAGGAACTCAAGGACCATTTCAGTAGTGATCTCACGGCCGTTTACGAAGCGTTTGGCTAGGGCGGAGAGGACGATTGAGTTCAACGCTTTTATCGAGAACAACCTCAAGTCCGGCCACGTCCTTTTCTTTCGTGTCGGCGCGGATTTCACGGTCGAGGAACTCAAGGACCATTTCAGTAGTGATCTCACGGCCGTTTACGAAGCGTTTGGCTAAGTATCATATGCTACTATATAGGGACGGTTTGGCCCTAAATAGTTGCGAAATTGGCCCACTTCGGGCATTTTGGCCCTGATCCCCACCTTTTTTGTCGCCGATCGACCGAAACGGCCAGCATATGGGATTTTAGCGTCATATGGCTTTTTTCCCATATTCTTCGGTTGGCTAACCCAAGCACTATTGAGGTTGGGTTGGCGTTTCGGCCGAATGGCGCACAACTATCCTTGGCTGCGAGCGCTCTATATAGTTGGCCACCGGAGGGCACTATCCTCGGTCGCGAGGGCTGTATATAGTCGTGTCCTGCTGCAAGTTGGCGCGAATCAGACGATATGTCGTGTCCTTTGGCCAGTATACCCACGAACCAGCACTGTGGTCGGCCAGTGCTATTTCAGGGCAAATGACAACTCTAACCAGGTTAGGGCTAGCATATTGGCCGAATGCCGGTGGGAATTGAGGGGTTGGTTTAGCATTTCGGCCGACTGGAGGTAACTATCCTTGGCTGCGAATGCCCTATATAGTTCGCCAACTATCTTTGGCTGCAAATGCCCTATATAGTTCGCCAACTATCCTTGGATGCGAATGCCCTATATAGTTCGCCAACTATCCACGGCTGAAAAGAGCCTATATAGTTCCGCTTTGGAGCATGTCCAACCGTGCAGCAGAACAGTCGATCAAAACGGCCAAACGGCCGGCATATGGGTTTTTGCGCAGCATGTAGGATTTCTGGCAGAATTGTTGGTCAGCCTCCTTCACTGCATACATATTTTTATGGCACCAGGGACTGGACAGCTCAACTTTTGCCCCGTTGAGCACTTCATGTATGATCCCCGGGTCGGCTAACTCTGTGGGACCCCAGAGACACCTTGTGAACACAAAGAGAAAAACACGGGCGGGCAATCCGAATGCATTCAAGCCTATATTCAGACTTATGAACAAGAAAAGCATTTGGCATTCAATTATGAGGAATATGTATTACAACCAGGAGAAGGTAGCAGTAAGAAATCTTGCTGAGCATACAGGTCGTCGTCCGCAGTGTCCTCCGTGAAACCAGCCTTCCCGGCGGCTGCTGCTGACCCGGCTTCGCCCTCTGGGCACTTGAAGTTGTCCCCGAATCCACGCGACAGCTGCAGGTTTTGCGAGAACATCTCGTAGCGCCGGGTGTCTTGGTCAGAGACCGAACGACACGCGAACGTCATCGCCTTCTCAAAGTGCTCTCATCGTTAGTGGACAATGAAGGGTATACGAGAACACAACGACAAACCTTGGAATCTCGAGGACGGGTCCTCCTCCGCTGCCGCGTTCTCATCGCGTCCTCGCCCGCAGTCTCATCCCGTCCGACGAATGTCCGGCTCAATGCTCTCCCGGATCGCCAACATCGTCCCACTTGACCGCACCTCCACGACCGTCTCGCGCGGCGCCGAGGGCTTGGACGTCCCAAGCGCAAAATGGAAGTTGTCCATGGTGACGCCGAGCGAGTCGACCACCTCCGCGTCGATGGTGTCCTCGTCGAGGTCGGAACACAGCGAAGCAACATCAGAGCCGACGTATCCACGAGTGTCAGCGGTAATCTACAAAGGGATGAGTATAAAATTGCTAGGAGCAACGAGGAAAAACAAACCTGCTCCAGGTCAACATCCTTCCCAAGCTTCATGTTCTTGGCGTAAATGCGGAGAATCTCGAGACGGCCGGTCGGGTCGGGAATACCAATGTCAACTCACGATCGAACCGACCAAATCGCCGAAGCGCAGGGTCAATGGAGTTGGGTCGGTTGGTGGCAGCCATGACGACAACGTTCGAACGAGCCTTGAGGCCGTCCATGAGGGTAAGGAGCTGCGATACGACAGGGCGCTCGACTTCACTATTGGTCTAAGAATAACACGGTCAGGAACTGAATATCGTGATAAAAGGCGTGTTTACCTTTTCACGCTTTGGTGCAATCGAGTCAATCTCGTCGATGAAGATGATGGCGGGCGAGTTATTCTCGACCTCCTTGAACGCTTCCCCGTCAGCGAGGTTGGACTCCCCCTCTTCTCTCTTGACTGGGTCACCCTCTGTTTGCAGCACGCGTTAGCAGCGTATCGGAGCACGTAGACAAGAAACTTGCCGGTGTGGATCACGGTATCTTGCGCGACAATGCAGAACTCGGCAGCGGTTTCCATCACCTTGAACTCGACTGTTCGCATGCCATCGCGGACGAGGAAGGTGCCGCCCATGCGGACGGGTCGGTATGCTATAAAGCGTGCTAAGTAGCGATCCAACAGGTCCAAACGATCATGACAAACCTTCCAAGAAATATGGCTTGAGGTAGAATCGAAGATGTTGCCACTCAGACCCTCGATGGAGTCGTCAAAAGGTAGGATGTGGACGCGCTTGCCGTATTTTATGTCAAGACACGCGTGGACATTGACCAGGTCGCCGAGCGACGCGGAGGTTGTTGCGGGCGACCTTGTTCACCTGAATACGGCCCTCTTCCACGTCATCCGAAGAGACAGATGAGGACGGTGTCGCGCCGTTTCTTCCCGCTATTTTCAACGAGTGAATACACGGAATTACAGAAGACCAGGATATTTATTTACCGGACGATGATAATGTCTCCACGGAAGAGACCAAGCACTTCCATGCTCGCGGGGTTCAGTGTCGCGACTAAAACGCATCCAAGCTTCAGCGCCGATGTTCTAGAGTCAGAAACATATCAGAATTGTCATCTGTGGCTACCTCGTCGACCAAAAGCCGATTTGGCCTGAAAAGCGGTCAAAACGGGAGGTAAGCGCGCGGTAAGATGGTACGCACGATGTATTGGGTCTGAGGATTGCGGTGGAGGTATTGTTCGGGCCAGGCTGGGGAGGTGCGCCGCTGGAATGAGCCATGCAACTTGACGATGGTAGAGAGGATGACATGAAGGCAACGTAAGCATGCTCGGTCAAAATAAACTTGACCACACAAACACGACGCGTGTCATTCTGATTCAAGAAACCGACGTAGAAAAAAACGAGCGGATGTATTGGGTACGTGTAGGCAACGGTGTGAAGTATTAATGGTGAATCTGTACTTTGAAGACGAATTCAAGACTCGAGTCCGATCCGATCCGAATTGCGACGGTCTACTAAGCACTTGAAATTTTCAAGTGAACAAATAAAATCAATACTGAGGAGGTGTACAAAAAAGAAAGCTCACTGTTCAGTGCTGCGACAACACATATTCTAGATGTTCCTCGTGGTCATCTGCGCGTATATTTTTGTTATGGATTTTTACCGCGGCCCTCGACAACACCTTATTTACAGTGCCCCATAGAACTCGGTTATCAGGTGAACTTGAATGAACATTCAAGTGCAAGCGAGACTCCGATGGCTCGCCTACAGATGAGAGTGAGTACTCGAGCGAGCGTTCCAAATTCTGGATGGGCTCCTCCGCAGTGGTCGTGATGTCTAGCTGAACGGTGGGAAACACCAAAAGTCCTGCCAGCACCGGAAGATAGCTTTCCTCCTCATCTTCCTCGTCGTAATCAGCTGGTAAAAGATCAAGAAGGATACAAATGAAGTAATCTCGGATGCGCACATGTATCAACACAAATTTGAAGACTTTGAATGGAAAGTCGTAGTCTATTACCGCGAAAGGCCGTTAGGTACTGGTGTCGGTTCAGAGCCCCTTTAACGCGCAGAACTGTGAGTTTGATCGTGGTCGCAGCCATCAGCTGAAGTATCCGAGGTGTCAACTGGCAGCTGACAAGCGCCAACAACTGAATCGACTTCAGTTCGAAAGACAGAGAAGCGTGTTCCAAGGACCGGATTGAGCAATGATGCAAGGTAAGACCATTGAGATGCTCTCCTGCCGATACGATGCCTACAAGAACATCGATGTTCTCAAACTCCCAATTAACGAGGACCACGTCTAACGATTGACGGCGACCTGTGAAGTCTTTAATTCAAAGCCCACATCACTGACTTGAACCGTTCACCAATTAGCTTGCCCATGGAAGATATCAAAACGGAGGGGAAAATGTATGAATGGAATTCGTGGGTTGTCGGTTCCTCGCTACGCCCGACAAAGACAGAGAGTTGAATCCGGTGCAGGGCGGGCAAGTTTTCGAAAAGAACCGATAGAATACCGAGCTCCTCGGCGCTGGATATCCCGAGGTCAAGGGAGGTAAGTCCCAATAGCAACGTCGCAATATAGACCGCAATGGTGGGGCATTCTAAAATCAACATTAACAGCCGGTGGGATTGTTCAAGGTTCCCGCAGTCGGTGGTTCCGAAGAGTTTCTTTTGGGCTCGAGGGGTCCATGCGTGAGCAACCAAAGAACAAGTTAGTGTTTTAGGTTAGGTTAGGGTTAGGTTAGGGTTAGGGTTAGGTTAGGGTTAGGTTAGGTTAGGGTTAGGTTAGGGTTAGGGTTAGGTTAGGGTTAGGGTTAGGTTAGGTTAGGTTAGGTTAG